>NGKI01000019.1:289103-323168 GCA_002162615.1 Myriosclerotinia duriaeana
GGGGTTGGTGCGTTGGCAGAGGGCGCAGCGGGGGGGTTCGGCTGCCATGGTTGGGGTTGGATGGGTTGGGGAAGGGCTGGTGGGGATTTGAATGGTTAGCTGTGTTTATTTTGTAGAAGGAGAAGGGATAGAGAGAGATAGATCGAAGCTGGAAACTGGAGGTAAAGATCGATGGAATCACCAGCGCTAGGTCATTTAAATAGAAGATAGTATAGTTATTCGCAATAACCACTCACCTTAAAGATTCCGCCATCTCTTTCTCTTCAGAATAAGGGGCTCTCTACTATCTCACGCAGCTCAAGCGAGGAGAGAGATTTTCTCAAAGTTGTCTTTGTAAGAAAGTTGATGTAAACAAGAACAGAAATTTCTCTTACAAAAAAAAATGCAGAGATTTTTACCCAAGGTTTTAACTAAGATGACATTCTTTATTCACTACACTCCATAGTCCACACCCTCAACAGAAATGTGAAGATAAAAATTGAGAAAGAGGAGAAGGGGGGGTAAGAGGTGGGGTTTGTCCGGAATTCACTGTTCAAGTCCGTCGCTAAACCGAGTGAGTGAATGGGAGGGAGGGAAATTTTAAATTTCAAAATGGGAAATTAAAGTGGTGAGGGTGAGGGTGAGGGAGTGAATGGGTAGGAGATGGTTGATGGGTTAGAGCTAGAGAGATGGGTTAAGGGGGGATGAGTGGAGGTATTGTTGTTTTGTTTGTGGTATCTAGTCGAGTCTTCGCATCGCCAGTATTTTGATCCTATTTATCCTTTCTATCCTTACTTTTTGGACTCTCCTTGCTACTCCTTACTACTCCTCCACTCCATACCATACCCAACACCTGCAAGATATAATAACAAGTCATAATACATACACCTTACATAACATAAACACACAGCAACTTCACACAATTTTCAATATGATACGGGGATATATACTCTCAGCTCGTGAAGAAGTTATGTTCTAAGAATATATTATCCTGTATGAGTTAAAATAGATATGGGAAGTGGTTAAGTGGGATATAGGAGAGATTGGGATGTAGCAATAGTGATATTAGAGCGGGGCGGATTGGTTTGCGTAGGTATATTGGGGGTTTGTGGTGAATGTTCGTAGTCTAGTGCGTAGATAATCTGATGGTTGATTCATTTAGATGTGTGAGTGTAGTAGAAAGAACAAGGGGATAATAAGGTAATAGCTCTCGATAACAATGTGAATAGGGATGACGTTGAGGGGGAGTAATGGCGTATAGGAGACAATGATACCTATTACAATGGAGCAAGAAAATAATAATAAAAATGGGAGTAAAAGAAGATGAATAATACTTTGGAAGCGGCGATGTAGGTAATGGCTTGGGATAGACGAGAAAGTACGAAGTAGGAGATAGGAGTCGGTTAGAAGGTTGGATTTTAGCGAGGTAAAGGAGGGGAGGGGTTAGGAGATGAAAGAAAGATCATTACTAATTCTTTTCTCTATATTGATACTGCGACTTTTTACCGCTGGTAAAATTAGCTGTGGTGATTTTTCTGGTGCTGAGGGATATTCCGAGTACTATGTTTGGGAAATTCGGTGGAGAGTATGTATTGTTGATGCTAGGATTGAAAGATTTATATGGGTTTATGGTATTTTGGGATGATAATATGTTCATGTCGATTTTCAAGTGAAGAATATAGAGTTTGCTGTAAGAATGTTGAGTTAATAGCGGTTTGATGTTGCTTTTGCAGCGAATAATATATAGTTTTTTGTAAATTTTTATAGGGGGTTAGTAATTAGATGTTAATTTTGAATTGAACAATGTATGTAATATTATTAATGTATTGGATTGATATTAGCTTAATATTTCTCCCTGGAACGATCAATTATATAATTCTACAAATATATTCAGTTAATAGCAGTTCTATTGTCAATTTCAGAGCGAACAATTAGACAATTTTATATGTTTATTCAGTGGATAGTATTTCATTATCAATTCTTAGAAGAAATAATTTATATATCATTTTTAATATATTAGGTTAGTAGTAGTTCAATATTAGTTTTCAGATGAACAATCTGTATAACCTTTTTAGTATATTAATTAAATATTAATACAGCAACTCATCTCGAAATAGATCAAAAGTATAATACACTCAAAAAGTTCAACAAATAGTATTTTAATCCTCATATCTAGAATAAATATTTTGTATAATACTTTGAATTTTCTAAGTTGATAGTAGATTAATATATAAAACTCAAAATAGGTTACAGATGCAATACACCTAATGAGTTCAGCGGGGAAAACCTTAGTATTGATTCCTAGAACGAATAATTTATATGAATTCGAGAGTATATTTAAGTTTATAATAGCTTAATGTTTAAATCCTAAAACTAAGATATATTGAAAAAGTTCAACGAAGAGTATTTCAGTATCGATTCCTAGAATGAGCAATGGGTGGGTGTAGTTCTATTAGAAATATCAACAGAATAGAAGTTCAATATTTAAATCTTAAAACATATCAAAAATGTAATGCTCTCAAGAACTTTAGCAAAGAATAGCTCAATGTCAAATCTTGTACGATCTTAATATTGAGACTAGTATCTAAACTGTAAATAAGATCTAATAGATTGTACTTATTGTTCTAATTACTTAGAATTTCCCGTTTTTTATATACCGCCGGTGTAGAATAAAGATTGAATTTTCGAAGATCTCTATATACATGGTATATATTGAATTTGGCGAATTTCCTCTCATAATACCACTGAAACATGCCACGAAAAGTGAAATAAATTACTCCTGTCCCACCGAAATCGTAATCACTTTACTATTATACCACTTGGCACTAAGCATCTAGTCTAGATTCTAAAAGAGTAGATGTAATACTATAGAATCTATACTTCATCTATAGAATTTATTTTCTTACTATGTATTTTGTCTCAAAGGGTAGAATCTACAATATATTTACTTCGACCTAGATTCTGCCTTTCTCTCGTAGATTTTATCTTCCTCTCGTAGATTTCATATTTCTCGTAGATTTCACTCCCCTTTCGTAGATTCTATCTCCATCCCGTTATTTCTACCCTTCTATCGTGGATTCTACCCCTTACTCTCATACTACGACAATCCACCACGTTTCATAACATAAGTTTAGTCTGCAGTAATGAATCACATACAACCGAAAATGTTGAATATTAAACTGATATCGAATACCACTCGTAAAATACTAAAACACCAAGATCTAAACCTAAAATACCTCAAATATATTTGAGATTCCCTACAAATTCCCTATAAATTTATATATTCCAGCTCATTTCAAGCATTCAAATACAAATATTAAAATCACCATAAAGGCTTTGAAGATCAACAAATAGTACTATGTCATTAAGCACATGTCATTATTTAAAAAAATTCTTTGCTTAAGAAGAGCTAGCTACAAAATGAAGAGTCCTTGCCGAGGCACTAATGCCAATACGGTGCACTAGTCCCTCATCTAGCACAGTTACATAATCCCCCCCGACAATAAATATATCATATTCTAAGCTGCTCAAAGTATAACTATCCACAAAAATGACGAGAAGTGTGAACACTAGATTTTGAAGGCATTCAGACTATTGTAGATTGACTAAGGAATGAAGAATCTACTTAAGTGAGGACTTGGATGTTCGAACTCAAGTTCCGATGCTGTACTGGTACTAGTTGGGGTCCTTCCCTACCTTACACTCAAGTCTCATAGCTTCAACTTAATCCTATGAAATCAGGTATTCCAGACCAGATTCAAGTACTTCAGTATACTCCTAGTAGTATTCAATATTCAAAAGTTCAATATTTTGGAAGTGGTACAGCACCCTTCTGATACGTACAAACCACCGTATTAGAGCCTCAACGCTACTGTTGCCCTACCGTACCTATAGTAAGTGAAACACAAATTATAATAAGTCAATACAGTAACATCTTCTTGAGTGAATCTGATGGCTAGACAAATCAAATCAACATTTGTCCAAGTCCAAATTCACTGGTACGGTTGATAATGTTTGTTGTAACACATAAACTTACTATAACCCGCTTCTCCAACCTTCGATATTTTCATTTTTGTTTACAACCAAGCAACCACACAAAAAAGTTCTCAACTCTTCCTAATCAATTCTCCACCAAGAAAATTTCCGCCTTTTCAAACCACTTCATCTTCCTCCATCATGAGTGTACAGAGTCAAAGCAACAAGCACGCCCTTAGCCGGAAAGATGACGAGAGACTCAGGATTATGGGCGAAGCCAAAAGAGAATATGCTGATGATGAACCTGACGTTGCATTTGCAAATTACGTCGTCAAAAATTGGATATCGAAAGTAAAGTTTCTGAAAAATGGAGTTTCATATATTATTGAGCATGGTATGTTATATCTTTGTTCATATTCATTCTCTTTAAAGATCGGAGATAGGATTGCTGTCTAACAGCTCATAGATATTCACTATGGTCGATGCAAATCCCGTTCGATGCCTAATTAAGTCGAGGTCATTCAGGATGCAATAGGCCAAGCGTTCCTAAACAAGATCCAGCGTCCCGTTAATCTATATGATATCGACTATTTCATGAATTATATAGGACATAAAAATATTTCGAAGCATCAGAGAGAGGATCAGTGGAATGTACCAACACATCATAGAACACATTTCCTAAAATTTCCCCGAGGTATTTTATCGTTCCATTCATCGTATATGTTCTCGTCAGCTAACGGACCACATAAATACAAGACAGTGTTTTCAAGCTCGCACTAATCGTACCTGGCTGTCTCCTTAGCCCCAAAGTTGTGGTCTCTCACTGGGAGATGGCGTACCACGAGCCACATCAAACTATCAATAATCCTCATCCGAGCGGTTGCAGTTATAATAGAAAATGGCCATACAAACTTTCATACTTCGATGAGTCCCCCATGAGCTTCAAGCGAAGCAATTTCCACGATGAACAAGGGCCATACGTCGAAATTCAGAGGATTCTCCGTCCAAGAATCGACGCAACACTCCTACATACTTGCAAACCCTTTCATAATATCGGTTCCCAGTTGTTGTACGGTCATAATACACTTGATTTCTGTCTTTCGGATGATACTTGGAAGAGAAAAACTCCTTCATGGATTGGAAACAAGCCTTACAGACCAAATCCATTCAAAGTCGTCGACGAAGAGGGCCATTTAGGTTCAAGTTCGATTCTCAGAGCTATTCTGCAAATCCAGAGCAAAGCCACAATCACAGAAATTCCAGGCTGGTGCTATTATGACCCATTCAATCTTTTTCTCTACCACATTCAGCCACGCAATGCGGCTTTGATCAAGAAACTACGATTCTGTGGGATCTTCAAGACTCATGTTTGCACTTAAGCCTTGAGATGTAGTCCGTCTGGATGTCAGAATGATTTGATGATGAATATGAAGTATTGTATTCCATTCATAAATCAATTTTGTACAGGATTACAAGAGTTAACCCTGGAAGTGGATTTTGATCGAGATGCATGTTCGATTTCTGATGAGCAACGAAGATCATTCGATGAGTTCTTTGAAACATACCTTGAAAATGACGTTAGAGAGCTCAAGACGGTAAAAGTTCTTAGAGTTGTTTCAGTTGACCGGACTCAGGCCAGTCGGGATGCACCAGTGATCAAGGCAAATGTTCAGGTTGCTGAAGAGACTATGTTGTGGTTCAAGCAGCGAGCAGCTGGTCGGGCTAAGGTATAGTCTGGGGTTGAGTATCTGATACGAAATTGAGGAGTATGTTACAGTAGTCATTTGTTTGGCCAGTGAATAGCTGAGGGATGTTGATGCGAATGATTTTTATGGGGGTTTAAGATTTGTTTTGCTATAGTATGAAGGTTGGGCTTTTGGAATGATAGTCAGCTACAGCATGGGTCAGGCCCACTTGGGACCATCCACAAAATCAACAGGAAAAGATGAACTACCTTAACAGAAAAGCTTTCGCAGTATCGTAAACCCCAGTTAGTTGTAATGCAATAGTCTGATTAACCTTAATCTCTACTTCGTACTCCCTAATATTCCTGTGATAGACCATTACTTTGGCAGAAGATTGAAAGTCTCGAGCCACCCTTAAAAAATCGGCGCTTTTTCTGTAATCGTTCAGACTCGTTCTCAGTTATAGTTACACATTATATCTGTAAAATAGAGGGAATGAATTGATTGAATAATGTATAAATGCGAATGGAGGTACCAGACTAAATAAAAAGGCATTGCGAAGGAGAATATGAGTATCTCATTTTAAACTTTTGTTTCTATGCACTAGAAAGTCTTAAGGGTATGGGACGAAAGCTGAAAGGTAAAACGAGGACTACTAGTTTATAATGCAATCAACAGCACAAGCTGTACACAAAAGAAAAGAACAAAGCTGGACGCAGTGATTGACATAGAGGCCTACAAACAATGAGATCGCGGTGCTTCAAGCAAAATATTACTTGGCAGGGCAAGAGGCTCATCTGTCTGTCTTCTCTTGCCGTATAGCATATATCTTCGGCATGCCTATGTCTTGCAAGCTTGCTCTGCTAGTATCGCCAGGCTTTAATCCAGAGGTTTCTGAAGAAAATCTTCGAGTGGAGATTGAAACACAAGTTCCAACAGAATATAGCATTGCACTAGATCTGGCGTAGAAGTCTACTATCTTCTTACCTACGTCTCCATGTTCGTCTACCTATATATGGTGATAGCATAGCGCAAAGTCGAGGCTCCATCTTGTTCTAAACAAGGCCTTCGATTTGACGTAGCTCCTGATATTCGACAGATTCTAATGGCAATGCTCCTCCCTCGCATAAAATCTCCTCCCCTCTGCTCTGCCCGTGTATACCATTTATGTTGTTGATTTTATGGGTTTGAATGATTCGACTCTCGTCCCATAGTCAGACCACCAAAGTCTCCTTACTATCAGCTAACATATGCTGGCAGACTATTGTATCATAGACTCGGGTCTCCGGAAAAGATATAATGAGTTCGAACGTTCAAACAACTTCGTTTGGCTGGTGCAGCTTCTGACATAGCGGGGAGCGGGGAAGTAGTTGTTTCGTGGTATTATCGATCGTACGTACTAGATTCATGTGTACAGGAGGTTAACTGGCTCCGATGCTAATTGATGGACATACTAATAGACGATCATTCTCTCTCGTGGAAATGTCGTTATTGAAGAGGGGTCAAAACGTATCGGCTCAATTTGAGAATGTTGGAATGGTCAATGGCCGTTTAGAATCACGGAGCAACGTTGGAGCCTTGGAGGGGAATTTTCCATCTAATCCCTGTGAACTGTCAACAGAACTCCGCGGGAGTGTCCGTATAGCATACTATTGTGATACTATCGTGGCACTAATCTGCACTACTGTAGCTTTGTGCACATGTTCCTGCAAAAAATGCATTATCGAATGCCGCAACAAGTTAGAATCAGCTCCAAGTATGCATTATGGAGAAAAGACGGTCACAAAATGGTCGGTGAGGTGGTTTAAGATATTTCCAAACATGGAAGATGTGAACAATTAAGTCAAGAGAGGGATAGTTTTGTCACCACGTCAGAACTATTCCTATTTATTACATTCCCAATCCAATGAAATGAGGGGTATCACCAGATCGCTTACAGGGGGATTTTTATAGGGTCTAAGACAGATGCAGCGGTGCAGCATCTTGCATGATCAACTCCAATTTTTTTGTATAGATAGTTATTCTGAACTTCTTTACATTATTTTCTCATATTCATATTCATATTTTTCCACGTTCACATTATTGTTGTACAGGATTCAGATTCATCATATTGTAAGACATACAGTTGGTCTGCATCTGTTTGTACATATAAAACAACGAAGACGAAAACAACAACGACGACGACGACGACGACGAAGACAATAATAATACCAACATCTAATATCTGGACTACATTCACCGAAAATATGATTGATTTAAATGATTTGGTGGACGAAAGAGCATTTGGTCATGATTTGGAATCCTTACAAGCAGCCAAT
Organism: Myriosclerotinia duriaeana; assembly: GCA_002162615.1. Taxonomy (NCBI): domain Eukaryota; kingdom Fungi; phylum Ascomycota; class Leotiomycetes; order Helotiales; family Sclerotiniaceae; genus Myriosclerotinia; species Myriosclerotinia duriaeana. Next base: position 297,061 of record NGKI01000019.1, read on the forward strand.
GAATACCTCGAACGATTACTCTTCGCTACAGCCAGAAAATATAATCAAGTATGGGAAGAATTAGAATCGATGAAGGAGTCGTCTGGGATATACGATAAACCATTAACATTTCTATCCTTCCCCCGCGAAGTCCGAGATCAAATTTATACATATGCTCTGCAAGCACCCCGCGAAGCATTCGTTGGAGTTCGACATATAAGGATGCTTTCCTGCGATACATTTCCCGATTCAACACATTATCCATTCAAACCTCCCACGCCGGGCTTACTTTTGGTCAATAAACAAATATACGAAGAAGCGGTACAAGTGCTATACACATGCAACAATTTCTCCTTTCACAGACCGAGGGAACTATTCGATTTTCAGAGTCAAGTCGGGGTATACAATTGTGCGCTGGTACGACAAATGAAGATAGCTGTGGTCTTCGAAGACGAGTCCATGCATGTTCCTTCGGAATATGTTGCACCTTGCGATTACGAAAACATTCCTTCCCACTGGGCGAAAGCGTTGATGGAATCGAGACTTTTGAATAATATCGTTGGGATGCAAATCGATGCGAATACCGGTTCACATGAAATGCGTTTGATGTCTATGCCGCCAGCATTATATCGCGCTATTCTTGCAACATTTTCACGAAATCGAAATGCGAAAACAGTACCGGAATTGATTTTGAAGGGCTTTCAAACACAAGAAGTTGACAAATTCCCTAAGACTTGGAAAAAGTCTACGGAACAATGGTTGGAAGTGGAATGGGCTACAAATGAGCAGGATGTGGATGAATCAGAACCTTTCTGGAATTCTTCCGATGTCGACCCCGCTGAGACGCATAGCTCATGGGGAGAAAAGGAAACATCTGCTGATGAAGATGGAGAATCTTTTGATGAGAATTCTTCTTCCTCTTACCTAGGGGGTTCGAGCACTGGGAAAGAAAATGTACCGACGCTGTTTAATGAACTTGGGGAGTTGATGGACTCGGATTATACGGACTCCGATACAGATTCTGATGTGGGTTCGGAGGATTCTTTCTATACGGCGGCACCATGGAATGACGTTAAGGAAGTACTGTTGCAATTTCGAAGCTTTCAAGAGGCGGGCCAGCGGCAACAGGGAGGTCTTTTGGGGATTTGATGGGGATTGGTGGGCTCAGAGAGGGAGAAAATATTTACGGTGCTGTTTCTGATAAACCAGACTGTTTTGAATATGGACTATCTTTCTTATTTCTATGCTCGACTTTTTTTGATTATGTGGCGCAACGGAAGAGGACTGGCATTGGTAAAAGGGAATGAAGAACCCAAATTACGGATTGGAAAGATATGGTAAAATTTAGGACAGAATGGCTGATTACCCGACCCAAACTCGGTTCAACATCGTGAGGTTTAGGAGTTTGGTATTGATATCCATAGTATTTTTCAGTTATATAAAAAATCGATTAATACATACAAACAACATCTTCAAAATTTCGAAATCTCTTGGACCATAGTGTCCAGCATTTCCATATCCCTGCTATCAATCTCCATGGTCGAATGATCTGTTTACACATCATCATCGATACCCATTACTCGCCCAGACTCATCAATGGCCACGCTAGTCTTCTTCGTGCTCTCCTTCCTTGGATTAGGAGCATTGAAGATCGAAGCCATTTCTTCTAATGTCTTTCCAGCTGTTTCAACGAAGAAGAAATAAATAGTCACAATCTCAACACAGATCCATACAATATACACCACATACAATTTCCATCCAATGGCCGCAATACCAACACTAATACCATAGGTATTTACCACCATAGCAATATTCAAGAAAAGGAAATTCACTCCAGAACCCTTGGCACGAGTTCGGTTCTCCAGACATTCTACCGCATATAAAGTTTGGAGTGGTGTGAAACCCCAAGAAAAGATGACCCCAAAGAGGAAAATGGATACGATGACTCCGTAGGAAAGCCGTGGGTGCTCTTCAGATGCTGCTGTGAATACGGTGAGCATGATGTAGGAGATTAATGCTCCGGAAAGTCCAGCCAACATCATGGTTCTTCGACCAAGTTTATCGAGCAGAGTTGCACCATAAACGGCTCCTATCATGGAGAAAATTGGATTGATGGCGTTGATGAGGAGTTGTTTGTTGGTGTTGGTGATGCCTGCATTCTTGATCATTTCGGGCTATTATCAATGTTAGTGGGAAACAAGTAGTTGGAGGGAAGCAATCATACCATGAAATAAGAGACAACATTATTTCCAGACCATTGTCCAAAAAACGACATTCCAATAACCATATACAATCGATATCTCGCACCTCTCGTGTTAACCAACTCGCGGTAATCCCACCAAGGATTCTCATTCCTCGTCATCTGAAGCTGTTCAACAATCTCATGATATTGCAACTGAACAATAGGAGACTGCTCGTCACCATCCCCATGATACTTTGCGAAAATCGCCAGAGCCTCTTCCCTCCTGTCATGCGCAATCAACCAACGCGGCGACTCGGGGAAGAACAAAATCAACACCATCACAATCGCCGGCATCCCCGCCTGCACCAACGTAGGAATCCTCCACGCCCACGAACTCGTCAAGTTCTTATTAGTCCCATAAGTCGTCCAGCCCGCAAGAATATTCCCCAACCACCAAAAATTGTTATACATGCCCGCCATCGTGCCCCGGTACGCCGGATGCGCCAGTTCCACCGTATACGCCGGGCCCGCTGCACTCGCCAACGCGGCGCCAAAACCGAGAACGAATCGGCCGCCTAAGAATTGGCCTCGGGCGTGAGCGGACCCTTGGATGGCGGTTCCGATTAATACAATGAGACACCCGATGAATATACACATGCGGCGTCCGTATCCGTCGGCTAGGAAACCGCAGAAGGGGAAGGCGGCGATCTGTCCCATGTTGTAGATTATGAAGATGACGCCTGTGGAGGAGCCGGCGCCGCTGAGGCCAAAGGTTTTTTGATAGGGGAGCATGGCGTTTATACTGCCCATTAGAGAGGAATCTGGTTGGGCTGTTAGGAAGCGTTTACATTGTACAAGCAAACCAAGTCAAAGATGACAAAATTATGGAAAACTCAGAATTTCATACCAAAACCATTCATAGTCGAAACCAAATATCCAATCGCCATGATTGCATATAATTGTATCATATTCCTACTCAACAGTCTCGGTTTTTGCGCGGCGACGGCAGCGGTGAGCGCTACGGATGCGGCTTGGACTTGGGTGACTTGGCCATTGGGTGTTTTGGCGTCGGGGTCTATGGTGCTGGGAATCTCATGGAGGTTTTCCCCGGCTCCCTTCTCCAGGTGGGAGACCACTGATTTGGTCATTGTGAGGGTGAGAGGGGTTTCCTCTTGGATTGGGATATGGTTTGTGGATGATGGGGATGGAGAGGATGGATGGGGGAAATGGGAGATGTGTACTATGTATATACTATGTATATACTAGGTAGGTACTCGATGATGATAAAGCAATGTTATATTTAGGAAATACGGAGTGAGGTGACGATCATCTTCCTCTTTATACTCTTCACATAGTCTTTACTGCAGGGCTGGTACTTGTATGCGGGCATGCACTGGTTTGCGGGGTCCGGGCTATAATTACATTCTAGATATTCTAGAGTTTATTTCATATGTATACCTAGCAATGTATGGGTTAAGTGCAACAAATCCCTGAATTCCCCGCAGATGTTTACCCCCATTTTACCCCAGAATCTCGTTCATACCTTGTCTCTAAGTTTTTAAGCTTGCCATGTGATGCTGTGAACTTAGCATGATTACGAGTATGTGACCTTAATTAATTGCTTTCTTGCTTGTTTGCTTGCTAGATATTATTGCTTTGATCGCATATAGATAGTGAGTATCCTTCGTCCCCAACCCATTTCTCTGATAGATTGGATTTTTAGTATATTCCGCCCGGTACCCCCGAACCTAGATTAGTTTTCCTCATGGACATCTTGGGCGACCTGGGGAGATGGGGATTAGTGGGGTAGTAGCGTGGTTGTACCGAGGTTTGTGGGGTTACATCCTTGTATGCGTGCCATGGCTTGCTTTGTTTTGTTTTTGAGGATGGGTAGTATGAGTAATATTGGAAACAGAGTTTGCAGAGGATTTAACTTCGGGGTTGTTTGCTGCAGATGCGATGAGTTGTGTAATGTATTGAGATCATGTTGTTCGAGTAAGTGTCGTGCTGGGAGGTGATGCCCAGGAGATGGTAGCTATGATCGAATTATCTGCAATCACTACGCAGCCGTCAGTAGTCTCTCGTTCTGTCATGTTATATTACCTAGCTCATCAAACACGACCGATGAGGCGGGGCCCATACTGTAGTCTAACCTCCAGCACTATGGGTATCTCGAATGGCATGTTGTTTCGGCGTGAACGATATGCGCATCTCATGGGCTAGCTGGTGGCAGGGTCAACGTTACTCTTCAGTTACTTCCCTCTCGGTACCAGGACGTTGGATCAAGCCAGTAATTACCCAAACCATCTTTCCAACGAGTTCCATTCAATACATACTACTATTTAGAATTACTGAGTCGCATATACTTGGAACTTTTATGAGGTTCAAAACATTCCCATCTAAAGAGTTTTGGTATTCTACCGACCTAATTAGCATAAGCCACGACATTTCCATCCATGATGACGGGAACAATACCTCACTGATGATGGCATTGTCGGGTATGATAATGATAATAATTGAGCATTTTATCGGTATGCTGTCCTGAATCATAAATCTTCAAACGCGAGTGCTGACTCGACTCACGCCGTTTGCTTTAGTGTGATTTTTAAGGTTTGTGCTTGGGTCATGGATAGAGCCGTGGACTGTCATGCTATTCGTGGGGTGGGACTCCGTGGGAGTGGAAATAGAATGAGATGCTGGTGGGCTGGCTTAGGGCGATGAGCTGAAATGGAAGATGTTCAGACCTTAAAGCGGATTCTTGTCGGTATTCTAGCAATCGAGAAGTTTGTACATTGACAATGGCTTGAATGAATGAATAGAATTGAGTAGCTTATTTTGCTCAAGCTTCAAAACGAGTGGACTTTGTTGGCTTGGCATTATTCTTGGATTCAATACGAAAAATTGGGATCGAAAAGTGGACTGCCGCCCGCCCATTCGTGATATATAATAGCGACACTATACCCGATCTATTTGCTTGGTTTTCGCATTCGGCTGATGAAGGGGTTGCAGAAAACTTAATCGGAAGCCAAGTGTTAAAAAATCGTACGAAAATGAAATGAATATTAGAAAATTTATAATTAATTCTCGCCTGTAGAAATTTGGAAATTTGGATATCCCCACTGCAGTACCCATATCCAGACAGTAAAATGGTGTTAGACGAATTCGAGCGTGTCTTCAACACAAGGCGTGTACAAATGTGTGAATTTGTATCACGTTCGGGAAGGCCGCTGTCACTGTCATCAACACCATCACTAGATGGCATTGTTCTTCAGAGCAATTGTTTGCGAGTCTAGGAGCAAACATCTCGAAGTCTCCCCAGAATCATAGTGAGGGTATACGCGCAATTTGGACGAAAAAGGACCCACCAACCACCCCATTTCATTTCGAATTCATCTCATACAAAACTCAAAAGTCGTGTTGATATTCAATGTCTTCTCGTCAAGCATAATTCAGCCATATCATACCTTAGTTCATCATCTTGGAAGTCATATCATCATCTGAGCCTTGAAAACTCATGAAAATTCTTCGTTTGGTGTTTGTTATAGCATTCACGTGATCATCAATAAGGCTAATCAAGAATTGTTTCGCATCCGTGACCTAACATCCACCAAGACATCTTTGTGACGCCCAGAAGAAATCTATACCGAACATATACCCGTTACTCCGCCTCCCGATAGTTCCCGATCGAGTCTCTTCCGAATGTACAATCACGGGACTCTGACGATCACGTGTAGATAAGGATGGCATCAGATCGTGGATTGTCGAATAATGACCTTGACTTCAATTCCCCAGATCGTTTTACTCAGGCGGGGACGGAGAGGAAGAGAACGAGGAAGGCTTGTCGGATTTGCCATTCTCACAAGGCGAGATGTAGTGGGACCACGCCGAATTGTAGGAGGTGTGAACAGAGAGGATACATTTGTGAATACGAATCTACGAGTAGAGGGGCGAGGAGGAGTGTTTCGAGACAGCAACCGACAGGCACAAGCCAAAGTGGTGATAGTCCCGGAGCTGTGGCAAATACTGTCTCTGCTGGAGGGAGTCCAATGGAGGTAGTGGATGGGACGGATGGTCCAGTGTGAGATTTTCTATGAGGAGGAAAATTTTGTCCGAAAATATAGCTAATTACTCTAGGCACCTTGGAATCTCCAAAGCCACTACCAAGCGGTATATAGATGCATATTTCGAATTTGTGTCTTCAACCCCTGGTAAAGGTTTTATTCACCGTGCCACATTTTTGAGAAATTGGAATAATGGCTCTGTGAATCCAGCTTTAGTTAAAGCCATGTGTGCTTCATCAATAGCCTTCGTCTCGAAAGATGACGAAAGCCGTGCCAAAGCCCAAAAATGGATGGATGAAGCAGAGAAATACGTTTGGCAAGATTTAGGCAAACCCTCTGCTGTGTTGGTAGAAGTTCTTCTCATCATCGTCTTCTACCGATTTGAACATCGGGAGTACTTCAAATCACAGGCACTTACAGCTGTGGCTGCCAAAATGGCATTGGTGTTGGGGTTGAATTATGAGAATAATAGTTTATCGACTCTGGTAAGGGAATGTAGAAGGAGATTAATGTGGTCAATTTTCCATGTCGATAGACTTTCTGCTGGAGGGTTCCCCGAATTGTTGGTTTGTCCTTCACATTCCATGCATATTCAATTACCATGCAGTGAAAAGGATTTTGATCTTGGTATACCGGGAGAGACTGCACCCTTAATATCGACAAGGGCGAATGAGTCTGAGTCTATGCATTTGGGGTTGAGAACATTTTATTTTCGCATATCTGATATACGGCATCGAATTTTAGAGTACGCTTCTCCCGAGTTTCTCTTATTTGAGCTTGGAGCTGACGAGTCTTTTCTAGGTATACGAGGAATCTCATACGTGAAAAGGCAAACCCATACGATTCACAAGATGTGTTACAAAAAATGGAGGCAGAGTTAGAACGATTACGCTCCTCACTACCAGCAAATCTTCAATATAACGAAGATAATCTATTCCTTCGAGCATACTCGCCACAATTGACAAGATTCGTCATGTTTCATGTGCTGTGGCAACAATGTCATACCGACCTTTACCGATTTATGTTTCCGGGAACCAAGGACTCGATATCTGATACGATATTGGCGAATACTCCTCAAGAATATGTTCAATACTGTCAAAGGAAAGCATTCGAACATGCCGTTATGATATTGGATATTTGTAATACAGTACAAAGTATTGGCCATACGTTGATTAGTGATACAGGGATTGCGACATGTGTATATCAATGCAGTAATATAATTATGAGAGCAGCGGATATTGTAGGATTTTCAAGTGAAGATGAGAGAGTTAGGATAATGGGGAGGTTGGAGAAAGTTACAGATATTTTGGAGGGGCTGAGGGAGGTGAACACTCACGTTGATGATGTTGTGAGTATTCAAGATTCTTTCACTCCACTTTCATATCCGTTGCAACTTCAATGGGTCTACTAACACGGTGAAACCTGCAGTACCGCAACGTCAAAGAAAACCTCCACCTTTTCACAACCACCCAAACCCGCCGCCTCTTCACAACCCCCACCCTCGGAGCCTCCACCTCCTCTCTCTTCACCGCCGGCGTAACACCCGGTCCTCTCTCCCTAGACCACATCACCTACGCAAATGGTCACAACACATTACAAAACCATGGCCCCCTAAACCTAAACACGACGGGAGTTCTCTCACCCACAACCGAAAGCGCCACGACGCTAGGATTACTGGAGATTGCTAATGGCAATGAACAATATACAGATTGGAGTACCGGTCATGCAGATGATGGGGGAAATCAATGGATGAGTGGAATGAACGGGATTGATTTCGGACAGACGGGCATGGGGGGTGGGAGTGGGAGTGGGATTGGGATGGGCGCGGATATGGTGGGGAATGTGGGGGCCATGTTTGATCCTTTTTGGGGTATTCATGATGCTGGTGGTGGTGGGGGAAGTGGAAGTGTAACGGATCAGGGAGGTGGAAGTATGTAGTTCGGATGGTATGCATATATTGTTATGAGAATAATCCGAGATTGTCTTGCGGATAGGGTGAGATGCGATGCTGAATTGGCATACCATATGGATCTTGTTCTCGTAATCATGCATTGTAGATTGTGTTCCTAAGATTTTGGGTCAATCGAACCCGTTGATCACGAGTTCATACCCAAAGGAAATTTGAATAAACCTCACATAGCAAAAAAATTCATAACGATTTCTCATATTGATCTGTCGCTGAATTGAGGAGGACCGAAGTGAAAATTAGTAAAAACGATTGAAAGCTCATAACATAGATCTTGATATTCAATCATTTGGAAGAAAGATAGACTTCTTTGTACATGATTTCTTGATGATCTCCGCCAAGGCACCCTTTAGTCAGCTTGGCTTTTCTCTGTTACAAATTGTGTTCTGTTTATCAACCACTTGAGACATATCCTTATATTTGACTGAACACACCCTATGCCCCCGCTTCGCATTGCAGTAGGTGAATACCATGTGCCAGTAGAACATACACGCTAACTATTTGGCCATAACTTGTGGGCGGAGGATATTTTGAGATGCCTCGGGCTCTGACCTAGACAGTGTCGTTGATCAAGCTTTCAAAGATCATATATGTATGAGGCCCACAGAAGCAAATAGTAACATAAAACAGTTTACTGTCATCTTATCATTAAATTTTGTTTCTTATTATTGCGCACTTCCCTATTCAATCCAGCCAATTACCCCGTCTTATAAAACATAGCTGTGTATTATCAGCCAGCCTCATTATACATGCATTTATCCACATTCCCAGTTGCGGCATTTCCAGCCCAAGCCGGGAACGGTCTACTAACTCCACTACCTCCTGCCACAGCAAAAGTAAGTAAGAATACCATAACCTGTGTTCCACCATCAAGACCAGCAGAAACCAAGTAGTTCCACTTGACGAAGTATTTTGGTCTCCATTTTCTTAGGTAGAATTGACCGAATGCTCCAATGTAGAAGTACATGAAGACACTGGAGTTAATACCAACGCAAAGATATCCGAAATACCAGAGGATAATGGAGAGGTTGAGATAAGACCAAACACGTTGATGAGGGAAATATCGGGCCATGAGCCAGAATGGAAAGGGGACGAGAAATCCGAGGAGGTAGGCAATGGTTACCCATTGGTAGCGGGCACCAATGGAGAACATCTTTGGCGCGATAGACCAAGCGACTGCAAGAGAGTTGAAGGATTGAACGTTGGCTCCTGACCAAATGGATGTTCCTTCAATTGAGAGGAGAGTCGGTGTTTGATTCTTGACAATGCTAGGGGCTTGTTAGCTTGCGAATAAGCAGGAATGGAATGAAGGTAACCTACGAGATCATCATGACATAGTTTAGACAAGCACCAAAGATACATCCGATGATTTGGGTCGTGTAAGTAACTTTTGGAGAAAGTTTATTCTGTTGAGCGAGTTTCAAATCTCGGAGAAGATATTGACCTTGTTGAAGTGCGTTGTACGTGAATGTTGTGAAGTACATGTTGGCTGATTTCACTGTTAGTTTTGGAATAGAATACTGAGATATGGAACTTACCAAGAGGAGCTCCAGGGAACAGATATCCGGCAAGAGTTTGAGAGACAGGTTGAACATTAAATTGGAAACCAGTGATTGCGTATTGAGCACCAAAGAACAACGTGAAGACCACTAAGAAAAGCATAGCCAAAATCAAACCCCACCATGGAAGAGTAGACTTCATAGCATAAAGACAAGCCATTGAAGTAATAAAACTTGCTAGGAATGCTAAGAAATACCAAAGATCAGGAACTTCGTCGTAATCCAACATAACTTTGTAATGCGGATCAATTTTAGGATCATCTCTTACGGCTTGCTTTTCTTCTGCGGTACGCTTGCCACCTGCACCTCTCCAGAAAATATAATGAGAAGGAGTCAACATCTTTTTGAGTGTAGCTTTGTTGGCCCAAGCCCATCCTGCCTTGATGTTTTCATAATCCCAGAGGAACATGTGGACGAAATTGGCGGTAAACCCCATGTTGGACGTGATGAGATAGACGATATATGTGGATGCCATATAAGGGATACCTGCTGCTTCAAGTGCTTCATCGTTCACCCTGAAATCGTCATTAAGAATCGTTGTTCCATTGAAACTGTCAAAGAATGTGGAGTTCGAATCGCCATTGAACAATTCTTGGGATAAAAACGGGAAATCTTGGGCTCTCCAAATGTTGCCATAGTATACGGCCATAAAGAGAATTATGCAGCCCAGAGTACCGATGAAACTGTTTACCAAAGTTTGAAGTGGCATCCATAAAGGAGATCCAAACCCAGCAACATAATTCCAATCGAAAGAGAAAGACAAAAGTCCGAGACCTTCATTTCCATTAGCACCCCCAAAAAGATTGGTAAAGACAAGGCTGTGTTGATCTGCGAGACAGAAGATTGAGACACCAATAAGAAGCGGAAAGATGTACTACATAATGTTAAAAGTACTCTAAAAGAGAAGATATCAATGGCAGCACACACCTCGGGAAGTAACTCCCAAACCAATAGCGCGAAGAAAATGATCCAGAAAACCTTCATTCTCTTCTTATTGGATGCTTTATCCTTGTGTAAAGTTTCCAAAACAGTAGTGACGGGAAGGTTTGCTGGGTAAAGCATCTTTGTAGGCCACAAAAGAGTACTTCTCATCATACCTGCAACGCCATACCCAATCAACTGTGAAGATAAAGTCAAGAATACACCAGCAGCTTGACTAGGATATCCTCCATACCAAAGCTTTTGAGCCGCCAATGCTTCTGTCGATAAAGCGGAAACTGAAGCGGCTGATGCCATGATGACAGCTGCAGCGTGTTCCTTTTGGTTAAATGGACCAGGATTGAGGAATCGGCCGACTGCACCCCATCTTGGAATGACAAAGGCCATGAATTCTCCAATGGCATATGAAATAACAGTCAAAAACACTAGGAAGTGTTAATTATAAGCACACAGTAAGCCCTGGAATGAACTTCTTAAACTTACTGACGGATACATAGATGACTTGAGGCTTGAAGTAGAAAATCTCTTGAAGTACAGCTCCGAAAGCAGATAACCCCAGACCTGGGAGCTCATTAGCATTGTGACAATAAGATATTGAGGCGTTACACAAACCAATGAAGAACATGCGAAAAGTCCAAGGGTTCAAGGTTGGATCGTCTTCGACATTGATGACTGCGGTGACGATATCCTCGGCAGTCTCAAGAGCACTGATCTCGCCCCCACGTCCTTCTTCATCGGAGTGAGAGGAAAGCTCGGCTTCGTAAGGCCCTTCTCCAAACTTGTTGTTCTTAACGTCCTTAGAGTCAATGGATTCGGAAGTCTTTGAAATGGCTGGTGTTTCGTGAGTCTTCTCGTCGTAAACGACGTCAGTCTCTCGCGACGAGTCCATGCTGAAGGCTAGCGCTCACAGCAGATCAAAGAGGCCTGAAGAGAGAAGAAAAGGGTTTCGGCGGACCAACAACTTATGTATAAATAATCACTGTACCATTACACCGGAAACCATCTCGGACATTGTAAATCTATTTTGTAATTAGATAAGGAATGAAGCGTGCAGCAACCCCAGACGGCTTGTTACACCCCTTCCAGGGTCCTCGTATAGTTTTGCCATGTGAAGCCCTGGACATGTCCACTCCAGACCTTCAGCTCTACCTTCTTGTGAGAGCTAGAGAATTTCTTGGGTGCTTTGATACTTCAATGTGCATATTCACCTACCATTTAAGGAAATACTGATAAGGAAAGGCCCCGTAATGGATCTGGATAAGAAAAGCTTAACAGTCTTGGAAATGCAAGCCGTAAAGCTTGATAAAGCTTGACAAAGCTTGACTGGTAAACCACACGATTTCCGTCACTGTGATATGAGTTTGACCTTCGTGATTGGTGTATATAGACATCGAGAAGATTCTGGTGTAAGAATCTGATTGACAGCAGTCAATAAGCTTTACTTCAAAGAGGGGAGGGAAAATGAAAGCCGCTGGAACATTTGCCGCCGGTGAAAATGACATCTTTGGGTGTGACAGAACATCGAATCCCACTTTTGATCAATTTTGGGGGTACCGGCGATAACGGATGTTCAATGCTTGTTTATGCTAGTTAGTAATAGACCGGATCGACCGCCTGGGGCTTGATGTGCAATATTGAACGGCGTTTCCGTGTGCCGTTCCTGGATGCAGTAGAACATATATCGAACACAAACTTGAGATTTATCATGCTCAGTTGATGTCAGGCCAAATAGAATGAAACGATGTGAATGGCTTTCTTCTCAACGGTAGGTCGAGGCCACGCACACTCTTGAATACAGGCTTTTCGGGTGGCCGCCAAAGAACAAACAACTGTGTTTTGAAAGTCCAAAATTGCGCAGTTCTAACCGTAATTTTCCCATGGTCCTAATTTTAGCGGGAAATAGCTGAAGAGTAAAATTGTAGCCACGGAGAATGGAGAACCATGTAAGACAAAATGTAATTCGTTCGATACTGTACTCCGTATCAGCTCTGTTATATTAATCACGGAATATATACTATACTCCGTTAGACTGTATCCTTATTTCTTCCATCTGAAGTGTGTAGTGTGTACTCATTGGTCTCTCCTGATGTTTCGATCGGATTGAATAGTGTGAATGAATGATCGTTATCGTGTTGGCGATGAATACCCTGCGGGGACAGGTCTTTGACATGGATTCCTAACTAGAATGTAATCTGGAGGCGTCTCATTCATCTAGCATCGAAATAACCACGAATAGTAATTTCATATACTGGTGTGGCTTCAGATATGGGTTGTACAACCTCGAGATATTTATCCATATGCGATCACTGCCGGATTTGATACAATCTGGTGTTCATTCGTGAGACTGCAGAGACCCTGGTGTGGAAAGAAAGGGCCCCCGGCGATTCAATTCAATGAACTCGGGGGATAGCCATCAATGATTGGAGTACTGTAGTCATCTAAGTCCAAGGCGTTACATCTCGGAATCTGTGAGCATTCCCCGGTTGCATTCATCTGATCTTTATCTGCTTATCAAGCCCACGACGTCTGCATATAGTGCCAATCCCATGATATTGGAAACCGAACCATGATTTTAGACAAGAGTCTACCGGCAGGATATCCAACGAAGTATATGTCCGATTCTATGGTAAAGCTGGTATGAATTCGAGGCTCTGAATCTAGAAGATGCATGCAAGTTGATTGTCATCCCGAGGATTATATGAGTATTTCTTGTAAGAACAATCAATATGTAAATTCAGAGCTACTAGTTCTAGAAGGAAAGAGAGCATGTCATGGGGAATTAACATGCTGGGAACCTGTTTGATTTGTTTGGTGTGTCTTATTGGTGGATCGAAGCGGAAGCGGATTGTTTGCAGACCTGAATGAGCCTGGATTGGCGATCATCTTTAAGAATCCGTTGGCACTGCCTTTACCTCAAAGAGATGGATTAAATCTTCTCAGGAGAATGTTCGCAACACAGAGAAAGAGGTGATGGGAATGCCTTTATGTTCTAAACGAAAGTGGAAGCCTAGGAAAGATGCGTCAGACGCTAAATGCTCACCGGTCCTGATTGAGTAATCTTGCCAAATCTACCAATCATATAAAATTGACGGAGTCAGGTAATTCATGAAAAAGGAACAAATATCTAACCTTAAATTTCGGAGTTGTACTGCATAGTATCTGACTACAAGATGATGAGATTATTTGCTTTGCAAACGAAGATTGCAGTCACGAGAGAATGAAATTGAATTCGATAAGACTACCTATCGATATTGGGTAGCTATGCCTTCGAAGAAGCCAGACTAATACAACGCTTTTGATGATCTCCGATGGTTGAGCAAACTGATCCATGTTGCGAGAAATGCCCTCCACTCCAGGGCTCTCTCCTATAAAGCTCCGCTCCACGCTCACCAAATAACTGGCTTAGCATCCACGAACCAGTCGACTGCTCTCAGTTTGGCACAAAAGCTCGCCATCTCACATATCATATGGTGAAACCTCGTCAGCCCAAGATGCGTCCCCATAGACTGCGGCCCCCTCATCACCACTAATCTTCTCCCGCTTGAAGTTCTCGAAGAACTCTTGGAACTGTGTCTTGAGCGTCTCATCATGCTCAAGCTTCTCGCGTACTTCGTTTTGTTTGGTCTCAACCGATGAAAAGTGATCAGACCTACCAACACCCAAGTTGAGGAACTCCATAGACATGATATTGTCCCAGTTGATCTTATGCTTACAAAAGGCCACCAATGCTTGTATTTGATGGACGGTAAGCTCTTTCTTATCTTCTCTCACGAGTAAGATTGGTCCTAACTCCCATGGACACCCAAAATCCGGGAAACTACAGCGCAGACCCTTAACATCAAGGATCAGACCCAAAGCAATTGCTGGCTCGTTTTCCATGACGTTGTAAGACACTACAGCTTGAAGACCATTTGCAGACCGTAGACTATGATCCGGGAAGAGTTTGCGAGCAATAAGTGGAAGCCCAAGTTGTTCAAGTACGGCAGCATGGGGATCTGGTTGATCGGGATGCAGGATTGGATGGTTGGGTAAGACATCTATAGCTTGATATTCGTCTTTATGTAGATGCTTGACATCTGCAAGACAAGATATCCGAACACCCCTGACTGGCTCTGCATCCTTCCCTGCGTATCTGGCCATCAATTGCTCAAAGTGCTTGGGTTCGTAGAGTTCATATAGAATCAGTCCGCCTGCAGAAAGTGCTTCGGGTCCGATATTTGATGCAGGGTAATCCTGCAGAAAACGCAATGCGACATGCAAATCGGACATCGTAACATCTAAGTCAGGAACCCTATCTTCGAGTCGATCGAGTTTCACACCAATACAGCTATAGAAAGTTACAGGCCCACCCCAAAGCATTGCTGAATTCCCATCAGTAAATTTAAAGAGACTCAGGTTCGCCAACGATTTGTCGAAAAAGTGTGCATGCCGATGATGCAGTACAACGTCGTGATCGAGTTTGAACTTTTCGGCGCATTTGTAATGGTTCAATGGCATGTTACCAGGCTTAGGATTCGGAATTAATGTTTGGTCCAGGGCTTGAACGAGTAGTTTGCTGTGAACGATGACACCATTCTCGTCTCTGCTGACTTTCTTAACGATGCGTTCTTCACCTTCGCCTTCAAGTTCCACCCAGATAATCTTCGGAACACATGCTTCTCCGCGTGCTCCTTGACCGAAGAAAAAAGCAAGTTTAGCTTTCGCAGTTGGTCTGGATGAATTTATCATGCGACCATATTCCGCACATAGCAGCTTATGCGTTGGATAATCCGTCTTCTGGCAGGACTTTGAGCAATACTCCGCAGACCTGCAACCTGAGCATATGAGCGCGCGAGTTTTCTGGCAGACTGTACAGCAGCCAGTTGTTCCCACCATGCTTACGATGGTACGATTGAAGAATGTGTTATTGGGTATAGTAAGAATCGTGAGTCTGTCCTGAATGATTGATGTGCGAGCTAAGTTGTTCGATATCAAAGACTAGTATGCAAGATGATTTGAGCTGAAAGACCGAGATCCTGATTCCAAATAGCGGGGTAAGATGATAATAATTATAATTATCACACCCACCCAATTTTATTTTGTAGGCTGAATTAGGAAAGATATGAAAAAGGGCGACAGTGAATGTTTGGTGGAAGCTTAGTTGACCTTTCAACCTCTACATTTTCAATTCTAACTCCTTTCAAGACCCTCAGCCCTTACAACCATTCCTTTTCCCCCTATTCCTCTGGTACTGGCTAAGACAGACGGCCAAATACCATCTGACGATCCGAGAGATCTTGCTTCTAAATCTAAATCACAACTTGCCTGGTAAGTCATTCAAATCATCCTTAGTATATTTTGAAATGTTGGTCTCATATCTTGCACTTAGCTTTCTCACTTCTCACTTCAAATCACGAGCTTCATTCTTGTTTGAGGTAAAGGTGGCTAATACACAATTGCTATAAGATAATCAGTGTGATGTTAGTGAATACTGTTAGTAAACGCACTAATGATAATCTCGGAATCAAGAAGCTTCCAGGTTACCGATGACGTCGGGTATTACTTGGATGTCAACATCAGTGGTTTCAACCTGGCACTCAAATACTTTAGAGCTTTCGGTGATGGTTTTGGTGTGGTGGAAGTGCTAGACCGTGGCGAAGAGGGAAAGTTTCAAGATGCCATTGCGAGTGATCCAGTCATTGGTCCACTCCTTCAAGAGCTTAAAGATATGTTGGAGATATAGTTGGCTTTTGTCGCGTGTTTCTGGTATCTAGGTAGCTAAGATCTATTTCTGTGCGCTAGTCAGTAGCAATCAAAAGTCAAAAACTTCATGCTGGGGCTTTTCATTTAATTGTGAAAGAATTCCAGAATATAGACAACTAATTCCAAGTCTGCTGAGAGACGCAGTTGTTTTGATCCGCCATTATGCCAAATAAATATCTGCTAGATGTATTGATACCTAATCTAGAACCGAACGCTAGGCAGTCTAGCTTCTGGGTATGATCTAGACAAAATTAGCCGAGAATTCAATCCTACACTAGAAAAATCTAAACAGCTTCAGCGAACTACGTCCACAAACGATACAGGGAGAATCAAGCATTCATTCTCAAAGCACTTCAGAACATCAGAGACATCTGGTCGAATATCTTAAGAGAAGTTGGGAACTTTCTATGATAAAGTTAGAATTTGAAGTTTAAAAAGTTACCTTTGGATGTTGTAGTACACCAAGTAGCTGTTTATGAAGGTATCACTGGAGATCTCGCATCAAGCACTGCCAGGTTAGAAGCGAATGTGATAAAACCAGAAGCCTAAAATTAGATGCATATTCAAAAACATCGAAAAGAGAGAAGCGTTAGAGAATTCAAGCTTGCGATTTTCCTCCTGTCATCTAAAAGCTGCGCATCACCGCAGCACTTTTCACAAGATCCTCGATATTTCTTTGATAGCCAAAAGTAAACCGAGGCTATTTCACTCGATAATTCTCCAACTGTCCGCTGAAAAAATGCGCAAATATTCTGGCAAGCAATTAAATGCAATGGCTAGAGGGGCAAACGCTGTTCAACAAATTCCAGACACTAGGCTCATTTCTATTGTTTCCGGAGTCTTTTTTTCACTGCATAGCCATAGTAATGACTGAATTTGAAATCCAACGTAGCTTGAGGAGAATGAACGAAGGAGTGCTTGCGACAGAGACGCTACGCTGTGCAGCAGACCTGAACGATTCCAAAGTGTCGGCCGTGCTTGTTAGACGTGACGGTGGCATGAAAATCTGGAGGAGTACAAATACGAAAATATTTCTCCCTGTTACAAACACCGCTTTTAGTCATATGGACTCCTATTACCAAAGCGCTCTGTGTCCCTTTGATATTGCTTGGAGTTCATGATTGTTACGATCACTATAAGGGGATGATGATTCTAAATAACCGTCACATTAGCTCGATACCAGTGTTCCACATCGAAACCCAGAATCACCATTTCTACTTCAGACGATTGATCCGACAGAGAAATGGGAAGGCTTATTTCTAAGAGAGATGGAGACTCATTTTCCTCCCCTAGAAATTGGATCTTTCCAAGTCGCGAGAAAAGATAAAAAATCTATTACTGCTCATCAAATCCAAGCCATAGACAAACAATCATTCCCGTAGTTTTCGTTTACGTCGAACTGGGAAATTTGATTCACCAATACAAAGTTGGCGAAACACCAACTGCCGAGAAAAGGAGATAGTTACAAAGCAGCTTTTGAATCGGGAAGCTCTGAGAAGTATTTTGAAAAATTCAAGAAAGCTAAGGTCGAGGCTGGTGATGAACCATGGTCTACTGTTGTCTCTCCTTTTGATGTTTAGGTGTTAAAGATATGGGAACAAGAAGTAATACGAGAAGCCAGTGCTGATGCTGGTGCTGGTGTTAGTTTTCTGCATCATGGTGGAGAGATATCAAGGGAATTCATAGGTTCTCATGTCGGCACAGAGCGTTTGGTGCAACAAATTTGGCGAGTCATATACGTAAGCATAAATATTTGGACGTGGTTTCTGAAGTCCAAATCATTACAATCATTACAATCAATATAATCAATATAATGGTTTGATGGATTTTTGATCATATTCATATGGCAGCCACCGTAACTGTAGAGTCATGGCTCCGAGATATTTGAAAACATTCGAATGAACATCACGTTATTTCTTTTTTGTTAAACCAACGCATGAAAACGCATTTGACTCCCTTTAACCCATATCACTGATGAAATTCTCAACCATGCTCCGCTCCAGCACGCTGATGGAATTCATTGAAATAAAGAAGAAGCTGACTTTACGACTCTCTCCAGCAACTTGATTGAATATAGAACCACTCCCCATAAGTATCTTGCGCCCGTTTCCCGTAGTTGTAAAGTGTGGCGAGTCTAAACTTGGGAGTAAGGGGAAATTACATCAGCCCACGAAGCGTCTCCATCTGCAATCATCTCTGCCTTCAACTTCTCGAAGCAGTCCTCAAACCTTGCTTGACACATAAAGTCCCTCGCAAACTTCTCTCGATCCTTTATCTGATCCGATCTTTTCTCGATTTCACTACACTTTTCCATTTGATATTCTATGGCAGTCTGAAGATCATAGAAGCAGTATCTTGCCAGTGCCTCAACTTGATGCGCAGTGATGTCTTTCTTGTCTTGTCTCGCAACAAGGACTGTGCCAATGATCGTGTCCCACTTTGAAATGTCAGCCCAGCCCCATGAATTGCCATTCTTGGGATTGGCGCGCAAGTTTAGGAAAACTGCTTTTCTGTTCGACATGGGGTTTTTGCTGGACGCATAATCAACACCGCCTTCCTTATTGGCCCAACGTGGATCAACGTAACCGGTTTTGCGGGTGAGAATTGGGAGTTTCATATTGGCAGATATATCCGTGGGTCTTTCTCTGGTAAAGATGACATGACTGTCTGGAATTGTGACTTCTGTGTATTTAGGTAGGCCAAGAACTTTTCGGTCACCCACACAGTGGAGGTATACAGCCTTGACTCCACGAGCAGATCTGTCTGTCCCTGAGGTTTCGATAGTTCTATTACTGTTTGGGACAATCGATGGTGGAGGAATGGGACCGAATGTTTGAGACATGGCTTGATATTCGTTACGGTGTGTTGCGTGGCTAAGGGATTCTGTTTTAATAGGATTGTTTTTGAATGGAGGATAATTTCTGTTGTTGATATTTGGAGGTGGAGATGGAGATTGAGGTGGAAGTTGACTTCTAATTTGAGGTAAAAGCTTGATAGTTTTTATAGAGGCGAGGATAAAGGGTGGGCATTGAGGTTGGTCGTGTGCGGGGTACCACCTCATTTTTCTCAAGATTCACCTCAACTTTCTGAATTCTTTGCTACCTGTGATTGGAAAGGAAGGAAAGAAGACATGCTATTCCAACCACATGAACTGCAGCCTTCCAGAATTCACCTACTCCACATGGCAGATAAAGAACCTTCTAAATGTGTATGAATCTAGGCTTAAAATAGTATAAGTGATATCATGGCTTTGCCAAAAACACATCATTAAGCTAACTGAAAACATTAATGCGAAGCCTCTAGTGTTTTCAGTCCACATAAAAACCGTCGACTCAGACCTGCGCTCCAAAATTAGAAAAGGAAAGAATATCAACACCCACCCGTCCTCCAATTTAGAATATCTTTTTTCGAAGCTAACCACAGCCACCATCTAAAAGATGAACATAAACATCGGAAAAAATATCTAGCTATAAAGATTCACTACAAACTCATACCCGGTCAGGTGAATACAATTTACCAAGCCTATGCAAAACAATAACCCTTTACAATAAATGAACACAAAGTATCTGAAAGCCACTTAGAATTGTAGAACCAGTATCAAAATGCTATGAAAACTAATTAGAAACGCAAAGTATTATCGAGCTGCCTCAATGACTACCTCCATGCGCCAGCGTCATAAGTATCAAAAGTTCCCAAAGTATTGAAAGTTCCCAAAGTATCGAAAGTTCCCAAAGTATCGAAAGTTCCCAAAGTATCGAAAGTTCCCAAAGTATCGAAAGTTCCCAAAGTATCGAAAGTTCCCAAAGTATCAAAAGTATCAAAATAGCCGCCTTTCACCCAATCATGTACCCAAAACCTTCTCCCACCAGTTCAAATACTACCTCTCAAGTTAAAGTCCTCCCCCACCCGTCCGCATACAACTCTCAAGTTCAAATCCAGCACTTTACCTTTTTTCCCCCTAGCTCTATATCTATCTCTAACTCTAACTCACCGAGATCTAGATCTTCTTTGCCTGTAAATATATCAAAAAACGTATACGAGTAACTTTTGCCCTGAATGTTTCATCCTCAAACCATCCAAGGAGACATGATCGAACCAACTATACTTGGCTGACGTACCAACTCGATATGACTAGTTTCAGGACGACTGAAGAAAGATGATTTTCTGTCAATCTTCAAACGGCCTTCAACCTTTCTAATCGGTCTAGGTTGGAAGAAGGAAGTGGTGGTGATGACAGATGGGCTTGGTCTGGCTGATATGATGGATGCGGCGGCGGAACCAATACTCATAGGCGTGGATGAATTATAGCGATTGAAAAAGTCAATGGAATTTCTGATTATGACGTTGTCTTTTTGATAAACACGGTTGTTATCAATTTCGTTGCCGTCCTGTATAATCGGGGTGATTTTCATGCTGTCCATGCTAGCAGAAGGTTTGATAGTCTTCTTCTTCTTATCGGAAGAACCATTGACTGGCGCAGTCTGTGAACGAGAAAGAGGTCCCGTGGTGATTGATACAGACTCTCTAATCCAATCCGGTAGAAAGTCAGGCAGGACGAAAGATTCCGGTTCATGAAGTGAAGAAGCGTCCTCCCTAAAACTGCCAAGGTTGATGCTAGACTTTGAGAACTGAACTGTATGTCTTGGAAGGAAACTCTTAGAGTCCATAACCCAGTCTGGCTCGGTGAAGGAACCCGACCGAGTTCTGTGAATTCTATGTTCCTCAGCATCGAAGAGAACATTTGTAGACTTTGCCTTCCCATCCTGAGCCTTGCTTTTCAGAAACTTTAAAAATCGATTCATCGACGTACCCAAGACACCCTTCGGCCTACCACCGCAAGCGTGTCCAATCTCAATCTGAGGTTTTCCTTCGTAATTAAAGAGAAAGTCAATCAGAATTCTAAGGTCACATGGTTGAAAATGCTGGGCATTTCCAAATTGACCATGACCGCTCTCGCTAAGAACTGCAACTGGACCCCTCAAAGAATATTTCAACTTTTCGTCCATCAATTGATTAATACAAACATTGGGCAAAGAATTATCGGTCAGGAAGTCCCCGCGGACGGCCAAAATGATGGAATGATCAAACTGCTTGCTTGCCATGTTGCAATCCACAAGTGTCTTGCGAGTATTAATGCGCTCCTGGTCGTAATATTGAAGGAAAGATGCGACGGACTTTCCTCTAGATCCATTCGCAATCCAGGCCAATTTTAATGTTGCTGAATCAACAGGCAGTAGGAGACCGAGTCTGTATTTCTTGTCGACGGTGTCGCTGGGACATGGGTTTGCCGTAACGAAATCTGTATAGATTTGGCAGATGATACCATGAACAGGGCGATCAACTTCCTGGCACAATAATGTGCAGTACCAGGTAGCATTGCATGTTGTACAAGGGATCGAAGCATTCTGTGTACAGTATCCGCACTTTGGGTGGACGATTATGGGACCAAAGGAGGAGATCGATACCCGTGGGCCGAATTCTGGGTTGCGGCGTGAGGTCATCGTTTCAGATCGGGTTTGCAAAGATCAAGTAAAGAAAGAAAAGTATCTAGGGAAGCCAAAGGTCAGTATAAAGAGACAATTAGATGGGTTTATATGCTTTCTAATGCATATTAGTTACTCACCAGGGCGTTATGAATCAGGCTAATTGTTCAAAAGAAAACTGGATGACGAAATGAAATTAGAGAGTGAGGTTTGTGAATGGATGCAGATTGCTAATTTAGGACAAGTGCTAATTTGAGGAACATGTGATATGATTAAAAGAGTCGAGGAAGGCACTTGAGGGAAACAAGAGAACGTTCAAAATTGCTGCTGAGAACTATATTGCTCTAATCAGTCTAATAGATACGGTTAAGATATGTGGTACTATAAACAAAGGTCTCGCATTACGAATGTTGACTTAATACAGCTGTCTAATTGTTGCGGCTCTTGCTACAGGAATATTGTGTCATGAGGTACGGTCGTAGAGGTGCAATTTTGCTTCGAGATTAGGAATCTATATGGTCATCTTGTATACCTATTCTACCCTTCTCTAGAACCTCTTCTTAGATTGGCTAGTGAATGCCTAGCAGAGAATCTGAAATTAATCAGAAGAATTTGACGATCTAAGGGTACGTTCGGATCGATTTTTATTAGATATTAGACCTAATATACTAGGTCTAATATTATACTCGATCCGAACGTTATATTCAAATCATAGGTATTTCAGGCAACATATATCGAGTCTAATATTGCATTTACTAAACGCAACATTAATAAGCTTGATAAAAATATTAAGTCTAATATATTAATTAACGAGTTGTCAGCACGCATAGACACTATTGCATAGGAAATAGTTTGACCAAAACATGAAGAACTCATAAACGCCATAGTGAATTTCGATGCCACTCTTGACTAGGAAACCAGAGAGTAACATTCGTCGCTAATTTGATTTGTTAAATAAAAAGGCAGATGCACAGCTTTCGAACTCAGGGAAACGCTAAATCCTCCATATCAGAGAAGCAAATGAACATACAAAACGCTCTAACCCCGCTCTAACCCAAGTGTCAGATGACATCCCTAACAATGTGCCGTTCCAACCCAATTGCTTTGTCCCCGGACTTCCCGCACCAATGACTCATATGCACGCTCCCATGATAAACCCAGATATTCACTTGCCCGTTATTTCGAATAATGAGATGAAATCTCTCCATCCATAGTTTTAGCCGATTAGATTGTCTTGCTTGCTATAAGGAGACATCATTCGCTTTATGATGGGATCAACCACCATAGGATAATGAGTAGGTATGAACATGTCAAAGAAGAAATCCTCAAACCGTTCCCTGGTGAACAACTTCTTGACAATTTCATCCCTCTCCGAGCGCTCTACCGGAACTTTTTTGATATAATCCGCTGTAGATCCGATGAACTGCGCAATGGCTATGAGTTGATAGCCGTGAAGGTCTTGTTTGTCCTGCCTCATCACCAAAAGACCTCTACCATCCATTTGACATTGATGAACTTCAGGCATCATTCCCCACATCTCGCTATTTGGACGAATATCAAGATTCAGCAGAGAACCGGACTGATAGCTCAATTGATCTTCCTCAAAACTGTCTACATGATTACGTCGAGGTAATTTACGTATGAGCAGTGGAAGACCCATTTGCGTCGTGACATCTGTAGGCGCCATTTTGTAAATTGGGTGAGGGCCGGAAACATCGACTGCTAATCCCAAGGGCTCTTTGCCATACAAAGGGGGGGGATCATCCCCCGGACACCTAAGTAAAACGCCTTTTACATTCTTCGGCATTTTCTTGATTTTGTAATATTCTTTCATGAGTTGTATTAAGACAGGGAAATCTGCCAAGATAACATCTGAGAAAGTTGGAGGAATAAGTGCGTCTGTTCGTAATATTATAAAATGTCCCCGCCATCTCATTTTTGTAAGAGAGAAGATACTTTGGTTGAGTTTGGCATCATCGAATAGGCTGTCATTTCGGCAATACATAATAAATGAATGGGTTTCGCCCGGGATTTGAACGCTAGGAGTTAATATAATATTTGATAAGTTACTGGCATCCGGACGTTCAAGAAGCTCTGTGACCCATGGAACCTGGTAGAAGACGCCGTGTTGGGGATGATTTATAACTTCCACCCATTCTAGCCTCGGCGTTTCAGAGTCATAGGGTAAAAAGAATGCGAGCTTATGGCCTGTCGAAGGACGTGGGCTTAACGAAGCGATATCTTTACACAAAATCTTGTGGAGAGCCCAGTCGGACTTTTGACATTTTCGACAGCAATAGGAAGTGCTTTTGCATGATGCACAAACACGAAGACTTCCTGGAGGTAAGAAAATTGAGCAAAAAGAGCAATATCCAGTGGCCTTGTATTTTTCGCAAGACTGTCCTGACAATGATAATTGACTACTAACACTACACGCATGACAATGACTGATCAACGACATGGTTGTAATAATTTTTGTATGATTGATGGATGATGTGCGTAAAGATGTTTGTGGTGAGGAGCAAGCTGTATATTGATGTTGTAGACTTCGAGTATAAGAAAAGAAGTTAGAAATTGGTTTGAGGGAAAGGATTAATTAGATATGATGTGGAACAATGGTAGATGTTGACGCAAGAAGAAAGAGCAGGATGGATATCATGAGGAAAGAGATAATGGGCACAAAAGGACAGATATCGACTTGATAGGAAAGAGATCAACGTAAAATGAAAAGATGATGGATGAGAAATTGGTAGGAAAGAGGTCAGCCAACAACTTCCTATTACTTCCATCACACTAGCCTTGATTTGACCTTTTTCATCGCTGAAGATAAGATTGGCTCTGAAGATGAAAGTATACACCGGTCTTCACTAAATTTACTTAAAAACAAAACACTCAAAACAACGCAGAAAAATTTCAGATAACAAACTTGGAACTCATTCAACCGATGCATTTAGGAGAAGCAAAACCCCTGTTACATACTAGATACTAAAAGATCATGTCAGTGAGCTTGACGAATATGCAGATGTTCTGAATATGACCGTTGCATCAATTGCAATGAATGACTTGAAATTTTGGAAGTATCATCAAGCCAAACCCTCATTGTCTTATTTCATACCCAGATTGTGGTTGATATTGCTAGAATTCTACCAGTTTCACTACAAGTATTGATTTTTAACATTTTTAGAAAGGATTGCAATAACATATTAACGTTTAGATAGTCGAGCAGCTTCTGCATTTAGTGATGCCATGAAGCAGCTACGTAGCAAATGAAACTATACCTAGGTATCTAAAGCAAAGGAAATCGCAGAGAACGAAGAGAAAATACAATCTACCTTCAACGCTCCTTCCCCGAAACCCCCTATTCCCGTTCTTAATTACCCCACAAAGATCGCCTCCAGCATCCTCAAGATCTCCACTTATTTCCCCTCCCCCTTTTCAGCCCATCGGCAAAGGACTGAAACCCAATGAATACCTCTTGGACTCGTTTAGTTTCGCGGTAATGACTATTAAGCTCAATAATCTACAAGTAAGTCATTCTAGGTATTTCTTCTTTGCCTGTATATATAGGGAATGTGAATCTAATCAACAAGCAATGCTGGAGGGAAATGTAGGGGTGCCGAGGAGATAGAATGTTGGATGCTTAAAAGCTTGGGGATGGAGATTCTGAGAGCCTGAGAAGCATTTTTCTCCCGTGAGAATAAATCCACGGGTATGAATCCACGGGTATGGAGAGCGAAAATGACTGCCTGGTAGTGTTCATCTGGTGATTCTAGTCATGCATTAGGAAGGCTATTCGTTTCCGAGGAGAATATGGCTGCAGTCTGGATGAATGCATCTTGTGAAAATAAGTATATCAAACATTCCTCCTTTTTTCTTCTCGTGAAATCCAACCAAGATATCCTATATTCAAACCTTTTTACTTATTAGTTTAAACAAGTAATCGACTCTCACCCCCGAAAAGATATCATACCAAACTATCACTATCATCCTATTCACACTCCAAACCCCCCACAATCCATTTTTCTAGCATCTTCGCCTTCCTTCCCTTCATCATGACCACACCGGTTACTACTCTCGAGGTAAGCTACACCTACCACGTTCAATCTCTGCCCCGACACCCTTACCACA
Organism: Myriosclerotinia duriaeana; assembly: GCA_002162615.1. NCBI lineage: Eukaryota > Fungi > Ascomycota > Leotiomycetes > Helotiales > Sclerotiniaceae > Myriosclerotinia > Myriosclerotinia duriaeana. The sequence goes on from NGKI01000019.1 coordinate 323,100, forward strand.
CCCATTATATAACCCCCTTCCTCTCATCCCCTCTCATCCCCTCCCATCCCTCCCCCACACCTCCTCACA
>NGKI01000019.1:323268-365279 GCA_002162615.1 Myriosclerotinia duriaeana
CCCCCTCCCCTCTAGTCCCTCCAAAACATACCTATTCCCCACCCCCTCCCCCAAACATCCAAGACTGCACCAGCGGCAGCCCCAGCATCTCAACCTGCAATATCGTTGTGAATATACTAACTTGTGATAACATTATACTATCATCAATGAAAAGTGATATCCCAGAACCCGCTTCACCTATATAGACGAAAAGAGACAGAAGCTAAGAACAAGGAAGAGGTACAGGAAACGGTTATAAAAGAAAAAGAGAATTTGTTATACTGGTAAACATGAATTATTGATGATGAGTGTGTTTGATCAATGACGTTGGGTAAGTTGTTACGGGACTTCTTTGCACATTTGATGCGATAAATAACCTATGAGATGAGAAGGAAAGTGTCATACTTTTCCGATTAAAAGTCACCGATCAATAAATAGTGAAATTATTGGTTGGGAATTGAAGAGAGTGGAAGGAGAACAATAAATCTGAACAATAGACAACAGAAGACTGTTTCTGTTATATGTCTTTCTTAAATTTGAATTGATTCTCCCAAATCAAATTAAAAACATAGGTGAGATTAAAACAAAAGGCGAAGATGCTATCCAGATGCAGTCACTGACCGTGAATTCCGCCATTAACCGCTCCAACCATCAATTCCATGCATCTTAATGTTCAGCAATATCGCTGATAGCTTCTCATATATTCATTCTATAAACTCTGTAAACTTATTAGACTCCACAATAGATATACTGCTCCCGTCCTATCCCTCTAATAATCATCCCAAGCCCTTCTAATAACTGGTCTCGCCGGATCCCATGGTCCATGAATCTCATTCTTATATTTCTGTAATCCAATCAACCACCAACTACATCCACCCATCGCTAATCCTGTTATCAAAGTCCCTAATACTACACCAATTAAACCACTTTTCCAATCCCAAGCTGATCTTCCTGATTGTGGTAAGACCAATCCTACACCACCACCAGCACCAAAGACGAGAAGTAGTGTGAGAATTAAATGACCACGTAAAGAATGCAAGCGGGTATAACGGCGGAAAACGGGAAAAAGTCCAAAGACTTCGATGGAGAAAAGTGTTAAGCTGAAGACTTGTCCGGTACTAGGAAGGCGAGAAGCGAGGACTGTGGAGGCCATTAGAGCAGCGTTTGTACTCAGACTAGCGGGAATATTTTTGTTCTTAGCATTTGAAGGTGGATAGCTGGATGATGAGGAGGGGGAAGGGGTAGCGTAATCGAAGAAGAATATGTTGATTGTAAAAAGAAGAAATGACATTGCCCAGATAGAATCTGAAGAGGTGGACCTAGTCAGAGATTTGAGGATAGGAGAAAGACCAAGGAGGGTGAAGTATATGAGGAGAGCTGATTTGGCGGTTGAAAGACGAAGGGATGTGCGATGAGAGAATGGTGGATTATGTGGTGTATAAATTGGTCGTGTTGAAGATGGTTGAGTTTGATTCGACGCCATGGATTGAAGAGATGACGTTGATATTGAATGAAAATGCCTTGGTCCATTAGCAGCCGTTGCCGATAAATTCGGCGTGGAACTAGCTGCAGATATATTGTTTGAAAATGGCTGCGGAGGTGGAAATGCTGGTCGAGTACTCTCTTCTTGTCCTACCCATAAATCCCATAATAACCAACCTAGAAATGTAGCTATAGATCCCCATCCAACAACAGAAACCGGAGATACATGTTCCTGATATATCCCAACAAAAGAAACGACGAATATTATGACAGAACAAACATGCTGAACGATAACGGTCGAGTCTGCGACCAATGGCCAAAAGTCATAAGGCTGAAGACGTGGATTTCTTTGGAGGTGTTCGAGGAAGGTATCTTGATCCGTATAGTTATCTGGATCTATTTCAAATGATCAGTACAATTGTTCATTTGCAGAATCGAAGGAGACTATACAAGACTGCTTCACCCATAGCAATTTCTTCCAAGTAGCTTTTCGTCTTCTATGACTACTCTTAGTCCTCTCGTTGTGTCTTCCTCTACTTCTTAATCTACCAGCATCTCCATTTGTCATACGCAATTGGTTGACGGCCGCAGATGGTCTACGAGGTGGTGAGGCTTGAAATATGGCATCTTCTGGTGCAAGATGTGATCGTTCGTGAGGAATTGTTCGTGCAGAAGAGATATTAGGTACTGTTGAACTCCGATTTAAGGGGGGAGCAGATTGAGGTGCCAGTGGAGGCACCATAATTGAGAAGGCTGTAGCATTAACATTTGGTTGAAAAATTGTCAGCCTTGAAGATTATCTATGTCTTTTGTTGCTATTCAGGTTGATTTGGGCTACCGTTTCAAATGCATCATGTGTACATGTAGATCACCATATGCTGACCTACAACACCTGATAACTATAATAAATATAATAAAAATATACTCTTCTTAAATATAAAGATGTATTAATATTTAATTATCAAAATTTTATATAAAAGAGGATTTCTTGATTTAAAAAAAACACAAATTAAATAATCTACTATATTGTATATACTACTTTATAAAAAGTTGATCGATGAAAGACTTGCTTGAACATTGCTTACGTAAAGATATTCTAGATAAGGCAAAGTAAACTACAATGGAAAAAAAAAACTCAAAACGACAGGCAGGTTCAAAATTACGACTCTGAAGATTGAACTCCAGACTTAATGACCTCCAAGACTTTAATATCCCTCAATCCCTTAATTATGTTCGCCAGAGTTGGGAACGCCTGTTCCAGTTCCCTATGTTCCAGGTCCGTGAATACGATTTCCGCTTTCCTGGCCTTCCATCTCCTTTCTCCTTCCGCTTTTGGTATTGAAGGATAAAGTGTCGCGTACTGCGCATCTTGTCCCTGTTTTGTACTTGATGGAATGACTTTATAGTGTGCGACTGGAGTTTGAAGGACAGACTCAGCATCTGGGGTCTCCTTCAAACCATCCAAGGTCAAACGACAAAATTCAGTACCTTGCCAACCAGCACTCAAGACGAACGACGAATCCGAGTTTGCTTTTTCATCCAGTGTTGCGAAGACTTTCGAAAATCCTAATTCTTCTCGGCCGGTAATGATTGGATCCGCCATATTTTCAAAGAGGACTGGCAGGAAGTCACCTGTCAATTCTGCAGTATCACTTGAGTCGCCGTTTGCCTGCCTTTTATGTACGACGTCATGAACGTATAACCCGAGCATTGAATAACCTCGACCTCCCAGCCATTCCAGATTCCCCAAACGTGTGGATGAGAATGTGGCAGTTGCCCACATACTTTCTGTATTAATCCGGAACTCATCAGATGGCAAAAGTGTCGACAAATAGCTCTTGTATGTTTTGAAGGTGATATAACTTGTTTTGTATGTCGCTTTCAGGGGTTTTCGGGGGTTTCCGTTGAGATCTTGTCTCGGGCTTGGGCTCGGTCCAAAGGACAGTGGCATCCTTCGATACAGAGCTTTTTTGTTCAACTCCCGAATCAAAATCCCATGCGCATGATCGTACGCATCGTGAGACATGTTCGTATGAGTAAATTGCATGGGATCCAAAACCTTTCCTCCATGCTTTCCTCGAGGAGTCACAAACGCTGCTTGGCGAGTGAAATCTTGCACAAGTGTTGCACGATCATATCTAGCTTCAACATAAAGCTTCAGACGTTGTTCAACATCAGATGGTCGAGTCCCCAACGGAAACAAAGCACCAAATGCCGCGCCGTCTTCTATGGCTTGAGCACCACCTTGTCCTTGATGCGGAAGAAATCCATGAGCCGCATCACCGAGAAGTGCCACTTTACCGTGGACCCAATTTTCTTTCCCTAGCTCTTCGTGATCCAGCAAGTTCCATAGTTTGATGTCTTCAGGGGAAGCCTTAGCTAACAAGGCTTGGACATCATCTGGAAATGAAGTGTAACAGTTCAAAAGCGAGTCTTTGGAGGCACTTTGGCTCCACTCTTCCGAACTAGCTTCTGTTTCTTCTTCGGGATGCAATGCTACGAAGTTTAATAAAGTGTTGTTTCGACATGGATATGCAACTATTCTTCGGTCTTCCCCATACAGGAGAAGTAATTCTCCTGTCTTTTCGACGAAATGAGCTGTTTTTGGATCGGCTCGAATCTCATCAACTGGAATCAATAATCTGAAAGCGTTGGTTCCAGATGACATTGGAGGTGGGCGATCCTTCACGAGTAAGCCTCTGATCTTTGAATGAATGCCGTCAGCAGCGATGATAAAATCACCCGTGTGCGTAGATCCATCATCCAAAGTCAAAGACGGGGCTTTGACATCAACAGACGCAACTCTGCTTCGAGTATGTAGAACTGCAGGGGTTCCTTTGCCTCGTTCAGAGGTCGCAATGTCTTTTAAGGCAGTATGAAGGTCCACTCGATGAATCAACTGCCATGGGTATGGAAAGACCTTGGACAGAAGATTCATATCTCTGCTATACACCAGTTCGCCATTCGGTCGATATTCAGTTACCCACTCCGTCAGATTTGCGCCATGGTCCTCTGGCACCATGCCAAACCTTCGTAATAGACCGTTGACATTACTGGGGATGTGAATGGCTGCACCAGTTTCCGATGCAAAGCGAGACTGTTCAAAGATCTATGTTGTCATTAGTTTTAATATTTCTGATAAGTGTATGGAGTTCTACACACCTCTACAATGTGTCCTGCTTGTCGCAGAAATATTGCTGCCGAGAGACCTCCAATTCCAGCACCAGCTATCAATACCTTCAAAGGTTTGTATTGGTCGTCAATTTTGTCGTTGTTGGTCATCATGAATCAAAAATACTCGGGATGTGAACTCAAGGTTTCGTTTTTTCCAGATGTGATATGCAAAGGTTTCACTGGTTGTCTCACAAGAAAGCAGTCAGCGAAGTTATACATGTTTTGACGGCATTTCATCTCCAAGTTCAAGTCCGTCCTTCAGCCTGCCATCTCTTTGCCCGACCAAACACAGCTACCCCCATTTTCGCGTTCCACAACATAATTGGCTACCACTATAGACTGTCAGAGCATTTGCTGTGTAATATCTCGGATGCCATAGTTCATTGACGACATGAGACCCCGCCTTCAACGGGATCTTCATGTCGGCTGTGGGGCCCCGCTTTGATCGGAATTTTAATTTTGCGCGTGTGGTGCTTTGTCAACCTCCACCCGGCCCCACATACTATCCTGCGCTATACGGAGATTTCTTTGGCCACTAAACCCGGATGCAATAGCATAGAATACTACCTGTGACTGAAATGAAGATATCATTTGAGGGGTAAACTCCAACAGATTCACGAATCATGCCGCCAGAAAGTCCGCGGCTCGGATGAACTAGAGCGTGTCTGATACCTTTGGCTTGTTGCCGAGGTGCGGGCTTTCTGGCGGCATGAGTATTTGATTGTCATATTTATTCTTTGCCGCATTTATCATACCTCATACTGATTCCCTCATCCAGTCTACAAGTTATTCCTGGCCTTCCAGAAGTATCCCGCATTGACAAACCATATACCGGTACTCAATTCTTTGTATCTTCAACTCTCCATCTTCAAACACCTCATCATTCAAAGTCGAGACTTCTACTCCACCATCGTCAACAATGGTTAACTCAACAGACCCAAGCCCCCTTCCCAGAATCATCCGCCACATCACCGACCATGACAGTAACGGAAAAGCCATAATCTCCTCTGCCGTCGCCCCGGAATCTACCTGGACCGCCGTCACAGGCGCCAAGTTCTTCCTGGGATACTGCACCTCGGAATTCCCCGTAGAAATGAGTTCCAACAAAGACATCGCCAACTACACGAACTACGTATCCTCCCCACCAGGTTTGGTTATTCCAGGTGGTAACGTTCTTCGAGTTGTAGATATGATGCCCGGCAATACATCGCCGATGCACAGGACCACGAGCTTGGACTATGGTGTCGTCCTTGAGGGCGAGGTTGAGTTGATCTTGGATAGTGGTGAGAAGAGGGTTTTGAAGAGAGGTGATATTTGTGTGCAGAGAGCTACGGCTCATGCTTGGAGAAACACGAGTGAGACGGAGTGGGCGAGGATGTTGTATGTTTTGTCGGAGGCGAAGCCGGTTATTGGGGCGGATGGGAAGCCCTTGTTGGAGGATTTGGGCGGCATGGACGGGGTGAGGAAGAGTGCGTAGGGTTTCGTGAAGGAGTATTAAACGTTCAATAAGTGACGAAATATGTTATCTGTACGAGCCATGAACTTGGATTCAATATCATGATTTTTTCAACCCACAATGGTTGGCTTTCGTCTCATCTGCATCTCAAAAGTATAATTGTGACATGTAAAATAGCTTTGGACTTTGTGGTGACTATTCATCTCATCTATCGTTTGCAAATTGGATTGGGGACATAACGCGACTCGTCCCATGCGCCCTCAAACTGTGTAGGACCACATTGAGAGGAGATTATCTTGAATGCCCATATTCTCCAAACTCGTTTGTTGACGGAGAAACATAAGAACCAACGTAATGTTCGTCATTTCCAATTTCCAATTTCCAATTACACGGCGACTCTTTCCCATCTACTGTACTTTCGTGACCCAACAGTGGATGTAAGGGCCTATGGATGAGGTGAAATTCGAATTAATATAACCATAATTTAGAAACAAAGATCGGAGCGCTGTAAACAGAGATTTAATACAGGTCGAACAATAGGATAGCAAGTGTTCCATGAAACCGTGTATCCACTATTGATCTACTTGCACAGCATTTTCAACACAAAAAGCACACTTGGTATACCAAAATTGAACTATAAATTGTTCTATCGAAGATTTGATTTCTATAACCGTGACGTTCTGATTGATAACATGGAAAACTCATCCTCCTATGATCTCGACGGGACAATAGGCAATGTGACGTAATTCTCCTGTCCCTGGCCAAAATGAATGATATTCTTTCCCGCAAATCTATCCACGGATCTAAAGTTCAAAAGTCAGCACATGCATTTCTCATTCAAGCATACCGATATCAAAAATGAAAATAAAAGATAAAAAAACTTACCGATCCTTCTCATTCGCATGACCAAAAATTCCACAGCCCTGCGTATCTCCCGAACTAACCTCCAGCACAATCTTCCCCCCCTTCTCCACCACCACATTCGTAGGCCAAATCTCAACATCTACCGCATACGTCGTGTCCGGTTTGACTTCTTGAACATCGATGGATCGATATTCGCGATAGGGTTGGTATGGCAGGTTTCGAGGATGGTCTTGGGCGATTTTGCGGAGGGATACGCGGAGCCAGCCTTTGGTTAGTGGGACGGGGTCGCCGGCGGTGCCGGTGTAGAATACTTCTTGGCCCGCGGGGGAGATGTGGCGGAGAGTGAGGAAGATGTCGATGTCTTTTTCGGGCGCGGTGGCTTCTGGGGACGGCGAGAGGGATACATTGAGGTGGGCCGTGACGTGGCCGGTGATTTCCGTTTCTTGCTCAAAGGGTGCGGTGGTGAATTGAATGAGTTTTGGATCTTTCAAACTGCCCAGCGCATCATATGAAACCTTGTCCGCACGTGGTGCTGGCAAATCTGTGGAAAGCGATTTCTCTGGCGTGAGATAGAATTTGGTATATTGGGTTCCTGCCAATGGCCATTCTGTTTCTTCTCTTCTTTCATATTTGGTTTCTGCTTCGGCATTGTCGAAACCAACATCTCCTTTTCGAAGAATCACGCTGACTGGGCTAACCTTTCCAGGAATAGACCAACCGACTTTATCGTCATCCTTGAGGAAAGCATCGAGGAATGATTTCTGCACTTCCACTTCTTTTTGGTAATAGAAAGGCAGATCGTGGCGTCCAGTGATGAATCGGAGATATTTGAATTTGGAACCAGCCCACATGTAGCCATTGACGTTGCCTGACGTTCTCATAAGTAATTATATGGGTTATCTTCAAATGCAAAGACTTACCTCGAAGATGCAACAAAATTCCTCCCCAATTCGCCACTGACAAAACCGGAACCTCGATATCCTCCAAGTTGAAGTCCTTTGACTTGTAATAATCATCATCCAAAAAGCGATTGTTTACGTTATCGATAGTCTGATCGTTACGATTCTTAAGAAGCGTCTCTTCATCCAAGTTTCCTTCAATGGTATCTTCACCCCATTTCGAAGCTGCTCGTCCTGGTCGACCATATTGGTTCGTAATCACCTGTCTGTTCCACCAAAATCGAATAAATTCATCCGAGAGGATTCCACCATGTCTGCATCGATCACGATAGTAATCAGTCATTCCCTCCCAAGGAATGATAGCTGCAAGACCCTTTGGTCTTCGGGCTGCTACACGCCATTGACTGCCTGTATGGAATCTTAGCCCCATGGCAAATCTTCGGGATCCATCAGGAGTTACGTACCTGCATAATAACTAATGCCCAACAATCCAACTTTCCCAGAAGACCAAGGCTGCTCGGCTGCCCACTCAACAACATCAAAGAAACACTCGCTCGTGCCTCGAGACATTGTATCTAAGAGACCGGGACTCTGTCCCAATCCCCTCTCATCTGCTCTAACCACAGCATATCCTTTGGAGTTCCAGAATACTGGATCCGGGGTTTCCCAAGCACTGTATTTACTCTTATGCTCGGGATTTACCTCACTGAAGGATTTGGCGTGGAAGCTAATGATATTAGTACATTGTCGACTCTCGTATTATTTTTATGATCTGTACTTACTTATCGTAAGCGATATCCTTTCCATAAGGTCCATATGTCACCAGAACAGGAAACTTGGCACCTGCTGGGGCGATGGGTCTGTAGACATTACATCTCACTGGAAGATCAGATGCTTTCAATGGAATAGAGACATTCTTTTCGAAAATCAGTCCATTTTCCTTGTCCTCGGTGATTTCCAAAATGTCTCTGATTTTGTTGGTGGTAGTCATCGTTGATGTTGATTCGCTAATGATTGATGCTTCTTTTGTTTCAGGGTGTTCAGGATATATTCGATGAGAGCAACGGTTGATATTTATTAAGTAATATCTTGAAGTGTTCCTTGTCAACACTCAAACTCGTCGTCGCTATTAGCTCAGCCTGACATTGTGTTATGTGTCCACGGCGTTTCCACCGGCCTGCAGCGAAATGCCGAGCTGGAGCTTATGGAAAAGTATGCGGAATGTGGAGGGAGGGGGAGGGGAAGGGGAGGGGAAGGCGGATTGTCCGGCTGATTCATATGCCGCTATCTAGGTAGGTACCGGTAGCTAATCGAGATAGTCAGGGCTTTATGCAATCACCCGCACCCCCACACGCACCAGACCCATAACGAATCTTCACAGGTTCTTCAAGATTCTACTCTTGCCCATAAACTAAAGTTATATGTTGGGTATAGCCCAGAATGAGAAAATAAGCTGCAACGATCAGCTGATGATACACTCTAAACTGTAGTAGATTCTACGGTAAATGTGCTATTCGGTGTATCGAAACTCAAAATGATGCTATTTCAGGTACCTATTTACCGTAAATTCTAGTTGCTCTTACTACCCCTGCAATATGACCTAATATCTTAACCTCTTTTTAGGGAGAAGAGTAGTTATCTTTCATCCCACGTATCACTGTCTCAGTGTCTAATAATTCGATTTGCAATAGATGAGAATTGTTAGCCATTAAGGGAATTCAATAGTCCATACTACGATCATTCTAGGATTTCCTCATCGCTACGTTCTGCGTTTCGTTAGCGACGGTTAGACTTTATACGAAGCGTGGACCGCAGTTCAAGATTTAAATTTTCAAAGAAAAAATTAAAACATTTACAAAGATTATACTTTTTAAACATTAAATATCTTTTTGAATTTAAAAGCATTGTGAACATTCAAAGCTTCTCAAACATTTAAACCTCTTAGGACATTGAAGACTTCTCGAGCATTGAATACCTTTCGAGATTATATCTGGTCTACCACCAGTCCTGGCTATTGGATATCCTGAGCCGACATGTTACGAAGTGCCCTTGAGCGAAAAGACGAATGAGTTTAGTTACCGTAGGCGATGTTTCCGGCTATAAACCAATAAACATCAGAGCCACCTCCACGAAATAGCAGCAGAAAAAAATTCGTAGATGAAATCATTTTCTCATTTCTCTACCGGGCTAGCACATCTAGAAAACCGACTTTCGGGAAGACTACTAAGATCCCTCATCAGATTACTCAAGTTCTCCACCAGAGGCGGAAGCGGTTCCTCCAGGATTGGAAAATTGCTTCGATAAAGATTCCGTGCCATCTTCAGCACTGCGTTGGGATTACTGAGTAGAATTGTTCTGTTGTCCAAGCCCAGTCCATTGTTCGAGGCGGGTTCGTTGTTCAAAAAGAAGTTGTGATTTTCAGACATTCCATAGTCGAATGAGTTTCGAGGTGTGAGAACCAGAACTGGCGTCCCTTGTGAATTTGAAATAAATGCTCGAGTCTCGCGACTGTCAGGGCCAATGAGATTAACCTCCGGTTGTGAGGGGTCGCGAGGTTTATGTAGATGATTTGTACCCTCGCGGGTGACACCATTCGATAGATGTCCATATGCCCAAATGGCAAGACTGGCAAAGTAGAGTGCAACGGCATAGAAATCACGTAACTCGGCCGGTGGCATCAATGACGACCAATGAAAGATCTGCCCAGCGTGCCAAATTGCCCTTCTTGCACGTTCTGTTGTATACCATCGTTCCAAAGATTCCAGACTCTGAGATGCCGATTCTTGACCAGATTTACCAGCGAATCGCTGCAACTCATCCGGTGAAACGCACAAAGCCATTAAAAACAACTCTGCTGTTATAACAGGTCCAGTCCTTATTTTTTCTCTGACTAGAAGTCTGTCCCGAAAGCCCTCTATCTCGCGATAAAGCTCTCGTTGTTGTGTTGTTATCCATAGCCGGTGTACAGAGTCTCCATTTTCCTCAATGGCATGAAACCGGGTTGACTCTTCGATTGCCCATATTTGACCCCAAAAGCCATTTAACACCGCCTCGTAACATATATCTACATCAAAAAGATCACCGAGATCATCGAGGCCACACAGATTGTGCATAATATTGAGCAAGCGAGGTGGCGGAGTCGGTGATGGAGGTTTTGCCATATACTTCGACTTCCAATCTGCTGCAGATTTAGCAAGAAATAGTTCACGAGATGCAGGTATTGAGAATGAGAGCTCCGCAAAGGAAACCAATGGGGGCTTTTGAAGGGCTAAAGAAGCACGAGTGTCATGCTGAAATAATTTGAGAGACAACCTAAAGGATGAAGTGTGAGCAGGCGCCAATATTCATAAACCCATCGAAACTAGAGCATCCCATAGTCCGGACTATCCAAAGTTTCAATGTCTGAGAGGTAATGAATATTCAAAATGGTTTCACTCTTTCAAATCATGTGAGTATATTCAAAAGATCTGGAATATTCAAATCGTTTCAAACACTAAAACCATTTCAAATATTCAAGCCAATCTGAAACGTGGAAGATTCAAAACCTTGCATTGCCGGACTATAGTCCTGAATATTGGACACACTAATCGAAACATACCTTTTGAAAGATTCTCTTTGCGCCCATTTCTCCCATTTTGCTTCCAAAGTCTGCCCAGTATCGCTCTCGTTTGGCACAAGGTTTGGGGAATCTAAAGCGGCTGATAAAATCCCACCTCGGCGCATCATCTAGATCATTTAGCTATCTTTTTCCAAGTAGAATTTGATAGTCATTTACCGTAATCATAGGTTGCCCAAAGCTCTCCGCTAATTCCATGTTTCTCTGAAAACCACACCATAACCCAAGTTCAAGAGAAAGCATCCAGGCTTGCAGTGGCTGAAGCTTACGGGTGTTGGTATTAGCTCGTTCCCACTACATCGAATTAGCATGGCCCCAGATTTCTTATGAGCGTTTAAGAGGCTATTACCAACTCAGATACACTCAATCTAACTATATCTTGAAGAGCCACTCCCATTTTCCATACGGCAGGTAGTGAAATAACGGTGGATCCAGCTGCGACGATAGCAATCAACAGCTCCGGCCGAACGTCCGTCATGTTTATTGTTGGGATGTGAATCCAATTGTCGACCTGATTACTCTGTCGGCAGAAAAACGCTTCAATTATATGATTCAATAGATCTAATGAAGGAAAGCTCGGTATACCACTCGCATATTTATTAGTTGTAGAAACGAGGTGAAACATTTTATCTCGCAATGAAGATGTTATAGACAGATGTTCGTCACCTTTGGACCTCGAAGATGGACTTGAACTCTCAGAAGCCAGTTTTAAAGATATGCTTTCTTCATCAACCGCCAGATTATCTCGATCCCTAAGACTGTGATCTGTTGGAGCTGGCGTCCATAGCCAAGGCGAACGGGCGAATGCTGCATGTCCTCGAGCAATATCTCTTCTATAATTACTTGGCTGTTTTTGTTGCTGCCCAGAGACGGTACTCTCATCAATTGCAGTACGCTTTGAAGTCATGGGAGCAAACTCGAAATTCTCGTCTTGAAAGTTGAAGTCGTCAAAACTAAAGTCCAGTATTTGATTGTTGAAGATCGCGGAAGGATAGAAAAGCATCTCATTAGTAAGACTGTCGAAAGGTAGTTGGCCTTGATTGTTTGAGTCTAACGCAGACAAGGGGAAAGAATGCAAAATTGCCTCTTCACTTTCTACACTATATTCTGGACAGGAATTTGTGATTGTGTAGTCCTCAGCTCCACCAATGCCATTTAATGTAGGATCTAAAATGTCTGGAAACTCCGACGAAAAGTCGCGAGGAAGGGAGTCTAGTCCCATAGTAGAATCACGTGATGCATCCTTATTAATGCGTCTTTTCTTTTGAGATGGCTGTGAGACCTCACAAACGAGATTTTTTGTTCGACATCGCAAGCAAGGCTTTTGCTCTTCACATTTTGCCTTTGCGGTTGCGCATGCTATACATGCTTTTCCAGCCCTCTCTGTTCGCCTAATCTCTGGGCGGTTTTGGCCCAAATTACGTTCGTGAGTCGCGACATGACGATTGAGGAGATCGACGCGATTGAAACTTTTCGGACAGCGTTGACATTGGAAAGGCCGAGAATTCTCATGTGATCTCATATGACGGGTCAGGTGATCTGCTCGTTCGTAGGTTCGCTGGCATAATCGACACTGGTGAACAGCTGTTGCTGGCGGCGGTGGCGATCGTTGAACGAATTCCGGATGATCGTGGGTTTGTCGTTCGGCCCCAATTGAACTTGCTGCATCAATTAGAATGCTCATTGCATCAATGCCGGTATCGAACGTTGTGTGGGACGACATGTCTGACGTGGGAGGAGCCGTCTCCTTGCCGGACGTTATTGATGAGAATTGAGAGAGTAGAAGTGGAGGCGGGGAAATTGACCACGGAACTACCTATCTGTTTGTTGGATCCGGATTGAAACTTTGAAGAGTCTTTAAGCAATTCCAGCCGGGGAGACTAATTGATTGTGCCGTTGATTGTTGAACCTGAATTGGAACATTGAAAAGAGGAGTTCAAGCCCGAGGAATTGGAACGTTGCGAAGTGCTCAAGGTACCTACCGATTCGTCCACCAGCCCATCGCGTGGAGGATTGTAGTGGCATTCAGCCTAAAATTGATCGACACGACACCGGCTCCACTCGCTTTGTTGTCCAATGTCCTAGCCCTGTACTCACCCCTTCATCGCGGAAATATCCCAAATAGTGCCCCATAGTCCGGATTGCAATTAAACTATACAATGTTTTGACTTTTGGATTAACCTTAAAGATTTTTGCTTTCTGAAAGATTCAAATGATTTAGAATTTAGAGCAATAAATCACTCAACATCAAAATCATCCGGAATATCCAAATTACTTAAGGATTTTCAATTATTGAAACCTGAGCTCTGGACTGCTAGCCCTGACTGTTGGATAGCCTGAACGAGTGAGAACTCACGTTTGTGTTTTGCAACTTAACCTCAATCAAGTTTGATATCCGTGAAAATGGCACCAGCGACGAATTTAACACCTGTACACTTCTTCTCCCATGGCTCCACCATGATGCTTGGAGAGGAGTCCAAAAGTGCATCATATTGGAAGAAGTGTGGTGATGAAGCCCTCGCAAATGGTATCAAACATGTTGTAATGATGGTTAGTATCTTCATCTTTTCGCTCCAGAATATCATCATCTCACTACCAATTAGGGAGCACACTGGGCCACTCTCGGCAACGAAATTGAAGTTGCCGCGAATCCCAACCCAGGAAAATCTCCAGTAGCCTACGTTCATCCCTCAAAATACGTTGACTACAAACTAAATGTCGATCTTCCCATGGCATCTCGCTGTGTGGAACTTTTGAAGAAGAATGGATTCGAAGCGAAGCTTAATACTACGTTCGATTGGATTCATGATACTTATTTGATTCTCATACGAATGTTCCCGGACGGATGTCCGCCCACAACTCTTATTTCCATGAACTCACGATATGATGCTCATTATCATGCCAAAGTTGGAACCGCGTTACGTCCGTTGAGGAGAGAAGATGTACTTTTCATTGGGACAGGAGGTGCGGTACACAATTTGTATCGAAACAATTGGTTTCAGATGCTCATGTATCGAGGTACGAACCATCTTTTCCTTAATCCCCTCCCTCCCTCTCTTTCATAAGATCCTAAATCTGACCCCATCTTCCTCAGACAACTTCGCCATGGAAGCCCCTCCAGACCCGGTAATGCTCGAATTCCGCCAAGAATTCGAAGATGCAATAACCAAGAACTCGGGACCAGAATTGCGAAGAGCGATGACCATGCTTATGAAGTTACCCAAATATCGCGATGCCCATGCCACAGATGATCATTTTATGTCGGCCATGTTTGTAGCAGGACTCTGTGGGGATTTTGAAGATCGGGGGTCGAGTGCTGTGCTTGGGGCTGAAGATTGGGAGTTGAGGAATATGTGTGATAGTCAGTACACGTTGGGTCAGTGGGGTGCTGGAAATTCGAACCCGGTTAAGGTGTAGGTGGTTTTAGGATTATGGGGGAGTTATCATGGGCGGGCTTTTGTTTTGATATTTTTGAATGTATTGGAGTAGTGCTTGTGAAAGCTGAAATTTTCATCAACTTGAACAAATTTGCACGTTGTACTCCGTGAGACTGGCAGTGGCCGCAGTGCTAGAAAATAGCATCATGATATTGATGTAAATTATGTGGAATTTCTACGCTCTAAATTCTCTCTCCGGATGTTTGCAGTCCTACCAAGCCATGTGGATGTTTAAATGACTTTAAATATTTGAATGTACACGAGCATTTTAATGTTTTGAATATATTTAATACTTCAAATTGATTGATTGAATTTCTTAAATGAATTAAGCATTTCAACTAGAATCAAGGATCAAGATTCTCTTATTATTCAATAGAATTGCAATCCGAATTTAAAATGCTGATTCTTTCGAGTGTCACTCACTCCCATGCGCAGCTTAGTAGACGAGATTTTTTGACTCCAAATGAAATTAAATCTCGCGATATATTTCCAGAAGTTAAACACAACAAAAACATACTTTGTTTACACATCTCTGAACATGAATAGCTCTTAAGTTTCCAGCGCCAACAAGTACTCAAGCCCCACCCGCTCTCAACTTCCCAATGACACTCCAAGCTGTCCTTCCCCCGACCCACGAAGCATAACCCAACGCCGGAATAACGACAGAGAAGAACAACGCACCACCCAACAAAATGCCCTGCTCGAAAAATCCAATAGCATGTCCAGGAGCCTGACCGGTTGGCGGTAGTGCCTTTACAGCCACGTTCCGAATCTTCCCAAGAAGCTCCTTGCTCTTCGATTCCTCTTTAAGAACCTTATCGACAATCAAGAGATCTTCAGATGGAAGGACAATATGCTGTGGACATGCAGATGAAAACATCTCCACGCTGTATTTGTGGAACGCGGGGATCGGGAGTGGTGTTGAGGGAGCAGCGGGTCCCACAAGGAGGTGGAGTGGGATATGATTCACGTAGCTTGCGCTAGCGTTGAATTGCTGGGCGAGGAATTTCCCGGTTGCCGGGTCAGAGAAAATGTATAGGGCCAGTAGTGGGGATCTGGAAATCTTTGTAAGTACGCACTTCATTGGTCAATATTGGATAGGATCGTGTAAACTTACTTTGACTTGTGAGGCATGATGGCATCTACTAAGCTCGAAGCCCCCGTGATTGCTAGATGGGTACCGCTAATCTTCATTTCCGTAATGACTGATGTCCTGTACTTTGTTTAGCTAGCGTCTTGAAGGGGAAGAAATATCATTATATTTTACCTATCCAGAACGTCTGCAAGAACAAAGCTATTAGATCCAAAAGTTGAGATTTGCTTCTTACTTTCAGCCTCCTTAAATGCTCTTTTGGTAGTAGAAATTCCATCATTCTGCTTGGCATTGGCTCTGCTATTTGAAGAAAAGAACTTGCTCGCGTATTTTGTGCATGCCTCTATGAAATCACTCTTGATGAAGTCATTGACAACGACTAGATCTGGACTGTATGGGGAAGTTCCTTGGAATGAAAAGCGAGCAGTCACAATAGACTTTGCCGCATTTTCAATATCTGCTAATCGGTCAACGACTGCAATTGTTCGAGCAGAAGAATTGGAGATGAGTTGATTTATGTTTGCGTTTGAAGAGTTGCTTGTTTGATCGATCAATAGTGCAGATGCGAGAATAGAAGAGTCTTGAAGAATCGTGGGTGATATGTAAAATGTGTCGTTGTCTAGGGCTTGAGGTAGCAATTCCTTCAAGATGCTGTCGACTTTCGAGGTTGTATCTCCGAGCTAAATATCTCTCAGTGTATGTTCCGTGCCTACCAATAGAAACTATGTTCTCGTACCTCTAAACAAACGCAATTTCCGGCAGCGATAGCAGTTGCTATCGGACATATGATTGAATAGAATCTTGTGTGCGTGGTCGGCCGAATCACTACCAGTCCTTTTCCAACCCTACGTGACAAGAAGTCTGTACCGTTGGCAACTTTGTATTCGTCGTTTAGTGAATCCTTGAAGTCGAGCGCTTGATACAGTCTCCGAATAGAGTCAGAAGCTAGGTAAAATTCGCATTGGACTTCAGTATCGGTCCCTCGATCATGGCCAAAAACATCCTCAGATATTGCTGAAGCGATTTTGTCGACATTGTTTCGTATAGCTTTGTGTAGATTCTGAAGTTGGTTCTGTCGATATCTGACGTTATCGGTTCTGCCGTCAATTACAGCAGCTCGTAGTCTGTCAACGCCAAACGATGCCATCTTGATGTTGATGTCGTTCGTTACTGCGAAAGCTCACAGATTGATCTTCCTTCGAGTTATGTAATGATACTATCCCCCCCCCGGAATAAAGGTTAAATTTTTTTTGCCCTCTCCAAGCCCAAAATTTAACCGTTATTCCGGGGGAGATAGTACAGCTTGCCAACAAGTCTGCAATATCATAAAGTTTTTACGGAAAGCAAGGGCATCTCCAGCCGGGATGCATGGAGAGTCCAGGGGTTGCCATTGAGTCTGATTGACAGATTGACAGATTGACGGAATGTGGGGGGTGGGGAGGGAAAGATCCGAAATATCCGAGATTTATGGCCCAGAATTACTTCCGTTCGAAGACTAATAGGTTTCGAACAATACTTGGGTTCCTGTCGCTATCACCTAGATACTATCACAAATTCTCTATCGAACCAACAACCCTTCGTTGACCCATTCGTTTTTGAAAGAATGTCGACCACAACAACTGATAATCCCATTACCATATCTGCTCGTCAGACACTGGCCGAATATGACATCCACCACACTGGTGAGGATGTAACCACGCCCTCACCAAATACTTCAAATACACCAGCAAATGTAGAAAATCCCCCTTCCTGGCCTCAAGAATATTATCGAGTGCCGAACTATCGACCTATAAATCGGCATCTAAATTACGCCGAGCGACCCAATGGAAGCAATGGCGGAGAGAGAGTTTTCATCACGGTGATGTTCACAGGAGTTGCTTTGAATGCCGTAAGTCGGGATTTCGTTCAATGAAACTAATTTCCATCATATATACCTTGTATAGTATGAAGGCTGATTTGCATAGGGAGCCGCCAAATTATGGGGTATGACAGGAGGGAAAGTTTTTAAACGAGTCTTCAAATATGCTATCGGTGGGGAATGGTGATGGAAAGGTAGAAGAAAAGATATTGAACTCTGGGTTACCAAAGTAGTCAGAATGGAGATTGTCAATCGGCGCACACTTGTATGGGCATTGTAAGGTTAAAGAGAGGCGTTTGGTAGAATTTTTGGGAGGAAAATGGGGAAGACAAGGCAATCAGCGTTGTAGGGCTTATTATTAGTGCACCACGTAGTGCTATAATAGGTCCTAACCATCAATAATTGATGCTTGAGGTGCCGTTGTGATTCCTTCTCCAGCTTAAGAATCTACAATCTTCTCAAGCTAAATTTCAAAGGGTCAATCTTCATTGATATCACCAGATAATTCTTGCGGCTTCTTACGAATGTGAAGGTGTTATTGTTGACGTTCGTCTTTTCCCATCATATGTCATTCTCATTGCCGCTCAATAGGTATGTGCGGTATGTCTTATCCATGAGCTCATCGTGGTTCAAAGGGTTCGCGGCCCACGCCACCGAGTTCTTTCGGCTTGGGAAGTAAATAGACCCCCAAACCTGAATATGCTACAGGAAGCATCGAGGCAATCACAAGAGGACTGGGCTATAGATAAGATATCATCGATTATGTTTGGTTCTACATTCTATCGTCTTGTCAATTCAGGTGCAAACGCTCCCTTTACCCCACGCTCGATAATGTACAATGAGCAAAGCCAAGAGAAATATCTTGCTTCTGTTGTGTTACCCCAATCTCGTTCCGTCCCATCTTAGTCTTCATAACTTCTGTTGGTTTGACGTTAGCTTTCTCTTTTTTTTATTCTTTCATTCCGAACATATTCTGAAAAGGAAATGGACGACTTCATAGAACTTGGCATAGAAGCTGTCGATAAATGCGTTGACAAGCATTTTCACAAACTTCCAGACAAGGCTTTACACCCTGGAACATACCATCCGCGAAATATCAAGAATGAAATATCTGGAAGACTGCAAGGTGACGGTCCTGTAGCAGACGAAAGTGGAAGTGACGAGGACATATTAGACGAGAAAGGGTATCATAGGCAGGAATATAAGGGCCATCGGAGCCTCGATGGGGATGAGGGAGCGAGGCTTCAATCGACTAGCCGTGGTCGAGACGGCCCTATCGAATATGATTCTGATTCACCTCGATACCGAGATGCTACACATGTATATGCCTCGCCGCTTTCACATGATAGGTCCACGTTACAACACGGTAGAACTGATGATGATGATATCGATCGTGTCTCACCACTTCCTTATCCGCAGGGCCATCCTCAGCAACATCTGCGGAGGAGATCACTTCCTTACGACGAGCGAATGTCAAGAGATATGACCAATCAGCAAGAGTTTGAAGACACCAAGAAGTATCATAACAATAGGAGAACATTTACTGTGGACGAGAGCAGGAATGCCCCTCACAAGCGAAGAAGCAAATTGTCAAACAAGTCCTCGGACAAGGCCGATTCAAACGACGCTGGCTTAAGATATGGTGCTGTTGGTGCGATGCTTGGCGGATTAGCAGCTCAAGAGCTTACGACCAAAAAGAATAGGGGTGGACATAATGACAAGGTTGCTTTTGCAATGCTGGGTGCGGTCGTAGGTGCTTTGGCGGGCAAGTCGTTCGGGGAAAGGGTACATGAAGATAAAGGAAAGACAGGGCAAAAACCATCCGAAGGCAGATATGATAGGGAGTATAATACCAAACCGACATACTAGGTAATGAAAATCTACAAATTTTATGCGTCTATGAACTCTGGTTTATTCGTTTTACGAACTTCATCCTCTCCGTTGAGTCATGTTCAAAAAGATGTTGAAGTCAAGAACAACCTTGGAACCTTGCATACTGAGCATAAACATATTAATTATGGTCTAGGGCTACATTGAAACGTTTATTCATTCCAGACTTCAGTTGCCCTACGGAGGCAGAATAACAGGAATATCTTGCTTTAGGCACTAAAATATACTAAATCGAGGATTAAGATTACCTATCCTTAAACCCCTTCTCGTTTAGTCACACATTATGTAATTACTTAGGTAAGCATAAAATCTAACCCCCCCAGACTTGTAGACGATTAATCGAATAATTGCGACCGATTAGAAGACTATTAGACGAAAGCTAGAGAGATAATTAGCAGAATATATAAACTGTAAGTAGACCTGATTAAATGAAGCTTGTAACATCTGACTTTATACTAATCTGTTTATCGATAAAAGCGGGAACATCTTACCAGCCAAAGGGAGAAGAGCTCCGACAATACATCTCATAGTAATCATCGCCGCAATGGCAGATGCTGCGTGGATGCCAAATGCATCGACCAAGTAGCTAGAGGTTGGAACTCATCCGTTTCAATATGGACGGTGCTGGTGATCTCGGCTTCTCAATGTTGGCTTCACGCATAACAACATTTGGTCCAAGGATGTTTGGAGCTGGTGATCTCCGCTTCTCGATACCTAATATATAGTTAGTACTGTTATATTGGGAGCCATATATCTTTGACTTAGGTGCCGGGTCTATCACCTCTGATAGGAGCCGCAAAGCTAAGTGAGGACAAGGCAAGCCAAGCCAAAAATAAAGTCGGGGTGTACATCCTAGGAGATTAACTAGTTCAGTGGGTATTGTAAGATGTTCGATTTTTCCTTGGAATAGTTTTGGTGAAGTTCTCAGATATCCTTGAAGTAGTAGTTTTAATATACGTATATACATACTAGGTAGGTATCTACTTATTGAACACTGGGTATTTGGTACAACATGAATTTTTGGGTAGATGCATTTGGATGGTTGACTTTGGACTTGCTGCAGCACTGAGTTTAGGCTGAAATGAGTGAGGTGATGGAAGGAAGACTCTGCCTTGAAAGTGCATACCATGCTAGTCAGTGATGCGGAGACAAACAAAGGCATAGAGTTGAATTCTTGAAGATTGCTAAATGATAACTGTAAGCACAGGCCAGGTACATCCAAGGCATGATAACAATGGCTGGGTGACCCAATTTGGAAGCTACAAAGTTTGTGTAGCCCCATCACTTTTCTGTTCGTAAACTCACGTTCGTAAGTGGGTGTTGTGGAATTTGCCCAAGCCCCTCCTGTGCCAATTTCTTCACCCAGTTGATACCACAATCCAACCAAAGAGCCCTCTCAGGTATCATGGCATCCGACTCTAGCTCCTCCCTATCAATGGTGCCCATCACCACATCCAGCATTTCTGGCCACCCATCTGGCATGGGACTGACACGATATCCTATATTCGTCCCACAACGACCACAGAAGTATCGCGTGCGAGCATCAGATGATACGAAGGCCGTCAAGAACGAATCATCAGCCGATAGTCCTGGGCGA
The DNA here is from genome assembly GCA_002162615.1 of Myriosclerotinia duriaeana. Taxonomy (NCBI): domain Eukaryota; kingdom Fungi; phylum Ascomycota; class Leotiomycetes; order Helotiales; family Sclerotiniaceae; genus Myriosclerotinia; species Myriosclerotinia duriaeana. The sequence goes on from NGKI01000019.1 coordinate 344,614, forward strand.
AATATTTCTTCAGCAGATAACCAAGGTCCCCTTCGATATTCTTCGTCGCTATCCCCAGCATACTTAGTGGTTGGTGGCTGAGACGCCGCAGATCGACGAAGAAGCGAGGCTGTAATATAATTGATCGGGGAGCAGAGCCATAGCGGAAGTACAGCGCCGGTGGCACGGCGACAGTCGTTGCAATGGTCAATGGCAATCATAGGTAGATGGACATCTTCTCCTGATTTGATCTTGTCTGAGTAGGGGTGGAGAGGTCTGTCACTGAGAGACGGAATTTGAATTTCATAGCGAACTGCTCGACAGTTGCAACCACAACGAATTGTTAGACTGTGTTCTGGAAGAGGCATGTTTTCCGTATAACGCGTTTGCAATGACCGAGTAACGTAGATTGCGTCCCCTTAATGGAATGTTATTTGGTCAAAAATTGCATGTGTGCATCAGCGGCGAGGATCTGAGGCGAGACTCGAGAGATATAGTAAATGGTAGGTTGAAATCTGCGAGCCTCGAAATAAGCAATGCCACATCGAACCCTGTGCTTACCCGAATACTAATATAACATCGTGTGCCACGAGAATTCTTTAATCCTTACGCACTCCCCTGCTGTCGCGCCACGCAGTGAGATTTGAAGGGTCACATCACAGTACAAGGGCGAACGCTTTCTTGAGAGCGCTGTTGTTGGGCTGCGACATTTAGACTTCCCGAAGCTCGTCATGTTTGCGTACCCATGAAGACTTTCGGATTGTCTGTTTTCTTTAGTCGTCAACATACTTCAGATATCATTTCGCCTATCTCGATACACCCTTTCGCAACTGACGGGGAACTCATCAACGCCTTCCCTTGTATTAAGTCAAATTCACATACTGGCGTTCTCGGATCTGATATCTTCAACACCTTGATCTCCGCTTCTTAGACAGTAGTTGTTCCCCCTACACTCCTATGAGTTGACGCCCCCTGCGGCCTTGATTCTTGGTGTCTCTCCGTGCTTTGTCGAAGGCTTCCTCAAATGGGTGTAGCCTTAGAGATTGTACGCCCCCCTCACTTACTTAATTGGCGGCGGGGGCTTGTGTCAGCTTCATTGAAGAACAAGACGGTGCCTATATCCCTAGATTGTCGCAAATCATCCGCATTTTCGAAATACTATTTCCTCACCGTGTTTTCTTCACGAATTTTCAGGATCCTCAACTCAGTCTACGGTATCCTTGCTCGCGACGGCATTTATCGACTAAAACCTCTCAACCGCAGAAAGCGTTTCAAATTACCCGCGTTAAATATCGTTCGGTCGTGTGCATTGAGTTAGGATGTACAATGATGACTGCGATGCTCGATATTGTGAGAGCAAAAAGCTTGTGTCAGATTCAGGAACTATTTACTCTATAATCACCCATAACACAATTATTCTTGTTTCCTCATGAATTGAGCCAGTCTCCGGACTTAAAGACTGTCGCGGAGCTGGTCCTGGGCATGACCCAAGTCAAAAGGGCTTATTTCCTAGGGTTACTTTTGCATAATGTTCACTTCTACGTTCGAGTGTCATTAGAAAGTGTGAGTCCTATTTTTCAGCTTCTTGCCTAAACCATACTAACATTTTTGTAGACATTGAGACGCATTGGTGTGGAGATCTACTATAATACTCTTATCTTCACCACTACTTGAGTAGAATTTACAGTTTTGTGCAGTGTCGGGTTGGGTTGGGCAAGAAAGGTTATGCGTTGAGTTGCTGGTATCAATTCTGGTCTTACATACGAATCGGGCATACTTTTTAGAAGAAAAGCACTTTTCTATGAACAACTATCGACGTAGGAGATACATACGATGGTGGAAGACCCAGAGGAAGATAGTAGAAGAGAACACGTGGAGCAATCGGAAATGGATGTCATTAATCTGAGAAAGAGATTCTGACTTGATCTCTAGCATTTTCCTGATCATAGAGAAGCTAGCAATGAATGCACACTCATATTCCTTCAAAGTTTTGAATTTTTCCGACCCCCTTCTGCAGATTCTAACCATGGACTATGGTGACGCGGTTACATAGCACCGATGGACCGAATCGCGAAGATATCCAGTCAACTCCTAATTTTTAGGCATAGGGTTTACCTGTTTTGTTAGTGATGTTTGGCACTTGCATTTCTGTTAGGATGATTACTGGTAACGTGACCATACTAACACGCGGTATTAGCGCTAATCAAGGTTTATAAATAGGTAGCTCTTAGCATTCTCCAATCTTTATCTTTCTTTACTACAATAAATTGGGACAGTTGTTCCCACTATAACAATTTTCCTATTCTATTGATTCTCTTCTTCAATACCAGGATCTGGCATTTTTCGTATCGCCCGTCAAGCGCGGCTTCGATGGTTCACATCTAAGTTTCAGATGGAACACTCTTCATCTGGTGGCAAGTAATCCGTCATGACTTGAAATTTTGAATTTCTTTTAGATTTGTTCTAGCTACCACTATATTTATCAGAGCTTCCTGCTCACTTTCTCCTATACATAAACTCCTTTCTAGCTAGTGAGAACAGCACATCTGAAACGAATAAACCATCAAAGCGATTACCCCGAAAGTAAATGATGAGATTCGCAAAGAATGATCTTCATCTTTTAGATCCTTCTAGATATCTCGATCATAGAGCAATGAGGCAAACAAAGACCCGGAAAGAGCTAATTAAGGAGCGTGAGCAAATTCTGTCCGGATAAGATTCAGGGCAGAACTATGTTTTCACTCTGACTCCCACTACTTTCACATTTTGTGTTTGATGTGATATCTGCAGTGAATTTTAGTGGCTCTATTGTGTATTGATGCGATTGAAAAACTTTCTGGACGGCTGAACATGTGATGTTACATGATGGCCGAGACCATTGGGAGTGTGAAGAGGCTCAACTACATTTTTACCTTTCGCATTGTATGTAAGACATAAACAATGTGAAAGCCTCGTCAACATAAGCGTCGTTACCACCATTGTCCCTCAGTGACATCTTATCATTGTAACACGTAACCGTTAATGGATGCACCAGGAAGTGAATACCCTCAGAAGCTGGCCTGAAGTACGATACACTCATCCGATGTATATCAGAAACTGAACGACAAGAAAAAATGTACAAAGGCAGCAAGAATGTATAATGGTTGATAGAATCCAAATCTCCATAATAAATCTTCCCTTCTCCCATATTTTCCTAAGTTTGTTTGAAGACCATGCACTTCGAGGCATGTTAGCCGCCGATATGCACCATTCACATGTTATGCTTCATCAATTACTGGATGTAGCGGTATGAATTTTGTAGACTGTGTTTGGCTCTACTTCACAGTGATTACTGATAAAAATACGGGATCCCCGGTGAATGACAGCCCATGAATGAAGAAATGTGATTGATACGAAGACTTTCGCTTTGACGCAGAGGCTCAGAACATATTTTTGGAATATTGCATTGCTCCATGCATGATTGTTAAAATAGAAAAATATCTTTCGTCCACCGGCGAATGATTATATACATACATCTCTTACATCCATGAACATATTGAACACAACCTGGAAGGTCTTAGCAATCGCAATCTCTTGACTGTGACCAACGGTCGAGGCTTTTCGTGCTAGGAGGAGATTGCAGCTTCGATGTCTAGAAAAGTTGGTACACTTAGGTGAATCAGTGTTCAAAAAGGAGTGAATCTAGCTGGTACGGCTTTCAACTATCTCATCTCATATCAAGTGACTATAATCAGATCAATGTGCCGTACCTACCTTTGCTCTAACCATGAGACGAAATGGGAAGAATTGCAAAACCGTTCCATCGCTCGGAAAGCGTGGGGAGCTGAAATGTTAAGGAATGCCTTTTAGAGAGACTCTAGTTTCTAGTTCTGATCCTTCCACATCAAATTCGTCTGCATCTACGTCAGCTTCGGATGCTCTGGAGTTTGGTAGCCAGGCATGGACTTGAAACAGACACCATGGAGTGTAGCATGGAAAGGGTACTTCAACATGTGCATCTTCGAAGATTCGAAAGTGATGAAATTTCGGGGCTCGCAAAGTCATCGAAATTTATCGGCATACCATGGACTCACAACTGATTGAAATTGGAATGTATTTTCTTTGATCCCTCCCACGCTGACTAGTGCTCACTGTTACATATGCAAAGCGTAAACTCCACCGATCCATCCTTCATCCTTCATCCAGCATAAAAAACTTTCACCAAAACCATGCCCAGACATAAAGCCATGCTACAAACGCCCATCATGCTCCGTTTCCGCAACCAAGTGCTCCCTCCCAATCCAAAAACACCATTACCCAACCAACCGGCCTATAAAACAAAATAAATCTCTCGTCATGCTGAGCTCAATTCAGAGCTTTTCCTCAGCACCCCCATTCAAATCCTCATCAACAACTGTCTCATCATCCCTATATTCCTTATATTCGATTTCTTGGACGCATTTCTCATTGCACCCGGCTTCTCTCTCAAAGAATCCCCTTGGTTTTTTAACAATGAAAGCATACGTCTCATCATCCTCTAGGAAAATTTCCCCTCTTCTCGAAGTTCCTCTTCTATTCAAATATTAGCCCAATTCAGAAGTAACAATCAAAATACAAGAAAGTAAAACTCACCCAAACCTCTCCACAAACTCCAATGCACAAACCACAATCAAGAAAACCACCACGATCCCCACAACCATAAAATCATTTCTCCTTCCCATCTCTAAATGTGTCAATCGAGTTTTGTATCCCACCGCCGTTCCGGACCACATATTTGAGCTTCCACACCCCTCCTTCTCTCCATTTATTCCCTTCCCATTTTCCCCCTCCCAGTATTTCCTCGCGTCTTCTTTACGCAACGAAGCTAGTGCCGAAGTGGGCATACTGGGCCTCGCATCATCCTCATTACTCGTCTTGGTCAAACTTTGCAGATACGCCGAACTGAGCGGTGTTGCCGCCAAAAGTGCTTCATCGGCAGGGATATCTTTGGAAGGAGTCGTGGGTGCGTTATCGAACGCGCCTTCTTCCGCAAAAAATTCCTCGTGGGAAGGAGTGGTAATGGTTGGTTTGACGAATTGTGGGAGAGGTAGTTTTTGATGGTCGGGGAAGTGTGGGTTGCGGGGATCGCTGGGTTTGGAGTGGGTGAGGGAGAGGGAGAGGGTGGGGATGACGGAGCGGAGGGAGTTGCATGGTTGGGAATGTAAACATTCTTGGGATTGAGGGGTTGTTTGGGTGGAGATGGGGAATGCGGTTGAGAGTTGGAGAAAGAGGAGCAACGAGAGGGGTGATGTTGGTCGCATTTTTGCGATTGTATGGATGTAAATATCTGATGATCTCTCGTCCGATTTGCGAATGGGGAAGGGAAATATATATTTCAAAATCCTGTGAATATATTTCCGTTCCGGTTTCGATTGCAATTGATATGGATTCCGATGTTTTCGGGTTCTTGGGAGTTCGTTACACTCAAAATCTTAGGAATGCCGCAAACGTCTTGTGAATCAATATTCAATCTTCCCGAACGCAGTTTTAATAATAAGATTAATCGACGCTTCAAATACAATGAATTGCGAAGGCTGAATAAGATATAAAAGATGAATTCAAGAGTAGAATATAAATAAGTGGTGGGGAGGGGAGTGGAGGGGAGGTATAAACCTCTCGCTCGCACTTGGGTCCAAAATCTAGCGTGCCATGTCATGTAACCCATCCATACCTTTAAGCTTTATCCATCCAAAAAAGCAATAGTTGCAACACAAACACTAGTCATAGAAAATTAGCACTGTCTAAAGTAGTACTATACATGGGGTAAAATCCTCCATTTCACGTACGACGTTTGTTTCTAGTGGGAAAATCCTATAGAACGAACCGACGCATTTGGTATTCTTGAGGCAGCAAAGGAAGCTTCAGCCCTTCAGGGTCCACCAGGTCCTTTGCGCGATTTTCATGGGTACAGGGTAATTGTTTAAGGTTACATGGTAACTAATGTGGGCTGATGGGGCGCGGATGAATTGTCTTTTTAAGAATGTGAGTGTGGTGTGTTTTAGGAAGTTCTATGCTTGAAAGGGTATAAATTGTGTCATAAATATCCATTTCATTCGCCCAAGTAGTTTGTGTAGCTGACCTCGGGAATGGTAGCTAGGATCAGCATTAACCTGCGTAATTTTCTATGAGATTTGGGCTGGGTTTTGTCCGACTTGACCCTGGGCTTTAATTCAGTGGCTCTGTGTCTCTATGGCCATTGTTTCTGCTTGAAAACAAATTCAAAATAAGTGAAGATATATTCACTCTGTTAATAAGTTTCATTCCTATAACAGGCAGCTAATAAGACCAGATCACAGTTTACTCACCCTCTTATTAACTGTACCTAGCCTGAAAGGGCGCTACTTACCCACAAACTGCAAGGAGGATGTCACTTAAATTTAAGATTCAGATCATTAGTGGATTCCATATCGAGGGGAAACCTGAGTTCTTGCTCTTCCACTTTTCTTCATATCAGTGCGCTCAAAGAAATGCTTGTTTGAGGTCACTCACTGCTCCACATTGCGTTGTGTTTGATAGTTTGATCAAACAATTGAAGCATGTTTCGTATCAAAACATTGATACTCCTACTGTAATTTGGAACAGATACCTACACCACCTCCGTATGAACTAGTAGTATGAACGAAAGGATAAAAGCTTCAGCAACGTCTAGACATATCGATTTTGCTTGGCATACTACTTTAGTCGAGAGAATTAGATTTGTGGCTGCGATCACGGAATGGAATCATGTGGTGCAATACGAGAAGGTCATTGGTTATCCAATTAGAGTCCCAAAGTTTGTCATCATCTAGGCTTTTGATTGCTTACCTACTTGTAGCACTTATAATACTATCCACCCCATGAATTTAGGTTAAATAATATCAGGCTTACAGTAAGCTTATAATATTTAACCTTTATTCATAAGGGAATATCGGCAGTATACCGTATCCATACCTCAATAATTGAAACAGTGTTCTATACCGAGGGTTTTCAACATAGCATTTTAAACGAGCTATTTATTATTCTTATCGATTATTGATGAAGGGGTAAATGGATGTTCCTAAACATCTTGGCATCTTGGCATTGGTGCGCAGTGGGTGGACAACAGGACGCAAACATCGATAGTATAATTCGAGAGCAATCCTTCGAAATAGTAAGACCGAGAAATGAGGGAACTGTATAAATCCTAAATTATTCAAAAAGATGGTTTGATTCAATAGTGATGATCATGTCCTCGATACAGTACAAGTTCCGCTCGTCATAGTCAGAGAGACGATCGACAGGTACGGCTCGAGAATCCCTGCAACCCTTTTCGACCAAGGGATACCTTTCCGAGGACTGAGTCAATTAACCTATTACCGTCTTATCTCACCTAGATGAGGTTTTGATTAAACCCTATTAGGATAGGCTTGTTTGAGATCTCCTAATAAGCGAAATCTAAAAAGAATTAAAATTAACTTTCTCTTTACTATAAAGTCTTTTTAAAAAAATTAAATAACTTTTTATTATAAAATAATAAATTTATAATAAATTTATATAATATATATTATATATAACTTTATTAGAAATTATAAAAGAAAGTATTACACGAAATATAAATATATAATTTATAATATATATAAGAACAAAGATAATAATTAGTATGAAGTCTCCCTGCTTAATCGAGTTGAATTAGTTAATTAAATCTTTCTATAATTTAACTGAGTTGTCGTGGCACGGGAGTCGGAAAGTCGCATTCATGTTTTCCGTCTTGGTGATGAATAGAAACCTTATTCTGCCGGACCTCCTACTCAGTTCCTAACGAATACTGAGGGGTCTATCTAAGACTAATAAGATATATACTAGCATACATTACTACACCTCGGGCAAAAAGTAAGCAACATACTCGAGTAGATATAACTCATATCTTTCAGAGTATCCCCGACTACTTAGTCCTACTTTCCCGCTCCTTTATTTTCAACTCCAACATGCCAGCCTTCGGGATGCCCGTGAAAAAATCAAAGGGCGTCATATCCGCGACCTTCATCCGATCGGTAAGCGTAAAAGTAAAGCGGTAAACCAGCATAGCAATGAGGATCTGCATCTCGCAGATGGAATAACTCTGGCCGATACAGTTACGGGGCCCAACCCCAAAGGGTGAGTAAGCGCCTTTCAACTTGTCGGCCTGTGCCTCGGGGACAATCCAGCGGTCAGGGCGGAAAGAATAAGGTTCGGGGTAAATTGAAGGATCGAAACTAATATGTGATACACAGATCAGTAATGATTCACTATACGGGAATCAAAATTTGACTGAACGGCCTTACTGATGAGTGAGATTGCTCATGCTCATTTCTGTCTGTGAAGCTGTTAGCTGATTGCTTTTGTGAGTTTCGGATAGAGATGATAGTTGAAGGAAACAATCCAGGGAGCCTTACGCCGCGAGGAACAGCCACCCCTTCTACAACCATATCGATCTCCGCAATTCGAGGCAGTGTGCCTACAATGGCTGGATGCCGTCGCAGTGTCTCGTTGATCAAGGCCTGTAGGAGTGGTAGACCTCTTATGTCCTGACAACTAGGGACGCCATCCTTAGAGCTCGGTACTGTGCAGAGCTCCTCGTATAGTCTGGTCTGAAAATCGGGGATTTGGGCAAGCTCATAAAGCAGGTAGATCATGGTCGTAGCCGTGGTTCCACTGCCTGCAAACCTGCGATTGAGAAATTAGTCTTCGATCTTGGTGGGAACGCTATGGCTTTACAGCAAACCCATCACTTCCTCAGTGGCTTCGCTATGGTTGAGGGGTCGTCCCAAAGATTCATCCTCTGTATCTACTAGCCGAGCAAGGAATGGCGTCTTATTGGGCAGAAATCGAGCTTCATCGACCTTGGACATGGTAAACTGGATTATCAAAGTTGTTAGCAAATATTCATCTCATCTTCTTGGCGCCATGATTATTGGTGAACTTCCAAACGACAACCAGGATCATCAAGCATATCCAAACAGACAACGGTTGTGCTAGCGCGCTTGAAGGTGCAAACGTACCTCTTTCCATTTCAACGTTGCTTTATATGGCTCAGAGATGGCTGCAATTGGTACAAGGTGACCAAATCGGCGGAGGATCGGAAACGCAGCGCTCATTGGCAAACTTTTGTTCGAAAGTTCCATGTAGTTGAGTACCGGGTGTGGGGTTCCTGTGCGCATCATACCTGCGTCCTCATTGAAGCACATGACATACATGGCTTCGAAGGTAAAGCCAACCCTGCCAAGCGGCCTGAGTAAGTAAAAAGAGAATTTTGACGAAGGGGTCTGTTCACAGTAGAAGATCTTCAGTTTGACCTACATCCAGTCATATAAATCCACCACGTTTCCCTCGCTTTCCATACTGCGTCTGGCGAGTTGTTCGCCTAATTGGTTCGTCAAGTTACGTACGCCGACGAGGAAGTCCGAGAGGTGCCGTTGGGAGAAGCATTTGGAAACAAGCTTTTTCCGGCCGGCATATCTCTGTTTGTCACTGTAAATTTTCAAGTCAATGTAGGTCTTTGGGAGCGGGGAAATACGAAGATGGCTTGACGATGCACAAAAAACACAAGTAATATATCGACGTACATTACGGAAAAGAGATTATAATGGTGCAATAAATCTGCACTTGCGTAGAAAGGCCCTTTTCGAGGGCTATCTCGTCCGTGAATGTAGATCTGTCTAAGTGCTGAGGGAGACGCAAAATGCAGGTCGTTGGGGCCTATGCGAACGATGGGACCTGTCAAAGTATTAGACTATTTTTTATGTGAGATGAAACAAGAACTCAGTGCAAGGGTTCTCTCAAAGAAATCAGAAGCTCGACCGGCTTCTACAGGGAGCAGCTGGTGGCAAGGTAAAGAATAACGAAAAGCAAGTATAGCTTGATGTTAATGAAGGACAAATGCTCGAAAAGTAAGAGATGACATCTTACCATATTTTTGATGTGCGTCCCGGAGCTTATGCGACAGCTGGAACTTTGAGCGCTGTCGTGAGATCCATAGAGAGCTGGGAAGTAGCAGTGTAAGTTCATGATACTTTGCCGGGGGGTCTGCAAATACCTGATTGCAGCCAGCCTTGGTCCAGGCACATGGCGCAAGGGGTGGAAGAAGATGTTATAGAGCGTAGAGGCGAGCAATTTCAAACTCAACAGCGCGGCGATAGTGAAGATGAGCGGAAGCACAGGAGAGAATGTGCTAAAGACCGCCGGAGAAACAGTTCCGAAGGCCATGATAGGCCATGCACGTCGTAAATGCGGCTTCGTTAGGTTCTCTGATGTACGCTTCGGGTCTCCAAAGTATCACGGTCTTTGGATCTTGATAGTGTAACGTGGTGAGGAGATTGGTGAAAATGATAGAATGGACAGAGCAGAGAGAATCAGCTCTCCTTGTCCCAAGAGCAAGACATATGATTCTAAGAGCAAGACATATGATTCTAAGAGCAAGATATATATTCACGTACCAGTGTTCACATGGCAACCAACTCTTTAGGGAAGAGATGTCGATCGAGCTATCCCCATAAACAGATGTTAAACAGTGGGCTTGGCCCATAATAATGACATGAATTACGTGTTCTTTACGAAAGCACATCTCTTTCTCAATTAAGCAATACCTAGTTATACATCATAAACGCCAGTAAGGCTTAGTCGCCCACCTACAAGTGGGCATAGTAGTGACTTAGCTCCGGGGTAGATGCGGGGGCCGGGGCGGGGGACGACGGAAGGGAAAAGATGCGGGGGTACAGAGAGCAGGGCGGACATGGGGGCCCAGGACTTCACTAGCTATCATGTAGTGAAGATCTGGAGGAGCGACTTAGGAATGTCTTCAAGTTCAAAAAGAATAGTCGGCATCGCTTTAGAAATGTAATTCGGAGAATGTTGCGGCTATACATTTCCGTTGCATTCGGCATTCGGAGAATGCGAATTCTCCGCACTTCAGTTCTCCAGGGTCGTCCCACCGTTTGGCATTTTGCATAGGCAAAGGGATAATACAAGGTGAAGTGTTCTTTCACTTCCTGATAAGAAATATCGATCATATTGTAATCGTGTCTAGAGACGGATATGATACGGATGCCTATGCCTGATCGACATCGCTGTCGCTGTCGCTGTCACCCCTCTTTTTAAGCTCTTTCCCTTATTCCTACCGGTACTACTCCTCCTGAACAAAGGTTAAATATTGGGCTTGGAGTCTGCCAAAAAACTTAATCTTCTTTCTGCGGGGGAATAGTAATATTAATTCTCCGATCGCCCAATTAGCTAATACTGTACTCCAAGATTCGAAAAGTTGATATTTGTAAAGCCGATTGAGGCGGACTAGATCCTTGCATCAAAATCTCACCCCTCTCGGCCCCTTTTAATACTGTAACTTCATTACATGGTATTCGAAATGTGTGGCCGATGGTCTTGCAGATCCCTTCTGTTACTTAAAACTCTATAAGATCTATTGTCGCTCTGGTGTTTGTTCTGGAGCTGAAATTCCACTAAAGCTGATTCAATCTCATAATACTGTCCCATGGGACTTTCATCTCATGGTTCCCGTTTTCTCGGAGCCGATCACATTCAAGTCTCTGGTATTTCCATATCGATTAGAAGGTCCGCCGTCGCTGGGTATTCCTTCATCCTGTATTATCACTATCTTTGTCGGAAAATTCGCCCAGTTTCTTTATAAGATCTAGCAAATTTGCAGCTATAGTTGGCAGGCAGCTCGTCTCAGGGGCGAAATTGTCCTGTATTATTGCTGCTGCAACCATCATAACACCCTTTGCGTGTGAAAGGCTACAACCTTGAGCTTCGAAACATCCGTTTTGGTCATGCCCGCTCTTTTTGTGATGCAGAAACGGCGAACCCTGGTTGAAGATAATGAACGATTTGGTGCTTGGGCAATCATCACCGTCAAGGAAAACCGACACAGGCTCGGTAGGTGCAATCTCGCTCTGACGATGAGAATCGAAGGTGATAAGTCCATACACCCAAAGAGTTAATGCTGAGAAATAGACAACAACAACATGGAACCCCCTAAGGCTATTTTGCCGAAAGTCCCTTGCTGCGCGCAGTACTTGACCAGCATGCCAAACTGCCTTTCTTGCTCCCTTGCTCTGGCACCATTCTCTGAGTGTAGGTAGTACGTCACGAGCTCCTTTCTCTCCTTCTTTTCCAGCAAACAGCTGGACATCATGGAGCGAGACGTCAAGCGACATCAGCAAGAATTCTGTAAGTAGTATCGCTTCGGGAGACTTTTGACCATACGTCTCGCATTTCGATCGGAGCTTGATCACCTTCTTGGATCTAATCATATTGTCAGAATGCAGAATAGATGTCAGGGTAGAAGTACAGACAGGTGCTTTTGAAAGGCATCATTAAGCAGCTCGGCATCTTGATCTGGGGTATGGCAACCAACTTTCGTTAAAGCTGTTTGCTGCTTATGTTCCCAGACCTGAGCTGCTGTCGCGTGAAGGGCGGCGAGAAAAGAAAGATAGACATCGACTTTTGATTCCATGTGATCTAGGACATCCACATTTGCAAATACCTCCACTAAAAGCGGGGGTTGAGCTAGCACAGATGCAGTGCCCGTCATAAGGATTTGGCCCCATACCATGGAGTTTGGTGCTAGCCATAGGTCCCTCGAGCTAGGGAGTGGAATTGACATGCGTGTGTAGGATATCACAGGGTTCCTCAACAGAGCAAGCGAGGCCCGGGAGTCGTGCAGAAATGCCTGAATTGCGAGTCTAAAAGAATTAATTAGCATTTTCAGATACATGATGGATGTAGTAGGGCCATAACCGTTTCATTGATTCCATTTTCAGCCAATCTTGCCATAAAGATTCAATGAGCTCAGCTGTAGGGGCCGTAACTATATCCACTGCCAAATGGTTTGATCTGGCAAAAGCATTCGCCTTCAACAAGAGCTTTTGTTCTAATTAGTGCGATTTTTATCAAGCTGCGGACGAGGGATGCTCTCATACCGTATATGCTGGCTGAAGAAAACCTCCTGCAATTTCCATGGATCTTTTATAGCCAGACCACATACCAATATCAATCCATAGCAGAAATGCCTGCAAAGCCTGTAGATCACGTGTAGTAGTGTTTTCTCTTTCGAACTTAATGCCATCAGCTTTGAATCATCCAAAGCTTTTGTGGGAGATTAGATCTATACCAGCTGAGCAACAGATAGTCTCACGACTTCTTGAAATGCCATTCCCATTTTCTGAAGTGGGTCACTGTCTGTAGCGACAGAGCCTGCAGCGATGAGAGCGAGTAATAATTCCGGCCGAGCTTGTGTAGAAGAGAATAAATGTGGCTGGACTCTCGTCTCTAAACACTCCGCCTCGATAGTGTAAAAGACTTCAATAACATTTGTAAGAAGAGCTTGTGATGGAAAAGATGTGATGTTCTGCTTTGATGAGCATGTCTTCAAGACCGCCTTGAATAATTCATCTCGGGCCGATATACTGAGCCGATGAGGTAGGTATTGGGTGTGACGTGAGAGCGGAAGTGCAAGGCTTTGGGTGGCGACACCCTCGTTTATGCTGATGTATTTCTGTTGAGAGGCACTGTAATCATTGTCTTTTGAAGGACTCCACTCCCTGAACTGGTTAGATTAAAGTTCTCTAACAGAAGTGAGGCATACCATTGTGACTGTTGGAACGCATCCGCTCGCAGTGCCAGTATTGACTGTGCTGGAGCCGGATTTGCTTCGCTGAATTTCAGTGCTGAATGACTGGGTGGGAAGACATCGGCGGCAAGAGATTCAAGAAGCTGAAAATCTAAATCATCGAAAGAGAAGTGGAAATCTTGTACGAAGTTTGAGACATCAGGTGGAGCGACCACATCTTGGTAAGCAGTACCATCAGGATGAGGCATCATGATGTGGTCGAAGAAAAGGGGTAGCGTTTGTGACTGATATTCAGCTATACGTTCTGTTTCTACTAACATCTCGACAGTTCCACTGGCTATATCAGTATCTAAAGCGTCAATTTGTGCAGTGTCTCCAATTATCCTTTCGAAACTACGATCACTATCTGCGGACAGCACGGTCAAATTCGACTCAGGCGGAGATTTTATAGATTGTGATTCTATGGTATGTGACTTAGAGCCTGTAGATTGCACACAGCGACGTCGTGATGAATCGGGCTTTGCGGCAGGAGGGTTGGGGCGAATGCAGACCGTGTTTCTCTTCCGACATCGCTAGAGTATACGTTCGCTGTTATTCTTCAGAGGCAATGAGGAAGACAAACTGACCTCACAAGTTTCTCCATCCGTGCATCTGGTCTTTGCTATTACACATTCCCTACACGCTTGCGTTGTCCTCTGCTTTGACCGATCTAGGGCGCGGGCTCGATTTTGCGTGGTGTCTCGCGAGTGGCACAAGGTATGGCGGTTCAGAAGATCACTGAAATCCGATTAGCTACATGTTGATGAAAAATAGTTCATAAGTTTGAAAGGCACAAGGGCCGAGATATCACCCTTTCTCAAAACTATTCACTGGGAACATTCAAAGGACGATACTCACAGTCGATTGAAACCTTTTTTGCAGCTGCCACACCGATACTGTCGTATGTTTTCGTCTGTATAATAAAAGTTACGTCAGAAATCCGCCGTTCAGAAGAATACAGACAATTAGTAGCTCAGCAGAAGAGACGGGTCGCTCACGTGACCTCACGTGACGAGTGAGATGATCAGGACGTTCGTAAGACTTCTCACACCAGAGACATTGGTGGCGAACTCTCGTAGCCGGAGATGATGTGCGGACATGGGGACTGGGTAGCCCTCGGTATCGGTATTGATCTGATGTGTGTCCTTCAATTTCGTCTGAGGGTTTGGAGAAAGCTGGGGCTGGTAGAGATCGTGTGTACATCATGTAAGAACGCGTGCTAATTATGCTTTTTGTGTTTTATGATCTGGATACTCATGCAGTGATCCTGTGGAGAGATGGTTGAAGGTCAATTGTGGTACGGGAATGGCAGAAGGGCGGCTGAGGTTGTAAGAAAGCCGGAGACAGAGAGTTAATATATAGGTAAGGTAGTAAGTAAGTATTCCAGTCGCAATTGTGTCTAACTAAGAAGTCTTGTCTAGACATGTTTGCAATGAGCGGGCCTCGCACTTCTTTTTTTATATATTTCCGTTCCCGCATCACTAATTCTTATATTCTAATAAATTTCATTGGTCTGTGTATGAGTGGAGCAGACCCAACCAATACTTTTAAGTGAGGTTATTGGTTAAATATGACTATTGAATAGTATATTCCATTAGATTTTATTGGCTTAATTATATTTAGAAATATGATTTAATAATTAACGTTTGTTTATGGGGCGAAAATCGTTATTGTGGGACGTAGCTACGATTCAATCTTTGCTTAGGGGGATAAGGGGGGAAGAAGTAGCTTGGGCTAACTCTTTACCCCACAAGCTAAGCGGGGTTGAGTGGCTTCAACGATCTATTACCTATGTACTCTATTTGTTGACATACATTCTTCACAATTCCAGAGAGACTTCATATGAGTATCTCTCATCTCTCCCGTTGTTTAGTCTCTCATGTGTCACGTCACAAGCGCCGGCGGAAAACAAGAAATTGCATTACCTTTGTAGACGAACTTCTCATCTCCTACAATGATATTAAAAGATTGATGCCGCGGCAAACCATGGTCTAGTGTAAATAGACCTTTCAAAGGGAAGAACGCCTATATACTTTCTATAGAAGACTAACCTCACCAGTGGCTTCATCCACCAGTTTCATGGCTATGCCATGCCGTCTCATTGCCAAAACTACTTCATTGGTTATCTTGTAACTCCAGTAGTAGTCCGAATACGTCTGTGTTGTTTTGTGATCGATCTGTTTCCCACTTGCTTTTTTCGGCGCCATCTCTCTTGTGTACTCAATGATCGTCTTCACTCTCTCGACGCGTAGTGTGTCAAAGATTGCAAGCCTCTCTTCGACGTCAGCTGGCATAGCTCCTTTCAAGACAATTCTAAGTGCCTCGGCGTCTTCAATTGCCTGGCAGCCACCTTGGCCCTGATCTACAAAGATGTCAGCTTCCCCGAGAAATATGAGCTTCACTTTGGACTTACGAGGTCCCATAGCGTGTCCAGCATCACCGATCAGAGCAAAGTTGCCCTTCACCAGGGTAGACAGTGGCTCTCGGTCTCGCAATGACCAGACCCCGGTATCTGTCGCCATAGTAAGTGCTTTCGTAACGCTCGGATGGAAGTCTGAGAACTGCTCCACCATCTCGTCCACGGTAACATTTGTACCCCACTGTTACTGTTGCCGGCGCTCTGTGCTGTCCGGGAATATACACACGAAGTTCATATAATCCCAACTGGAGCAAGGGTAAACAACTATTCGCCGATCTGGTCCGATAAGCATGAGAACTTTCGCAGCGTCGACCAGTATGGCTGTGTCTTCGTCGTTTCTTAGTTTATCACTGGGAATCATGCATCGATATGCAGAGAACTCAGAAGAGACAGATTTTATTGGACCAAAGACTGAGCTTCCCGTGGCGGTGCGTATTCCATCTGCGCCAATGATAACGTCGCCTGTGAACACTCGACCGTCTTCAGTATGAACAGTCTTACCCTCAACCTTAATGACAGTCGCGCCGAGCTCTAGGTGTGGAGGTTTGCCTAGTCCTTCGTTCGAAAGGGCTGCTCTCTTCAGTTCGCCATGAATATCCTGACGAGAAAAATACCACCACGGCTGGTTGTACTTTTTCGTTACATTCTCCATATCCCATTCAAGTAGTACAGACAAGTCTTTCCAATGAAGTTCCTGGAACTAAAGATTCTCAGCATTACACTCTATTTATGGCAGAGGAGGCTCGAACCTTTTCTGCTTCAACGTATCGCGCCTTGATAGGGGCAAATCCAGCTCGTACCAAGCTTGACCTCAAGATTCTGGTGGCATTCATCGATAGAGTGATGGCAGCACCTAGCTCCTTGTTCAAACTCGATGCCTCGAGAATAATCACATCATGATCCTCCCTCAATAGCAAAGCAGTCGCAAGGCCTGCGATTCCGCCACCACATACAATGACCTTCAGTCTTGATTTTGATTTTGTTTCCATCTCGATAGACTCGCAGTGATGGAATGATTGCCTAAAATTGTCACTTCTTGAAATTTTATTGGGTAGAAATGAGCATTGAAATTTCGATGAAGATCTCGTATGACCGTCGTTTGTTCACAAGAGTAATATATCTTTCAAGTCGGCACTGATAACCATGTCAACTACAAAACACTCTTGTCTCATTCCGGGCTAAAGAATGGCAGCTTGCATAGATTTCCCCCTCCCCCACTATTTCTGATTGCATTGCATCAATCCCTGAGCTTTTGTTTTCCAGGCTAGCCGCTGCTTTGGCTGTGCTAAAATGGCATGTCGGCGTTTAGCCGTCAACAATCTGCCAAATTACCGCACCGACATGTAGAGGAATGACATCAATCTCGGAATTGCGGAAGAGCGAGTGAACTATAGACAATATACAATGAAAGAAGCTAGGAAAATCGTATAGAACGGGCCTCGTCTACCAGTCTCTATGCTGACTCAGGGCGCAGAAGTTCCCCGCTCTGTTTCCCCCACCACCACATTTTTGTTGCGTCGCCCACTTCGGCCCCACGTTTCGTACATCGGCTGCCCTCCGAAGTCCGCGGTCTTGCATACAGTTATTTGAACGTGTGATTGGGATGGACACGAGTGAAGAATACCTCATGGACCATTAATACTGAACTGGTCTTGAAGGCCCTACCGAATTGACTTCTTTATTTGTATCTACCTCAAGAGCTCGACGACGTCGAAATCACACACTTAAGATGGCACTTCACGTTCTACATACGCTTGAATGGAGCGAAAGATGGCACTTTACCTTATTTGCTGCGATAATTGGTTTTGTATTATTCAGGGCATTGTGGACTGCTTTTAGTAACATCTTTCTTCATCCCCTGAAAAGCTTTCCAGGCCCTGTTCTGGCTGGACTCACCACATGGTGGGAGATTTATCACACGATTAAATGTGAGTAAGAACAGTTCTAGGGACGGATGAAGCTAATAGAAAGAAGGTGATCGATTCAACGTGATCCAAGAACTCCACGAAAAGTACGGACAAGTGGTCAGAATTGGCCCAAACCAGGTCTCTGTCGCTTCCCCAGATGTGTTCCACCATGTGTTTGTGACTAAATGTAGTTCTTTCTTGAAATCAGACTTCTACTCAAGCATCCAAGCAGGCATCGGGCCCAAGTACGCTGGCCTGTTCAACTATACAGACCATAAACGAGCCCAGGCAGAAAGGCGAGATCTGCAGCCCATGTTCTCTCCAGTAAGCTTGAGACAATTTGAGGCCAGGTATACCGTACTACTTGATCAGTTGATTGTTGCAATGAAGTCTGAGGAGACGGTGGATATGTTCAAGCTTTTGTAATACATTCAGATCATAGTCTTTCTGATCTTTACAATTAACTTCACAACAGTAAATTTCTCCTTCTAGATGCTATAGGGGACTTGGCGTTTGATAGCTCATTCAACCAGCTCGTCTCCGGCAAAGACCACCAATATGTCATCGACTTTAATAACGCCTTTATGTTGATTGGTCTTGTAAGTAGCTCTGTTTTCTATGGTACCAAGGGCATGGGAAACTGCTAATAAACACACAGCAAAACACATTCTCTTGGTTGCTTCCATTTATTCCGTATTTACCTTTTAAAGCACTCAAAGATGCATACTTTGGGCTTCGACGTGTCTTTGAGTACTCTCAGCGTCAAGTGGAAGAATACTTGCGGCAAAATGCTTCCAAAAAGCATGGCACCTTAATGTCCGGGTTTCTTGATGCTGGAACAGGCCATCCTAAAGACGGATACAGTCCTTGGACGATAGCTCTTTCGGGATATGGATTCATGTAAGCAGAACATTAAGCCCTCCCTTCTACCATTCAATTAACACGAATAGTATCGCGGGATCGGAAGGTTCTTCGATCACTTTGACATATATGTTATGGCTACTCATCAAGAATCCGGCAAGTGAGAAGAAGCTGCGAGAAGAGATTGCGACACTCCCCAAGGGCTATTGCAGTGCCGATCTTGCGAAGCTGCCATATCTTGATGCTTTCCTTCGAGAAACACTTAGGATTTATCCACCAGCACCATCACCTATGCCTCGGATCGTCCCTCCACAGGGACTTTCCATGGATGGAATCGATTACCCACCCAACGTAAGTCATCTTCGATCCAAAAAGCTCAGCTCTACTATCATGATATGAGGCTGACAAATATTTCAGACAATCATATCTGCGCAGCCCTATACCATACACAGATGTACCGAGGTCTTTGAAAATCCGAATACGTTCAATCCGGAAAGATGGCTCGAGGCTTCGGCAGCCTTGAAGGAGCAGATGAATAGAGCATTCATCGCTTTCTCTGCCGGTCAACGAGGGTAAGACACTTGATACCGATTGGAGAAGAGCGCTGACTAACTGCTCTGATAGCTGCATAGGGCGTGGATTGGCTTGGATGCATATGCAAATGGCGCTGGTCAGGGTTCTTGAAGAATTTGACACATTGGAGTTGACTAATGGCATGACGGATGATGACATGGTATTGATTGAACGCGGCGCTTTAGCAAAACCCAAGTCGACTAAATTATGGGTCAGGTGTTATGCAAAAGAATCAAGCTAGACTGCCCTTGTTTTGTCGATTTAAAATGTAGATAGGTACCAAGGTCGGTAATGATCATTTTGTTAAGAACCTAAAAGTAAATTTGAGGTGTGGTAAATGTTACATTATTATTCCTTGCAAGATTACGATATAAGCTTCGGCCTACTTGACTTGGCCCTGCAAGGTTTCATTGTAGGATGAGAGTTAATATTATGCTTATATAGAAGGATTTGAATGCTGACACACAATGAGATGAGCTGATAATAGATGAATCCTTCGTGATGATTAGATGATCAATGTTCTAATTCGAGAATGTATTATTGAATTTGAAGAAATACAAGGCTGAATAGTAGATTCTAGGTCCAATGAAAATTGGATGAGAAAAGGGGATCGCGGTATACGTCAAAAATTAGCGAGATATTAATTAAGTGAATAGTTAGTTTGTTTTTAATATAGGCCTTGGTAAGGTACTAGTGCTAGTTAGAACAACATTTACTAGGTACTACTTGTTGTCTTTTACTCTCTTACACTACTCTTACTTTCTCATTTTCTATTTTCATTAAAATCAAATCTTTGCTTCTATAATATTTCGATTTATATTTGAATAGTATAATTATTTTTTACGGCAAATACCCGAAATAGCATCATTTTGAGTTTCGATACCCCAAATAGCACAATGTGCTATTCGAGGTCTAGCATATGCTAGTTGAGGTTGTTTTTATTTTTGAAATGATGCTAATCGAGTCTCAAAAAAAGTTATATATTTTTAAAATTAAAATATATTAATTTGGTTTCAAAATATAAAATAATATTCATCTAGTTTCTAAAAATATATAAAATAATATTCATCTAGTTTCTAAAAATATATAAAATAGTGTTAATCTAGTTTTAGATTTCAAAATGATATTAATCTAATTTCAAAAAGAAAATATAAGAAATATTCTAATATATATATATATTTAGTTTAATCTTAAATTTCAAAATAATAATTAATTTAATTTTTTAAAAAAAAGTATTTTATATTTAAAAATAAAAATAAATAAATAAATAAATAAATAAATAAATAAATAA
>NGKI01000019.1:365465-390188 GCA_002162615.1 Myriosclerotinia duriaeana
TAAATAAATAAATAAATAAATAAATAAATAAATAAATAAATAAATAATAATAATAATAATTTTAATAAGTTTTTTGAAAAAAACTAAAATTATTTTTTGATTTAAAACCAAATTAGCATATTTCATATTTTAAATTATATTTTTTTTTTCGAGATTCAAATAGCATCATTTTTTTTTATTTGAGACCAAATTAGCATATTTTTTATATTTTAAACTATATTTTTTTTTCGAGACTAGAATAGCATCATTTTTCAATTTGAGACCAGATTAGCATATTATTTTTGAGACTAGAATAGTACATTATTTTTGAAACCAGATTAGCATCATTTTTTAATTTGGGACCAGATTAGCACATTATTTTTGAGACTCGATTAGCATCATTTTTTAATTTGAGACTAGATTAACATATTTTATATTTTAAAAAAATATAATTTTTTTTTAAGACTCGATTAGCATCATTTAAAAAAAAAAAAGACTGAAATAGCATCATATGCTATTTGGAGTCGAAATGGTAATTTCATATGCTATTTGGGGTATCGAAACTCAAAATGATGCTATTTCGGGTATTTGCCGTATTTTTTAATGTGTACATACAAATTGTAATATTAAAGCGTTGATACGCGGCACCGTTGTACTACCGTGCACCAAGTAGACTACTGGTGGTATAGATGAATTGAGACATTGCAAAGGACAACGTTTTCAAGAAATTAAACATATTGCACAGGAACGGGCATCTATACTATATTAGTGATGATAGAAGCGGAGTGCTGTCAGCTACCTGAAGTACCCGTTAAGAGGAATTTCGAAGAATAAAGAACAGAATTGGAATAGATAAAGTATTGCCTGGAGGATGATGAGTTTGAATATGGTATTGGGGATTTCATTAACTATTTAAGTCGTAGTTTATTTGCTACTCTTCTGATATCTCCGTTTATTGCCGCTATCCTTTCGCTATCCCCTTCCATCCCCTTTCCTGCATCCAAATTCATTTTCCCCACCACACCCATCTAAATCTTGAGGCGGCAACTAAGACTCGAGTGAGCAATGAAGATGAGTGGGCTGCTGTGTTACTCCATAAAACTTATAACGGATACTTGCGTCACTGTGTGCAAAAAAGTTAAGTCATGCCAATAATTTATATGGCAGGTCTACTATCCCGTACCTCTGGAGGTCATAATCATCTACCAATAGATCTAGAAATTTCTGCGAAACCCCCTAGCCAAGGTAATCTAGGCGCTCTGTCTGCACTTAACTTATGCTAGATGAGTCGCCTAATCCGCGCAGCGCGGCTTTACTGAGTACAGTAGAACCGTACTATCATGTTGCTCTGTGTTCATATACTTTATTCCACGTATTCTAATGGAGTAGGCTGTATTGAGAACGCTAGAGTACTACCTTACATGTTCCTTTTCTTATATATAGGCCCCTAGGTTCCTCAACACCTCCCATCTTCTTACGACATCTTCTAAGATACTTCTTCCAAAAAAGCAAATCAATCAAATCAGAAAACACCCATTAGACTTTTGATTTTTCCATTAACACCCACAACAATATCACGGTCAACTCTCTGCTTACTATCTCTCGATCGATAACTTTTCATCAAGACTTTGATCTCTTCGTCTTTGATACCTTATTACATATCACTGAAATCCACTTGTCTCAAGATATGTCTTCCAAAACCCAAACCCCGGCTCGCCCAATATCCTTCGATTTCCAAAGAACTTCTATTTGGAAGTAAGTAAAATCCCTTCCTTTGACCTCAATATTTCTCGATTAAGCGTCGTTCCTCTTATCAAGGCTAACCCTCTTAGATTGAACAAACAAATGGTGGTCACTGTTTCCGTTGGCACAGACGAGGAGAAAAAAGACTTCCTGGTGCACAAGGAGATAATTACCCGGTACCATGTCCCAACTTTCGGAAAGATCGAGATGGACAAATCTGGATCCAAGGGAGTGTTTGAAGAAGACCCAGAGACTTTCGTCGGCCTATTGGAATGGGCATATCACGGAACATTCCTTGACTGTGCAAACAAGATTGACATTTTGTGGAAACTTCATTTCTTTGCGGACAAGAACGAGCTGGTCAGACTCCTCGATGTTTCGATGAATAAAATCGTCTTATTCTATAAGAACAAAAAGTCTCCCTCTTTCCCAACCCTCGAGCAGATCCAGTGCGGATACGCAAACACCAAAGAGGCATCGGGAGCACGAAGATTCCTCGCCAAATGTTATCTTAGTATCTCCAATGTCCACAACAAGAGGTTCGACACTAAGATCACATGTAGCGACGAAGAATTGGCAGAAATGGCCGTCAAGACCAATGGACTCATGTTGGATGTCTTCAAATTCACCAGAAAAAAGGACCATCCTTATAATATGGAGTGGGATCCCCGTCTAGCCAATCTCTGTTCATACCATCTTCATGCAACTAGCGAGAAATGTCCTGGATGGCGTGAAAGTCTTCCTAAGGGTAATTGAAAGCACAGGAAGATGGGGAGAGGGGAGAGTAAGGATCCATACCTCTATGGGATCCATACCTCTATGGAATGAGTTAGTCTTTTCTCGGGGATGAGTTGTGGAGGTGTGAGTATGTGCAGATACTGGTCATACTTTGGGCAGTGGATTATTCGGCGGTTGGGATACTTAGTTTGGTGCGATTTCTCTTAGGGTGGATGCAATGGCAAACCTTCGGGGCTTTTTTGATTTTTGTTGTGGGGGAGGGGGGGTTAATATGGCTTCTAACACATCTAAAATCGACTATATAGTAGTTGACAGGGGTGCAGAAGATAGAATAGCTGATACTCATGAATTCAATGTTATTCCGACCGCATGAACTAAACTAAAGGAAATGTGAATCTGCGCAGATAGTTCCCTCGTCGCTTCTCCCATTGTAAGACTTCAAACTTTTAATAGGCCAAAATTATCTGTTCAATGTTGCAATTACCTTTAGCCGTCCTAGATTTTACTCACATCGAAGATCTTCACCCCGCTGATGGGTGTCAGGTAATAACTTCCCATTTTAATTGGGTATGGCATCCTTTTGTTGTGGAACATGAACTCCCATCACCCCTTTCCACTGTACCAAGCTCCAATCTTGTTTATCTCCACAACCCTTTTCTTTCCCCCCTTCCCTCTCTTCCTCTGATTTCTATGGATAACTATCAGACGATTCCTCTACATGCAGGCCTCATCACGAACGCCCTTTGAAATATCAAGGTGTTATAATTCAGTCTTCTATAGTATTTGGGGACACATAGCTGCCAGGTATCAGGCTCTGTGCATACGTCCCGCCTAGTACTTTCTCTAACTTGTGTATCAAAGTTGACTTTTAATAATAACCTCATTGATTGCTCACTTAAATGGCCTTTCCAGCCCTAGAATGGAGCGAAAATAATAGTCTTTGGCGAGCATGTCTTTCTTCCAAAATATCCTGGATTTCTCCCAATTGGCTATCGGAGCCGTTCTATTCGCGCTCAAGTCACACACGACCAACAGCCTCATGTTCTCAATACAGCAGGATTTCGAATTGTTCATGTGTCAAGTACAGTCGAATCGTACTGTAAATTTCCTCTGCCGCCGGGACGTGATGGCAATGATTTGGCTGTACCGAAATTTCTCAAGTTGTACTACAGTACAGTACATACTCCATCTCTTATATATAGGCTCCTCAGCTCCTCCATCCTCCCAACACAACATCTTCCTGGATAATTCTCACAGCTCAACTCCATGAATCCAAACTTCAAAAGCAAACTCTTCATCTACCCGATTAGAATCTTGATCAAGAATACTGCACCAATTCAAAACATCAACTTCAGCTTCACTAACCCATATTGTCACCATGTCTCCATCAAATCAACCAATTCTCAAGTGCTTCAACTGGCAAGCAGCCGATCCCTTATTCACCTCACCAGCTTCCGCTCCGTGAGTGATATGCCCAAACAGATTCGCATCTCGTCCTTGAAGCTGACATAAACTCTTAGTAAGGATCATGCTATGGTGAAGGTGACTGTTAGCAAGGATGGCCAGGAGCAAGAGTTTCTCATCCACAAAGAGATGGTCATTGTACACAAACGCAAGTTTTTTACCGGAATCCTGGGACCCGTAGGAGAGTCCGATATATTCAAAATCGAAGAGGATCCAGAAGTCTTTTTTGGTTTATTACAATATGCCTATCGCGGAAGATTCTGGCACCCTTTGACGGTCAAAAATATCAAAAATCTATGGAATATCTACATCTATGCGGAGAAGAAGGATATGAAATACCTTCAGGATATCATGATGAATAGGATCACTACATTTTACTACCGAAACAAGACCTTCCCATCTATGGACACCATCGTATATGTTTATGGACAAACCCAGGCCCAGTCGGCGATCCATCCTCCCTCTATGGCTCGCCGTTTTCTCTCGCGCTGCTACTGTTCCATTTCAATCAACTGTACCTTCGGTGCGAAGAATGAAGAATCCACCGATCGTATTGCCGAAGTCCTCTTGAAAACCGAAGGCCTTCTGTTCGATACTTTGGAGGCCACACGCAAGCCAGCTGGGATCCCGTGGAAAGTGGATTTGGATCCTAGAAAGGCCAAACCGTGTGATTATCATCAACATAAGTGGAATGAGAAGTGTCCTAATATTAAGGAGACACCTTTCGATAGCGAGACGGATCAATGAATGGCTGAAGCGGGAGATGGGCAGTGGGGGATACTGAGGAATGGAGGACGAATATCTTAATGAGAGTGTGAGTGATAGGGAGTCCACTCGAATGATTGTGTTTATAAGTGCTGCGCGGGTACTATATCTATGGTGGTAGAGCTCACTGTTCTCAGAGATTTTCCAGTCAGGTGTACTATCAACAGAGACATGAGTAGCTTCATATTTCAATGACTCAATAAGCAAAGTAATTCACACGTTCCATCGATGGCTTTGCGAGGCCAAATTAACTTTCTGCATCTTAACGACTGTGCAATGTCCAACGTTTTCATAACGGTTTGCGCGACAGGGAAAATAAAGTTTAAGTCCCAAAACATACAGAACAATCACGATCCCTTGTCCGCAACCCCCCAGATTTCATCACGAGGATCAACAGACTATTTAAAGTCCATTAAATGAGTCTGGCTATCCCCATGTTTCACACATCCAATGCTACTATTTTTGACGTTCTGTTGGAGATTCGATTCCACTCTACGTCCAAGAAACGGAGCAGCCACGATAGACCTAACCGCATGCCAGTGTTCCAAAAGTTCCTTCCTTTCCTTCTCATCCGTCTCCTATTTTCTCTCTCGCGTCGTGTCGGACACCCCCGTCTTCCTATTTTCTCTTCTCTGCGTTGTAATTTCCATGACACGTAAAGTTTTCAGGATGTGCATTGTTTTGTGTTTTCCACGATTCATGTGAGCGGAATTTTGGCTCGTCTGATTGATGACCGCTCTTTTTGTCTCGACTTTTTTGACGCCGCTGGATGTGATGATTGCTAGGAATTGTGGATGTAAAAATTTGACAGATACTCATGATCAACAAGTGACACTGATTGGTAGTTGGACAATGCTAATTATTTTATGTTACCACTAGGTAAACGGATCGAAGTGTTAGTATGATCACTATGCTCCATTTATGAAATCCTTTCAAATCAGAAACTTCAAAGGGCCCAAGCAGCCTCTCTAGAGTAGACATCAAGTCGGTCTAGTGGAAAAGAATTGGTCATGTAAACAGGTCGATGTCCAGATCGTTTTATTAGACACCTGAATGCAAGATCCGACGAGACTCATCCGCCACAAAAATAGACAGAACCCCTTAAAATATAAATGGCGGACAAGTTGCTGCAATAATAACACTAGATCGACTTCGACATTTTCACTTATATAATTTCATGGGCTGAAGGCCTGAACCAAACCCCTTAAAGATAACGGGCATTGTTTTTTTAAATGTAATTTGATATTTAGGGCTTATTCTCTTCGATGGTCTTCTTCTCGGCCTCTGGGTGCTCCTTCTCGTAAATCCAATCGTTCAAGCCTTTAAGATTTCTGTTGAATTATTAGGAAGTATTTCTTTGGATAGGAACAGCAAACGAACCTTGCGATCTCGATAGCATAAAACTGCATTCTAGGGACTGTGCATGGCAATCGTTAGCGCCATCATCCCCATGATACCCATATCGTCCATGAAAGCATACCAAAGATGGTCGTATCCTGTCCATATTCAAATTTTGGATTCGATCTCAACATAGTTCCAAAATTATAATCATCAACCTTCTTCTCATACATCATCAAGAAGTTTCTCCATCTCTCCTTTCCAGCCTTGCTCTTCATTTCGTCCTCATTGATGGTAGCAGCTGGGTCGAAATCTGGGAAATCCTTCATCAAATGCTCATATATCTCTTTATCAATCTTTGTGAGTCTCAGGGAGGATCCACGGACTTTCTCGAGGATTGCCCAATATGTGGACATATGTTGAACGGCTAAATGAGGGGTCAATGGCGGGGTAAATAGATTAGAGGCCTTGGAGTTGTTCGAACCTTTGACTGCGAATTGCTTCTCAATCTGATGCAATGTCAGTATCTTGAACAAAGAAATTGATGCGCAGAGTTATGCGCGCATATAATAAAGGATGACTTACATCTTCAAAATTGTCTGCCTTTTCAGCATCAAACTTGGCTGGTGGTGCACTCATGTTGGTGAATTTAGTAGAATATCTGAGAATATGGTTTCAATCTTATTTATGTGATAAAGGTATGTCCAAGTCCTAAGAATATGCGCGGAGGTTCTGATGAGAGTTGTTGTGTGTTTGGTGGGAAGAGGAGAAATGGGTATCAAAAAATTGATTATGACGAAGGCAGGGTTCGGAAGGACTTTCTTCCGACATCCGTCGCAACATCGCACGGTGACATCACAACTTCACAATTCACAAGCTTCACACAACATCTCGACATATATATATATACATCAAAGATTCATTACTTGATACTATGTGTTTTCAGAGCCTACCTAGTACTTTCTCATGGTTCTCTCAGTATGATACTTTCAGCTTGTACTTACCCACGGAGAATCAAGGGCTTGACGAACATAATCAAGCACCCCCTTTCGGTAGGAGATTCATGAAGCTATCATTGTCATGCGATGAATCTTACCTCATGCTAATATCTACTCATCGATCTCGAATGGCGAAGCCAACTACTCATCAGTTGATCCCCTGAGTTTATATCACAGGACTAAAGTTGAGAAAACATTGTGCATTTTTGGTGCAGATCAATGTTGTGAACCAGATTAAGGAGGGACTTGTACTGAATTAACACCTGTCATAAAGGTTATGAATTCCTCTAATGCCCCTGATTCATACCCTGAACTTATAAAGAGTACTATGGAGTTTCTTTCTTCTAGAATTTCTTTGGGTGAATGGAAGCCAAGTGATGAATCCATTATCTCCCTCCCCCCTGGCTGTCCATAAGGCTTAGGAGTCGTTCTGTTGTTGAACTATCCATGGATGATATCTGAAGACATTAATAGCTTAGTGGACTTTAAAGCATATGTTGGTTTCACTATAGGCCTTGGAAGTAGATGTAAGCAATGTGCTGTTTAATTTTGTCTTTAAGGCTGTAACACAAACTGCATGCATTCAAGCTGGAGACAAACTTTACTATCCTCACTTTAACACTCACAGTATTTTCATAGCCTTGCCAAAATATAACTCGGCTAAGAAATCCTCGAATCATATCAAATCAGATAAACAATTATATTCACATTTTAACCGATTTCTCTCGGAATCGCACTTTTTCCACCGCTTTCTTTCGACAACCCATTTAAAATTGATTTGGCTTTGAAGACTTTGAAAATCATGGACTTTACAGTCAACATGGGCTCTGGTTCTGGCTCTGGCTCTGGCGCTGGCTCAGGAAACAAGAAGTGTAAGCTCTCTTTTCAATTTGTTGCCAGAATTGTGCTAACAATAACAGTGTCCTTGCGAAGGTCAATTGTAGGATCAATCAAACGATCTTTATCACCCCTCTCAAAGAAATCTGACTCCCCAACTTCATCCCAGACCAGCTGTGGTTCTTCTGAGTTAGCTCAAGATAATACACCATCGCTGAAAGATCAATATCCACCAACTCATGCCCTATCCTCATCCAGCAGATTCAAGAAGTCCAACTCTCTTGCTCCCAACAATCAGGTTGTCGCTGAATCCCCCGAAAATCAATCTTCGCACAACAACCAATTGCCTTCGAATCATGTAACACCTAAAGCTAGCAGAATTCCGAGATCCAGCTCCCCTTCTTCTAAGAATGGAGTATCTGTGCAATCTATGCAATCTATGCAATCCATGCAATCCATGCAAGATATTCCACCACCAAAGAAATCAATTCCAACCCTTGCAGCATCCAAGGCCAGTAAACTTAGGAAATCCCTTTCTACTTCTTTTTGCATCGATAACAAAATTTCGTTCCAAGAACTTAAGGATATAGGAGCAAAAGAAAACAGAGTGTCTTCTCCAACCCAAGCAATATCTTCAGCTAGCCCCTGCCTTCCTGAGGAACTTCCCTCTACCTCAGCATCCCATAATAATCTATCTTCCATTCTGTCGACACAGGAATCGCAAAATGATTACGTATCACTTCCAGATCAAGCATCATCTACATCCGGTACAAATAATCAAGCAACTCCAAACTCCGAACAATCAACCCCACCTACCAATAGATCATCAATAGCTTCATTCCAAACTTCTGAAAGTGTTCAAGTTCATCCCACGCAAGACGATGTGGTATTAACGGTTCAACCTCCATCAAACACAAGCAAATCTAATCGCTCAAGTTGGTTGTCAGTGACTCGTACCTCTTCTACCAAAAGCCGAAAACAATCTCAACCTACAACATTACAGCGCTTGGGATTAGGTGCCGGTAGAGAAAACTCATTTTCTCAACGACAATATGACACGCCTACTGCAAAAGAAACAACCCTTCCTTGGGATCCTCCTTTCAACAGAAACTGGGACCTTAAGGCTGACGATGGCATTCCTAGTGATTCAGATAAGCTTTTCGAGCATTGTCTTCCACCACGGCTGAACAACAACTACTCGCCATTATTCAATCTACCCATCAAAGTCCGTCGTAAAATATATTCTTACTGTCTGCCTAGTAGCAAAGACATCACGGTATCCCTATCGCCTCATTTCGCTACAAAAAATTGCTACTATGACTATTACTTCACCTCACCATGGACTATTCTTGGACCCGTCGCAGGTGGGTTGGGATCTTTCAGCCTTATGCGAGATGAATTGATGACTTATTTCTGGACCGAGTATCACTTTCATGTTACGTTGACACCATTTTGTAACCCTGTTTTCACTCCACTTTCGAGTATTTGGTTGCCACAATTCCTGGATAGAATACAGCACCTTACAATCGAAATTGATCTTACCAGATTCGGTTGCAACGCCCTTAAATTTGCTAGAGCACATGGTTACAACATGGAAAAAATGGAAAGTAATCTCTTTGTTATTGTCGAAGGTTTGGTAGGGCGACGTGGAAAAATGGCCGAGCTCGTTGTATTGTGTCGACGTTACAATGGCAATCGGCGATTTGATGAAAATGATCCCACTTGGAAAGCAGGTGATACTTTTGGTGGGTCTACCCTTCATCATGGACTAAATGTTCACTTCGCTCACTGCTAATCAATGTACCAGAATATTGCCCAAAGGAAGCTATGCAGTTCTGTGATGCGATTATAAACCTTCGTGGCATTGCCAAGTCAGTCAGAATAGCTGGATTTCCTCTAGGTTATACCAAAACCTTACTGAAATCTATTTTCGGTCAAGGTGACGAGTTGCGCCAATGTACTGTCCCAGAAATATCTGCTTGGCCACCACTCCCTCAACTATATCGGGGGCCAAGAAATGCACCAAATCTACACGCGGCTTCTGTGGGTCCAATGTCACCAGAACTCACCGATTATCGAGAGAGACCCAGTGCTCAACGGGTCTACGCGACATCAGTGTATTCTGCTGGAAGTCCACAGGATAATGAAGATAGTCCCGTGAGACCAGATACTTCGCTCTCTGTTACGACAGTTGGTGACCATGTTAACTTGTATCAAGATCTTTCATCACCAGTTACTTCACCTGATACACCTCATGGCTCTGTGGAACCTTTAACGAACTTAATTGAGACTCCTACGAGGAATGTTACGGTGACTTACCAGGTAATGGCAGCAGAAGATCGTAACAATTCGAAACAACATACCAAGAAGCTGAATCCACGAAATTCCAGAGATTTCAGCCCAGGTGAATTCTATCATCAACCAAGAAATGAGTCAGAACTCGACTTTTTTAGTCAAGAAGGAAAACAGATTTCGGACACTGACATGACGAATCCAATACACCAAATGTCAAATAATCATTGGGTTGGTCAAAAACCAGTGCAAACTCCTCCATCTGTAGCAGGTAGTTATCGATCAACTTCCAGTGAGAGGGAGAAGTCTGTACCGAAAACCCCAAACCCGTCGAGCAAAAGAAGATCACAATTTAGTGAAAGACAGATGCCTGATATCCCCGAGAGTCCTATTCACCTTGGCACTCCAACCCCAGCAATCAGAGAAGGCACACTCAAGGCAACCAGTGATGCTCACAAACCTCGCATTCACGCTCATATCAAAAAGTCCACATCAGAAAGTGTTGAGAGCTCTAGCACTCACCCATTGCTCCCAACGCCATTGCAAACTTCCAAATCCGAGAGTTTTGAAAGCGATCATGACAGAACTCTTGTTCGCACCCCCTCAAGGAAATCCAGATCAAAAGTATCGGAAGATTTCAACTACAATAGTCCACATCGCTCTGCTCTGCATAATTCCGATCATGACATGAAACAATTGGTCGAAAATTCCATCGACCGAAGCCGCCCTCGCACCCCTTCTCCAAAATCAAGACCAAAAGCAGTAGCAGCGACATCTCCCAATACACTAAACAAGATCAATGAACAAGACCCCAAATATCTCGCCAGTCTTCAACCTTTTCGATCCGCTTCTAGTTCAGCCGAAAGTGTTATTAGAGCACCACCACCAATTCATAGACCGACTTCCTATGGAAATCCAAATACTCATTCGGGTATGACTCCTACCTCCGCCCCACAAAGAAGTTTTACGAATACGGAACCGACGAAGAGGAGTGAGACGGGGCAGAGTGGTGAATCTGGGGAATCAAGTTCGAAGAGATCGAGGTTTGCCTCTTTATTTCGACGAAGCGGTTGAGTTGGGGATGATTCTTACGATTCTTTTTATACTTGGCGAAACAAAAAAGTGGACGAATGGTAGTCTGGGAATGGTTTACACGTTTATTTACAACGGTTGTGGAATGTTTGTTGTTAGATAAAAGGCTAGTGGAATATCATAATATACGAACGCAGAGCTCATACATATTACCCGTGAGATCTTTACCTATGCAGTATTTGCATTGATGTCTGTCTTTTCCTGTTATAACATGGGTATCTGAATGAAGCCATGCCTGCACTCGCTTTTAATCCAGCGATCCATTGGACCATATCATCATCTACCACGGGACAATCCTTCGTATATGATATCCCGCACGCCGATGCATGGATTGTTGCACAATTTTGCGTTAGTACTAATTATTTGTTTTTGTGTTTTCTCTCTTACACTATGAACAAATTAAATTCGTCCATTAGATTGAGCTGGAAATCTTCTCCTGCTTCTATTAATGCACTCCGAATCTCCGATGCTAATCCTGCAAGGGGTGAGAGACAAGAACGAATAACCCTTACCTCGCTGTCCAATTGCAACACCGGACTTTTTCCTTACCTGAGGGCCAGTGTAGCTTGGATGATTTTTCCGGTTCTGACGACATCGTGCCGATTCGTGCGGAACATCGGCGTTCATAGAGTAGGTACTTGAGGAATGTATATGTTGAGTTACTGTAGTATCAATAGAGTTTTTTTTATAAGATATGTTTACTTCCTGAAAGTCAGCGCCGAAATAGAAACGAGCAGAATGAGAGTATTATCCTGATGCACGTTTTATGGTCCGCTTGAAGTCAAAAATAGTCAAGGAGGGTTGTCTCTTCCTCGGTTGTCATTCGTGACTTGTTTTGGCTCACTGGCAATGTTACAGTATAGAAACTATTTCGGAAATTTCGAGCTTGAATCTTTCACTGCCCGCGCATTTTGCTTGATCTATAGGCTTTGATTCTGGTGTTGTGAAGTAGAGAATCGCATTTTCTTTTCCGGGGAAGATTTATAAAGGGAATTCTTGTGGATATGAAGGTTCATGCTATGACATGATCTGGGCCAAAGGAGAGAGTAAAGGAGAATGGCGGTACATTGTCAAGATTGTGAAGCTGGCCATCATATAAAAAACCCAGTCCCGCATCCCTTTGAGGAAGTATTCCAAACCAAGGAGCCTTTTCTATATTTTCAAAAACAATCCAAACTCAAAACTCGACAGTGAGACTGGCAAGATGAAAAGAAGATGTGAAATTTTAAACGAATGACAGTAGGAGGCAAGTGAAGCCTGACCCCTGAGTCTACGAACGAAGTTATGTGATATCTCAATTACGAAATATAAGAGGCCGGTACATATATGCATTGATATGCTATACTCACGCCTGGATTGTGTATCTTGCGAAGTGTGAGTTTGAACGGAAGTCTTGCTGTTTCTGTATCGGCATACATGTAGAATGAAACTTACTAGAGATAAGTAACCACAATACTAATACAGTAGCCGAGGAATCATATCAAGAGCTACGTATTATCACCAGACTATTCTACGCTTTCGAACTTTCAACCCAAATCGAGAAAGATTCAAACATGCATTTGAAGTCCTCAACTTGGGCCTGGTATTCCCCGATTCAGGAAATCAACCATGTCATCATTGAAAATTGTTGTTTTTACTATTATGGTGGTGGTCACCACCACATACCTTGGGTTTACTGCGGCGATGCGAAGGAAACACCGGGCAGAAGCAACGCGCCTCTATGGCTGTCAACCAACTCGCAGAGTGTCTAGTCTAGACGCATTTCTCGGCATCGACCCATTTGTTAGTACTCGAAAGGCCGACGCTGCAGGACGCCGCTCAGAAGCATATAAGGCGCTTCACAAAACATATGGCCCAACCTTCTTGGTGAAGATGCTGGGTGTTGGCTCGCTCCAACTTTCGCAACCAGAGAACATCCAGGCAATTTGTACCTCGACGTTCAATGATTTTGGTGCTGGTCCGATAAGAGGGACAATGTGAGCTCCGTTCCGCGATCGTGGCATCTTCACTGAGGATGGTGAATTTTGGAAGCATTCACGTTCGCTTGTCCAGCCAACTTTCAGCAGAGCTGAGATCACCACTCGATTCCTTTGAACGCCATGTTATTCGTTTCATGACACATCTTCCCAAAGATGGCTCTACATTTGATATGCTTTCTTTATCGAAAAGGCTGGTCAGTCTACTAATTTTCTTAAGTATCTTTTTATGTATGTGATTAACGGTATTTCTAGTTTTTTGACACATCCGCTGAATTCTTATTCGGTGAATCAACGGAATGCCTCAACCCTGAGACCCCATTTGAGACGGAAGAATTTATGAAGGCATTCAATCGATCTGTTCTAGGATTAGCAATACTTCTCATCTTCGGACAGACATGTACAGCGCGCTCTAGAAAAGCAAGAAACCCCCCAAGCTGAACCTTCTATTCCTAAGAAGTACGTTCTCCTGGAAGAATTAGCAAAAGAAGCGCAAGACCGCTATGATCTTCGAATGCAAATCCTTAATGTCTTCTTCCCAGCTAGAGACACTGCTGCCATTGCATTCGCAAATATCATATTTTAATCTTGCTCGTCATTCTGACGAATGGAAAAGACTCAAAACATAAGTCGCCGCAATAAATTCCGAGTGGAAGTTGACATTCGAGTTTCTTCGATCACTGAAAGTCACCAAAGCTATCATTAACGAATCCCTTCGCTTACATCCGGCCGCTTCGAGGCATGGCAGGATATCTTTGCGTGATGCCGTCTTGCCAAAGGGTGGTGGGGTGAATGGCCAATCACCAATCTTTATACACAAAGGCACAATGGTTGAAATGGACATATATACTGTTCAACGCGACCCGGCGATATTGCGTAGTGACGCGGACGAGTTCAAACCAGAAAGATGGTTCAATCCTAGGCGGACGCGGTGGGAAGCTAAGTTGCGGTACCAACCATTTCTCGGGGGCATTAGAATGTGTCCTGCTCAGAACTAAGTTTTTGATTCAACTATTTTACCTTCTTGTAAGGCTTGCTCAGGAGGTGAAGTCGATTCACAACAGGGACAGTGTTATGGAGTATCTTGAGAGCATTACTATGACCGTGGAAAGTAAGAACGGCGTCAACATTGCAATCGAACTCGAATAAGGATATCGGTCACGAGTGATTTTCAATTGGCCGTACTGCACATAGAAAATTTAGACATCATAAGATGCCAGGCAGTATGTTTACAAGCACCAACAGGACATCTCATCAACATCAATCTATATATTATTCAGCGGCTTCTAAACTCCGAACCTCATGTTGAACCCTACATGAAAGTATATCTTTGACATTGATGATCTTAGTGATCAAGACACTGAAACCTTGTGTCTTTCAAAAACCATGTATGAAAAGCATCTTCTCTGCGAACCGGATGTAATAATGCAGTACCTTGTGACCACTGACCATAGGACTTCTTTTCCGCAGCCTGATCTCCTGAGCTATATTGGGTTCCACTTGTGCCTCAACACCCACCAAAATTGCTCTCTCTCTCAATTCTCGGCGAACCCCATTCTATGTCATAGCCCAGAATTCGCATCCCGAAAAGGAATGGATATAAGTACTCAATCCCGAATCACCCCAGCTCATACCCCTCAAAAAAATCCACTGCATCACGTCACCCTACCCAAAAGTGCGCAAGCTAACTTTACATCACCAACCCAGGTGGACGCCAATTGTGGGGTTCAATAAGGCTTAGAGGGTTTATTACCTAGTTGTCTATATTCTATATTTAGTATATATACCTACCTAGTGTAAGATCATACATAAATGACGATCAACGAAACCAATCTAAAGTTCTAAACCTCATTTCAAACTTTCAATTAATCGTGAATCAATGCCCAAAAATCGACGGTGACGATCAAGATGATTGATGACCGATGTATGGGTAATAAGAATAGGTGAAACAAAATTGACGTGGAGTATTATTCGTCATGGGTTCATGACGAACTTGTCAATTGAAACTTTTTTTGTCCTTTAGTGTTTTGTTGCAGGCAAACCGGAATGTAGTATAAATTATGGGCATACAATTGGAAAAGGGGAGATGGGAACTGCGATGGCTAGCCCTGGAGATCATTGTATACCCAATTTAGGCCATGGAAGAAGGAGTGGGTGTACAGTATGAGAGAAGCAAAGTGAATATATAGAGGTATATATTTTTTGGCGCTATCTTTGAATGTATTAACGTTGTACAAAAGGAATAATCCGGCTCCACGTCTAGTAGTAAAATTTGGCGCAGTAGGACATTGCCTGCTGCCTGCTGCAGTGCATATAATGTTGTGCCATACCCGTCTTTGAGTACCATCCCTATCCCCCAATTTTCAAGGACCGAGACAGCTTTATTACAGCCCGTAATATTCTTCGCAATAATGTTTAAGAATACCCTGTCATCCCCAATCCTAGAATCTTCCTTTCCTTCCTATTTTATCTCTATACCCTCAGCACAGAATTCGAGCAGCACCAGATCTCAGATCCTGTAGTCGTCAAATGTATCCAGCAGTTGTTTATTGATGGGGAAAAGAGATGATGTATAACACCGTGGAGGTCCCGATAACCCAGTCAAGGGGTTTCAAGATCGTAGTTGTGAGAGCTCCCTCGTTCGAGTGAGTTTTTTCGACTTCAAATGTTGATTTTCGCGTCGAGTGCTGGATAGATACAGAGGCGCCATGACACGATTAGAGCCACGAAGCGCCATAGATGGGGCAAGGGTGAAAGCCTTCTATGCCCTAATCGGCGCAAATAATATCCGCATTATTCTCATACCGAGACCATTCAAAGGCAAGGAGAATGAGAGTGGACCAGCTCCAAAGCAGACATGCCCACACCCAAAGCTGAGGTCTTTTGAGGCGATGGCAACCTGGCTATCATTTCGACCACTGTATATTTTTGGTTTGATCCTCATGCTCCTCGAGGCCGTAGCCCGATACTGGATCGCTTCATGGTGATTTGTGTATAGCAGTGTTATTAGCCCACTTTCTTGAAGACATATCCTCGGCCGATGAGCGATTCAAGCGTTATGATTATGACGAGTCGCTTTTGCCTGGCACCGAGAACATCGCCGAGTCGACGAATCCATGGCCAGAAATAAACTTTGAGTGGATAATGGCCTTCCCATCCATTCCTCACCTCCAAAGCTATAACACCACTCCTAGGTATTGTGTATATAGCTCGACATCAACTCTTTCGCAGAAGCACGAGCACTCATCCCCATCTAGAATCTGATATAAAATCCCCTTATTCTCAAGCCCATTCAGGAGCCCTCTGCATTTCCAGATCCCTCAGTGTTGGTAACGCTCTAACCGTCGTCCAAATCTTGAGTAAAACCGACACGATAATCAAGAATGCAACGAGCATCAGTATCCCGGAGTTGATGACGAACAAGCCGGGAATGATATCGATGTCATCCATTTTTGCTGGTCGTTGTGATGGTAATGTTGAGAGCGTACTGTTTCTCTGGAGTTTCAATGAGGGGTAAAAGTGAGAGGTAGATGATTCTTTATTTTCTTTGTCTTGTTTCAATGTCGTTGAATAATTTGTGCGAGTGAAAGGAGTCGAAAGTGACTAGTAATCAACGACGTACAACAATGGAGAATATAAAAGGTCGTTCTTAAAAACGATGAATGAATCCTTAAGTATAACCCCAATGATGTTGTAATAGTGGATCTCATCATTCGCACTTGCCAATATCTCGAAGGAATTCAAATTAATATGGACAGTTTTGCCCTGCCCCAGCGCTACACAGACCAAAAATGGGCATGTTTGAAGTTGAAGCCATTCCCCGAGTACTGGGACAGTCTCACCCATAGAAAAAATGTCAGAATGAATAGAATGAATAGAATGATTGACAGACGAGATTATGGATAATCAGACGAAGCGTTGAACTGAAATGAAAATCGAAATTCTGGAATTCTTTTAATTCATTCCAAATTTCCCGTTTCTAGAAAAAGAATATTTGAAGAAATGTCTTACTCAATCCGCCCAAATAAGAAACAGGGACTTGACTCGTTCCGAGTCGTTCGGTATTGTTATTTACACCTTGCTCCATGAACATATTTTACCTCAGCATAACATTACCTCAACATTCCAAGCATCAGCGTCAGCATCAGCGTCAAAAAAAAAACTCTGGAGTCTCACATGTACTTACTTACTTATTCTGTCTACTTTACGATCATATGGATGGTGTTGTTGTTGTTGTGAAGTGGAGAATTGAGGGGAAACAAAGCATGATGTTGGACAGCTTATCCAGAATTGTCGCTGTCATGATGCGTTTAATATCAAAATTGGTTTAGTTAAGGGATTTGCTTCACTGCCTCCTCAATTTAAAACTTTGCGGGGCGCGTTTGAACGTGGGTATGAGGATTGGCGTTAAGCCTTGTTGGCGCTTATCATGGATTTTGACAACCTTAGGAACCCCAATACTAGGTATTCTCAATACTCAGGTGTAGTAAACTTGAAACGCTGCTAGCCTAGAAGTAATGTTCCGAGTAAGATCTAACATTAGATCATAGATCATAGATCGTTAAGTTTTTCTTCGCGTTGACCAAATTCCCACCCTTGCAGATCCACCAGCGATCCGCAAGTCTACCCGAAAGTTAAATAAAGCAATTCGATGGGTGGATCGCTGAAGGTCATCATTTCACATGAATACCCAAGTTGTGATCGGTAAAGTGTTCTATTGGTAACGGCCGGCTCCACACTCCCGGTACTCCAACTGGTGAGCTTTCATGGGTGTATATCAAGAGATACCTAAACAATTTGCATTGGTGACGCGGTCGGATATTACTCATAATCTGGTGGGAGAAATTTCTTGGATGAGTTCTTTTTCTCGACTTGGACGTGCTGTATAACACTCAAGAAAGTTTCACCGTACGTCTATTAGCACCACCAAATCCCTGGGATTTATGTATTTCTGAGATCCGACGCGTGGACTCACATATTGAGAGAGCCCCTGATTTTCAAAATGAACGATAAGTTCATAAGCTTCAGATCGGCTGAGGAATTGGCGAAGGTGGCATGTCGTAAGTAATCAACTGGATAGGAAGTTAGAATTCAATTTCTCATACAAATCTGCGTGCCATTATTTCGTCTGATGTTTATCAAGTTTTCCATTTTGAGTGAAATATGGAATGCGGAAGAGTCGAAGACGTTCAAAGAGGGTCTACCACACGATTTGCGTGGAGTTTCTAGAGAACCACCCAGTCGTAAGGCCATCTTGCCGACTCATAAATCTCTCGACTCAACAATGATCTTGATGAGATGCCTTGTGTATGGGATTCCGAAACTCCGAATGTAAATTGGCAACTACGGCTCGAAGGTTGCAGCAAGTCGTTGAAGCTATATCGATACGGCCTGCACCATTTCAAATCAGAGTAGATGTTAGACAAGTCGGAGGCGGACAGGAATTTCTTGGTTCAGAAATCAACGGGCTTTGGCAAAATATGGCGAAGTTTGTGTAATAGTGTCGGACTGAGGCCATGTTTTTTTCGCGAATAGAAACCTCCAAGTCGTTACTCGAGATTCGTCATTGACCCATGGAAAAATCGGTGAAGTAGATCCCGAGTATCTCTGCATTCAACCTGATATTTGAACGTCTTCCCCGCGATGACATTCGCTTCGAGTTGACATTCGAGTCCAGAATTGTTGGCAAACATTACGTGTTTGGATGATTGTACACTTCCAAATGCGGCTAACGAGGTCATGTCACTTCTGAGCCTCTGTTGCAGTCAGTGGAAAGGCCCACTTTCTAGAACAAGAGGTTTCATAGCCTCTGCCTGATAGTCTGGGGAGCATTAGTCCCCGGAAGATAATAAAAGATGATCAGCGACGTTGAAGAGCAGCGGGGATTGGCAAATAGCTTAGATTCAACCGAGTTTCATAACAAATGTCTAACAAATCAATGCATGGTTTGAGGGATGTATGTCTCCTAATCCACTGGCTCCATAAATATAGGTCTCCATCAATATCTGGGGTGGGGGGAGGGAAGAGAAGTTCTCGATAGAGATTATATTCAGTAACAGTCCCACCCCACAGAACTCGAAAGGGGTATGGCATGAACCATTGTTATTTATCTGCCAGATCTCAATGACTGCCAAAAACCGACAATGTTTTGATGCGTGTATAATATTTCGGATAGGAAATTAGAAGAGACTCACAAAAAACCACATCTCAGTTGATGTTCTTCTTCAATCTCCTCCGTAAAATTGGCTTCAACATCGTCGAGTAAAATTTTTTCCAAACTAACAATAACAAGGCCTTGAAGGTTCAAGTAAACAGTTGTATGAAGTGAAGGTAAAAGATTAGAGAAAGAAGACGGGTAAAACTCAAGAAAAAAAGCGCAAAGGAACGCAAAGCTTGCTATATTGGAGATGCTCCTCGCATCACTCCAGAATTGCCTGAACGGAGTATCATCACATGAGGTTAGTGACGCAACTGCGGAACGAAATGTCGAATTTCACTCTCATCGATTCGCAACACTTAACAAGCGCTGTGAAAGCAAAACGAAATTGAACATAGAATATACACGCAGTCATAAAGCGTCATATATCTTTCCTCAGGTCATATATTATATCTTCGCATTTGTCTGAAAGGGATTGACTTCAAGGCTCGATTCAGATGGATGCTGCAAGGGTACTTGTTAAAAAAGCGTTTGCAAAGATTTGATGCCTTGGCAGAATGTGTGGTACTCGAAGTTGACAAAGATGAAGATCGAAATCCCTTTAAGAAAGCAATACTTGTGTTGGGAAGGGTAACATTGCTGGTGAGCCATGTTTTCGAATATCTGTTAAATTGACGGCGTTGTCAGATCCGAGTTTTCGGGTATGACCATGTGAGGCGATCATGAACATTGAAGGTAGTGCTCAAGTGGTTGTCTTCCCTCTTTTATTTTCGAGCGCCGATACCAAATCATAGCCGCCGCCATGGAGAGAAGTTCAAAAGAAGACTATGAGAAAAGTATCTTGACGTTAACGTTGACTAAAAACTTGGATGGAAGTTTCCGCGAAATACAAGTCTACATCCTTGGCGTTCTAACTTCTCCAGCCCACATGTGATTATTGTCACGTGTCTATCATATTTACCATCACATCTCATGTTTCGGATTCCTCGATTTTCTTTTGTTAGTAAAACCAGTTCAACTATCGTTTTGATTG
This sequence comes from Myriosclerotinia duriaeana, assembly GCA_002162615.1. Classification (NCBI taxonomy): domain Eukaryota; kingdom Fungi; phylum Ascomycota; class Leotiomycetes; order Helotiales; family Sclerotiniaceae; genus Myriosclerotinia; species Myriosclerotinia duriaeana. Next base: position 385,878 of record NGKI01000019.1, read on the forward strand.
TTTTGCAAGACATTGTGAAATTGGAAAAGGCTGGGCTCTCGATCTCGCGCTTTTGAAAGACTTGCCAGACAACAAGATCAGTGCAGTCTCGGTTTAGAATTCAATCATACTGTAGATTCATCAGGATTATAAGAATATTTTCATTATTTCTTTGCGTTGCTGTCATCGTGAAGTCGTAACCATCATTTTTCCGTGTCTCCGTGTTCTCCATTACCCCAACCTTAAAACTCCCTGGACCTAAAGGTGCTCATCAAGGAAAATACCCACTCAAGAGCATAACTCCTCGATACTCAATGAACAGACATTTTGATCCAATATAAATGTTTCCGTAGCCGCCATATTTTTTTCTAACCGACCTTTTTGTATAGCCAAGTCAAAGGAAAAGTACAAAAACCAATATCAAACACCCTATTCTAGTCTTCATAGCTCAATCCCACACACAATCGTCAATCATTGTCCGTGAATCCATTTGCAAAACGAGGTATTCTTCTAACCATAAGCTTATGAAAACCGTCGTTCAGAAGGCACGTGGGACTTCTTGCTAAAGATCCCCTTCACGGCCTCACAAGCCTCGCTTGCACTTCTTCTGAATCCACCCGATCTTTTTGTCTTTTCTTCGCCCGCATTCTTGATTGAGGCTCCGCCATTCAATCTAAACTTTTCGAACATCTCCTCGATAGCTTTTGCCATTCTATTCGGGGAGTTCTCATCTTCATCGTCAGAGTCTGTTTCGAATTCGGATTTAAGGACCAAGGGCGTGGAAGAGTTACAGTGAGGTAAAGGAGGGTGGGTGTGACGATAGCTGGCGGGAACGTACGATCCAGAGACAGGATGATTGATGTTTGTGTAAGAACTGAGATTAGATGGCGTGTTAGGTTGGGAAGGAGTAGTTTGCGCACGAGCTCGACCGTTAGAACGATTGGGACGCGAGTCGAGCCGTTCAGGCCAAGTTTGCCCGGGCCATGATTTGTGCGTTGGATGTTGGTTGTACGCTTGAGATGATTGCGGAGTTGTAGTGGGGAAGAGTGAATAGACGCGATGATGCGGAGGTGGTGGAGGTGGAGGTGGCGGTAGATACTCTGACTCGGCGTGGAAATATTGATTCCAAACCTCTTCTTCTTTCTCTGGAGGATAGCTTGAGGTTGAAGATGAATAATAAGATGACGGATCATCGTCAGAAGAAGACTCGGAATCGGATGCCCCAAAGAGATCTTCCATCGTATCTGGGTCCGTTTCGACTAGGGAAAGTCGCTGCCAGTGATTTGCCGGGAACTGGCATTGCGTTTCTTGCGGCGAGTCTTCGTAAGCCGTTGACCAGCCGTTGAACGCAGCTGAAGTCTTTTCATGCGAGTTTCTGGGATCTGATTTTGCGATGACCATTGTGGATGATGATAGTAACCAACCGTTGCATGAATCATTGTGTGGAGGTAGTGCTATCATATCATTATCGATAGGAAGGCACTCGCCGAAGTATCCGTTGCTATAAGCACACATTTTTGGTAAGGAATGTAGGCAAGGTAAATTCTTATCGGTTACCCTGGAGAGACAGGCCTAGAAACCGGCAAACATCGACCTTTGCAATAGATGGAGAGATTGGCGATGGATGATTTTCCAATCGAGGGATATTGACGAGACAACGAGATGTTTATAACCCTGGAATCAAACTATTTTCGTTTGTTTCCTAGCATGAAAAAAGCTGGCTGGTTGTTCATTCTTTGCATACAACATGATGTTATCATATGCAATGGTATGAAGCCCAAGGAGATCGGATCTGCCAGTTTCAAACCCTGAAAGTTTATTGGATCAAAGATTTTTCTCATATTACGCCTGCAGGCAAGGCCTCGAACTTGTGCCAGCCACATCCATCCCTTGGTGCCGAATCGACCGATATTTATGTTCGTGACATTCCGAGCCTTTGATTGGTCGACTCGTTAAACATAAACAAGATTCGTACGTGATGAAAACAAAGCATGAAAAGCTCCACACACACCAAATCGTCCTGGACAGAAAATATATGCAATTTTCCGGACGGGAAGGCACATACAACAATAGGTATTGTCCGTCAAAAACTTTTATTTTGTTTGCTGGGACCTGTCCTGCATCTTATTAATCCACTCGGAAGCAAAGAAATATCGGACCTGCGTAAGGAGTGCATATGAGGAATATGAAGATTTATCATATCATGCCGGGAAGCAAAATGTATTTTGTCAACAGGAAGAGTTCCCCGTAAAAAGTAAGACAATCCAGCCCTCGATTGACGAAGCTCTTCGTAAAGGTGGCAACAAAGGGGGGATCAGAGACTTGAGACAAAATGTTGGATCAAGGAGGTGGTGACATCCCTTACAGGGCCTTACTCCAACATCCAAGTTTGAGCTCAAGTTTCTGGAAGTCAAAGGAATCAGGGCAATGAATTATCTGATGACGACCAGCACTGACTAGAATTTGCTGAGAAGAAAAACGAATTCTTGGAGCACGAGCAGATTCGTTTGCTTATCATTAACCTACACGCTCGCTTAGTCATCACTTAACCTAGCCTTTCCTCATAACAAGCTTTCTTTTCACAGCCGCACGAACAAAATCAAGAACAGATTGTGCTTATTCGTACAAACATACTTGAAGCTTCCCTTGAACCCGGTTTCTGTAAAGTTTTTACTCTTTTTGACGTGGAACCTGCAAGTGAAGACAAGAACCTATCTGATCGATGGGCTACATGCATATATCGCAATATCCCATACTGCTTGCATGATATAATCTCGGAGTCGGGGACGTAGATTTTCTTTTGCAGTTTCCAAAAGTATGTCGCCGTAGGCAGTGGGCACAATGTATATCATGTATTCGGTCCATAACCCTGTCACTCGGCTCAAATCCTATGTTCATTCTGATCATTCCCTCCCTATAGTCTTGTTACAGCAGCCCACTTAGTTTTCTGACAGGCTAGAATGACGTGGACGCACTGAACTGGAAAAGTCCAAGCATTCTTCTCAACGACGAACTGTTGAAGAAAGTCAGTTCATTCAAAGTGCAATACTCTATGAAATGGTATGAGAGGAATAGGGAAGAAAAGCCTGACTCTCAGGAATTGACTCAAATACAGGCCTAACAGATACCGGAAAGCCTTCATTATATGGCCATAAATAGAACAACGTGATACCCTCACAGTTTAAACTTCATACAACAAAATAGAAGATGTTACCCAAATAGTAAATGAGAGATCGACTGTTTTGCGGCGTTAGGGGAGCACTGTCCTAAAAATGAATCCTTCCGCTTGATCTTCTTATTTTCCCCTTTTCACTTGCGCGTTCAAAAAATCCCGGGGTATACATGCAACAGACTCATGTACACTTCTCAATGATGACAAAGCTGTCAAAGTCTCTTCATATGCGAGGAAGAAGTAAAATCCTACAGGAATCGATTGGGAAAAATGATTTTCCTTGTTGATAAAGATTATTCCATTGTTTGAGTAAAAGATGTGGTGGGCTTCGAGTAATCGAGGGTAATTTCCAACTAGGACGCATAATACTTGCTACTGCTGTGGTTTACCATATCTTCACCAATTTTTATCAAAGTACCCAGATACCCCAATTCGCGTCAATATCCACCTTACATTTTGTTGCCGTTCCTATCTATCGAGGCTTTGTCCAAGGAATAGCCATTCCAAAGTAAATGACATCGACCAACCCACATCTCAGCGGAAAACCAAATCGAGCACCACCATCTATCACTCCGCCGGCCAAAGACCACAATTTGACGCTGGAACTTGCAATTTAGATCGTTCAATGAATTTGTAATTGGTGCTACCGGTGCCTTGTGGCCTTTCAACCTGACTACGTTGAGCAGTATCTTAGATGAATAGGAGATTGGATCATGGATGTTTTAAGCTATATTACTTACATCCAATATCATCTCGATCAATGGATAGTATTGCTCATGAATGTGTCAGCCTAGATCAAGTACTGCCAGCTTGCGGCTTCACCCTGCGATCTTTGCACCTTACTTTGAATGACATAGTGCCCGAGCCGGTCGAGTAACTGAAGTGTACCCCCTACATATTCCACTTCAGGATTTCAGTGCTCATTAGACCAGGCTACAGCCTTATTTTATATAAAAGAGTATATTATGCACACGATTCCATTCCAAGCGCTTTACACAACCACGCGTTCACTATTTCCACCTCCCTCATCAGTGTACTGTCACATCAATACCCATCACATCGCAAGGATTTTTAGTCCACTGCTCCATTTACCAACCTCTCAAATAACCACATCTTCTCAACCAACATACTTAAAATGCCTAACACATTATCCAGGCAAA
>NGKI01000019.1:390208-402417 GCA_002162615.1 Myriosclerotinia duriaeana
ACTCTCATGGAAAATAATCCTCCATCGACCCCACCTATAAAAATGCTTTAGACAAAAAGGAATATGACAGGAAAGGCACCGATGGAAAACCAGACGAATAGAATCAACGTATCATTGATGGCGGGAAGAGGTAAAGTAAAGTCTAGGCTGAGTGCTTTTCTGAAGGAGAGAGGAGGTTATGGGGATATGAATTCGAGGGAGAAAGGAGATCAAGGAGGCTGGAGGAAGTTGGGGAACCATGTTGCCGATTGTAGCATTCATTTACAAGATAAATGATCATGCATGTATATTTATTTTATAAACCAATACTACAATACTAGTCAATAATTTACTACCGCCCGCCCATGGAAATTGTTCAAAATACAGATCATCTGAGTTGGATAATATATGAGAATCCGAGTATATGAAAGTTATCGAAAAGTTTATTAAAATGGTGATCTGGAATTACCATCTACCACTCCATCAATCAGATAAGTATCTCTAGTTCAAAGAACCCCAAGTTCACTCGCGAAGGGAAAAAGAATGATCAAGTCAGGCAAGCCATGATATTTCACCAAAGGCCCAAGACATTAAACATAACCTTGGAAGCGTACAATACATACTACTATATGAAAAATATCTGGATATGCCAAATTAATACCTCTGATGAGACAATTTATCATACTATCTACCATTCACAATATATCTCCAAGGAATTCCTCGCAACCCTACTCAGGCATTCAACCGCGTGTTCAACCAACACGCCCTCCCTCCATATTCAATTATAAGTGGAGCCCGAGTCTACTCGTCTTCAAATCCAGCCAATACGCATCCTCCTCTTCCCTCTATTTACATATCTAGATACTTATACACCTAGATAACCTACACACTTCACCCACCTTTACTCCCCACCCCTCCCAAAAAAAAAGAAAAAAATAATAATACTACTCAAGATCCAAAAACCCCAAAAGTTCAGGCCCGCTACATGCCCTACATCTTTGTTGACCGTGATATCCCTGACTCCGAAGGGATCGAATGCTCCCCACAAAGATATCACACCCCTCGAGTTGTCGTGTCTAACCGTTAAGCTAGATGGTCGCTTTGTCAATACCACCATTTGACGAGGAGACGGGTGGAATTAGAGATTATATGGCTTAGGCGGAAATGCGCCGCGGTTAAGTTGCGGTACATAGGGATCTGGGAAAGATTCTCATTCATTACATACGATATCTCACATCATGCTCAGTCAATATGTGAGGTGAATCTATTCTTCATTGATTCTACCTCTCTTCACCTCCTACGATTGATTATACGCAAACGAGGTGAGGAAGAATCATGAAGTGAAATGCCTCATACATCATTGACATCTCCCGTCCTAATTATTAACAAAAAAGAAAGAAAAAGAAGCTAAATAAGCTACCAACGAAATTTTGAAACGCCCAATATCATGCATGTTCATCCTTGTGAAACACCCGTTGAATATTTTTACACTTTACAATAATGCTCCCTCTTTCATATGCGATCTGAAATTCTCAAAACTTCTTCTATCTCCTAGGTCTTTTATCATGACCACCTTCTCTCAAGCCATCTGCATCGCTTCTTCTCTTTCTGCCACCACCCCCATCATCCCGCATACCTCTTCCATCGCGATCATTTCTATCAGATCTGTCAGATCGTTGGTTGCGTCGGTCTCCTCCTCTATCCCCTCCTCTATTATCAGGAGCATTTGACCAGTTGCCACCACCAATATTACCATCATGTTGATCACGTTGAGAATCGCGATCTCCATGAGCATCTCGACGACTGCTGTCCCTGTCTCTATGATCTCTCTCTCCCCTTCCACCACCACCGCCTCCACCTCCAGCTAGCAAGTCTCTACTTGTAGAAGGATCTCCTCTCGAGTGTCTATCAGAATCTCTAGACTCTCTTTCACCTCCACGACCTCTATGTTCACCCCTAGATGAGCGTTCCTCTTCCGAAGGGCCACCGCGCTTCTGGTCTCTATTGCGATCGCTAGGTGAAGTTCGACGACTACGCGTAGACCGATCATTTCTTGAACCACGTTCACCTCGATCGCCGCGACCGCGGTCATCATTGCTTGGCATAGTGTTGCCAATCAAATCAGCACGAGCAGGATTTATCAAGTCTCTTCCAGAATCTCTAGCTTGTGAGGGAGGTGGTCCTGGTGGTGGAGGAGGCGGTAGAATTGGTGTAGGAGGACCAGAAATTGGTGTTTGTGGTTGACCTCCTTGGCGTCTTGTACGTCGTTCTTGACCTTGTGGATGCTTAGTTTCTTCGAGCATACGATTAATATTGTTGATCAAATTTGGTTGTTGTCTCCCACCACGAGGTGCACGCTCATTTGAGGAGGCAGGTCCAGTTGGCGCACCGTTCATTCGAGAAATAGGACTGTTTTGAGCCTGAGACTTTGGGCCAAGAGGAGCAACTTGAGTTTGGAGAGGTGGTGCAGTTGGTCTTGAACGTGGGTTTTCTTGGTGTGGTGGTGGTGGAATATTTGCTGCTGCTGCTTGGCCACCAAAACTCCTTACTCTATCAGGGTGCATCCCACTAGGAGCTGCAGTAGCTACTGGGGGTGCTTGTACAGGTGGCTGAGCTTGGGGGCCCAAGTGTTTCAACCGATCTGGATGGACTCCTGTTGTTGGTGTTGATACAACGGGGGCGATAGGCAACGCAGCTTGTGCAGGCGTTGTTGGTTCAATCTGTCCTGGACCCAACCGACGCGGATGGCGACCACCAGAAGGACCAGTGGGCGGTTGTTTATCTGGACTTGGTGGCCGAGGGATGTCTACTGTAGGAGAATTCGCCAACCTTCCATCACGTCGTCCTTGCGGCGCGTTTGCCATGCGATTACTGCCGCGATTTCTGTCACGAGGCCCAGAGGGAATGTCTGGTTGTTGATTCAAACGACCAAAGTTAGGATCCTGTTGTCTATTGAGTCTGCCATGATCAGGATCCATAGGGCGCGGCGGAGGTTGGGATTGCTGAAAAGAAGAACCATCTCTTGATCTGTCTGCTGGAGGCACTCTGTCGGGCAATCGGTCTGCTGGCCTTTCTCCTCTTGGCCCTGCTGGTGGTGGCACAATCTCGTCAGCACGACCTCTTGGGGTATTATGGGGATCATTAGGAGCATTTCGATTTGGTCGGTCATCACGTCTCAGGTGTTGGTGATCCTTTTCAGAATCATGCCGTCTTGGAGGCGGTGAATTCTGCCTTGATGAGCGATCTCTGGCGTCATCTCTAAGTCGACGAGGTGAATCGGAACGAGATGACTCATTTCCACCAGATATCAAAGCGGCTCGCTCGGGATTGATCAGCTCCTGCCTTTCTGGGTTCACTAATGGTAATCGTTCAGGATTAATTGCTGGGCCACGATCGGATGTTACCGATGCTTTGGGTAGTGGCATGGCCGCTTCGCGAGACAGTCGGCCACCATTATCAGGAGTACGGTATCCATTAGATGGTGCCCGATTTGTACCATCTCTCCCTTGTTCAGAATTCCATCTTGGGTTCGAATCTGGTCGAGGACGCTCGTGTTCATTGTTTGGTGCGCGATCGTTATTCCTGAAATCTCTTGGTGGGTTATCCATAGCCCGTCTGTCGCTCGGTGTAAAATCACGACCACGATCCCTAGTCCTATCCCGAACCAGATCTGTCATCCTAGGATTTTGCATATCTCGTCTATCGTCATTCCTAGCAGGGTGACGATCCATCATTTGGCGACCAGGGATGGGAGCGTCAGGTCGATTAGGTAAATTGTGGTTTGCTGGCATATTTCTCACGTCAGGTCTTGCTGGTATGCTTGCTGGTGCTGGAGTGGGCGCCGAGGCTCTGGCCGCATTTTCACGCAAGATTCTCTCGCGCCTTAGCAAGACCTCCGATTTCTTTCCCTCGTTGGGCGCAGACGAAACTCTATCTTTGGCACTAGCATTATCAGAGGGTGCTTCCTTCAAGTTATTACTTTTCCCAGCTGCGGAAGCTAATTTTGCATCGTCAACTTCCCCGTCTTCAACTTCGATTGTTGTAGGAACTCTTGGCGTAGAGACTCCCGTAGAGCTTAAAATTGTTAGATCGAGGGCAATAGACTGAGATGAGGGCACTGACTTAGCACTAGATTGTGGCTTAAATTCGGGGGCTGTAGGCTTTAGGGTTGTTTTCGCAGCAGTGCCTTGCCGAGAAGCATCCAAGGAAGGGCTACTATTCGCAGGACTCTCCTATAATTCCGTTAGTCTTCCTCACTTGAAGCCTTCAATCTTACTGACCAGGCTATATCCAAACGCTTGAACCATCACCCATGAGCTGGACTTTTTCTTCAGCTGTACTAAAATGGCATTACCAGCAAGAGAAAGATCCTCTCGCACCCCCTTTTCCCGGGTAGCAATTGTCTCGAGCTGCTTTACGAAACTATTGCCCATGAAGTTGACTGCTGGGAATACATCGACAACCGACTTGAGAATGGTCATAGCGTTTCGAACGTGCATCCATTCTGTTCCTTCGAGACAATCACGCAGAGCACCGTTTAACTTTTGGTGCCACGAATACAAGATATTTTTGAAGCCACGTTTACCATCATGTTCGAGTAAACCTTTTACCGTGCCGTCAGCATCAATAGCTTTGGCAAAACCAGGGAGGTTCTTGCTTGATCCCCAGGCTTCTTTTTCGTATGCTGCCTGATCGCCGTGCCAGCGGGCCAAATCGGTCAAGACTAATCTCAGAAAACGGCCTAAGTTTTCCGCCTCGCGAACCGTGCATGTGAAGATCATCGAGCGTAAGCGATTTGACCTGAAAAGCCTCATATATAGCGAGAGAGTCCGGAAGTTTGGTGTGCCATTGTCGTGTAAGAACTTGACCATCCGGAAGGAGAAATCTGCATCGCTAGGAGAGAGCAGTAATCTTGGAAGTAAGCATCGTTCAAGAAACGAGTCACTGACAAGATCTCCCTTGACATTACTGAACCATAGGTTTTTACGTCTTAGAAGACGACTTTTCTTGCCTGAAAAGGCCCCGACTTGTTTGCCAAATTCTGCCAGAAGATTTTCTCTAGTTGTGGCCAGCGTTTTCTTAGTCTCTTCCTTTCTTGCCATCCCAGCCCTAGTCATGTCCGTGCGGTCCTTCATTACATCTCCTTGTTCTTTGAGAAGACGGGAAATTTCGGCTTCGTAATTGTGGCTAGGAATAGCCAGATCGCTTAAAGTAGAACTCCAGAATACAACGTAAAATTCAGAAGTGAGAAAAGCCCAAGAACCTTCGGGTAGGACCTCTTCAACGGTGTTAATGTACGGTAGCAATAGCTCGTGTAGCGAATCCGCTTCCGGTATTGCCACTTCTGAAGGCGAGCCTGCTTCCTTGACATCTGACATCTGTACGTCGTCCTTCGGGGGTGATGTGCCGTTCACTTCAACAAGTTCCTTAGTTGCAGAGTTTTGAGCATCGCCATTCATGCCAATGTCACCTTCTGCATCCACCTCCGGAGCTGCTACCTCCGCCAACGATGGTGATGACTTCGCGCTACCATTGAGGTTGGGTGATGATAGTAACATGGAAATACGATGTGAAATACTTGGACGCCCGATCATGAAAGCAAGGGTTGGGTCCAAACCGAAATCTTTCATGAGTTCGGAGATTCCTGGGACGAGATCATCGAACTCTTCGATTGAGAGGTTACTGCGAAGAAGATCGAGGAATTGAGAAAGGATCATTTGAGTGTCGTCAACCATCGTAGCTAATAATTTGATAGGTGCTTCATCATCTGACACATTGTAGATTGCCGATTGTCTATGCTGTGCAATGGACAGAAGAAGTTGCCCACCTAGCTTAGTATCAGTCAACCCTCTCATTAGTCTCTTTGCTGTCTTTAGTGATTCATATCGCTTGTCTTGGAGGTTGATTAATGTTTGACGCCTTAGAAGCTCGCCTCCGGTCATGGCAGAGAGTTGAGAGTCGGTAAAATCGGTGTCTGGCACAATTCCAGACATCTGAGCAATGAGCTCCTTGAGAATTACCAAATCGGTAGAGTTGCCTCGATGAAGTTGATCATTGACATACTGAATGAGAGGGATCAAGTTCATTATAGAATATCGCTTAAAGACTTTGCCAGAGAATCTCGACAATGCTAGGAGCCATCTACTTGGAAGAAGTGCGAATTCGGCATCATTCCGATTCCTATCCTTTCCTCCCAATGAACTCAAAAGTGACCATACCAAAACGTCGTATCCCAGGTCTGTGAAATACTTGCCGCATTCAACGACGACTTCCGTTAGGTTGGTATATGCTTCGATCTGACCCAAAGCAACACTGAAGACTACGCCCGGTGACGCATATGCAATCTTGGCTAAATTCCGTGCCATTACTGTGAGATTAGTCATGCTAATCCTCTTCATAGTACTAATGGTCTCGGATTTGGTCTTGGCGAAAGCAGTTCTCATTGGTGGCAACCGAGAGATCTGGCCCTCAAACCATTCTGCATAGATAGAGTATCGTATGGATATAGGATAAAATCGAAGCATGCCGTACACCTCATTTACTATGCTTGTATTTGCTTTAGTAAAACTGAGTGCCGGAACAAGGAGGCGCTTAAGAAGATCTTGCCATCGGTCAAAATTATGTGCTGAACGGTCTTCTGCAAGACTTTGCGTGCCAATTCTGGCTAGCTTTGACAATAAAGTGGCATCTTTACCGATATTGACGCCAGAATAATTGAGTAAGGATCCGCAAAGAGTGAATATATCATCCACAGTCTGACAGATAGGTACATTATCGGCCCATTCATCCCAGTAGAATCTATATGCGTTGTTTTCGTTTGTGTCAAATTTGTCTGGGAAAGGCCATCGTAGTTGTTTTCGTGGAGGTAAAGCGAGTAGACGTATTGAACCTTTCGGCATTCCCGTTTGATCAGGGTCGAGGACTTTCTTGCTCGGACATTCGGGTACCGCTGAAGTAGTTGGTCGACTTATATCGAAAACATGCTGGATGGAGTGATTCAGGATACGATGTAACAAATCAAGAAGTTCGGGATATGCCTCCGGTAGCCAAGGGAAGCGGCCGAGTATGAAAAGAGCTTCAGGAATTGCTCCAATTGTCAGGAGACAAGTGAGAAGCTGTACCTTTTGGTCTGAGGGTTCATTCAATTTGTCTTTGTCGTCAGCCTCCACGGTTGGTTTCCCAGAAGCATCGGTCTTGGTAGCTGCAGTTTCACGAGTTCGTCCCCCATTTGGTAAAGTATCATCTACCAGAGCTCCAGCCATCATCAATGCATTCATTGTGCCTCCACGACTAGCCTTTTCCTTCTCCTCAATCTCCTTCAACTTAACATCTCGAACAGCCTCCATGTCCTCGTCTAAAGGCCACAGGTGAGGGTATAGATCTTTGAGTGAGATGAAACCGATCTTGATCAACAATGCCGTGAGATATATTAAGTTTGCAGGTAATACATCCTCGTTATCTCGAGCCGCTGAGGCATAAAACCGCAATTTGAACCCAAGCAACTGAGCTGCCGTTCGATTTCCCGAAGGTGGATAAGTTCCTGTAGCTTTGATCCACTGATGATCTGCATCAAGTTTTGCATCATCCTCTTCGAGAAGTCGTTGTTTTGTTTCCGCGTCAACTGCCTGCCTGCCTCCAAGCTCAAAAAAGGCTTCAATTCCAACATCACGAGCTCGATCCCAGAATAATTTGTCGCGCTCCAGACGTTGGCCCTTGGAAATTTCTTCTTCTTCCTCAGTTGAAGTCCAACCAGGAGCGCTCGGTAAGGCCCATGGTGGAAGACCACCGCATCGAGCCGTCTTGTCAAATTCGCTACTTCTCGGCCACCAAGAACTAACCCGAAGAAGCTTGATGAAGAAACGAAATTGTTTGATAAGAACTGCCGCAAACACATCTAATGTAATATCGAGCACTCTTCCTACATCCAAATCGAATGTACCTATCAGACCTTTCACCTTCTCAAAGGCTTCTTCAACAACCTCGCTAGAAGGTGGCTCACTTCCACTAGTTGTAAAAAGCTCTGTAACCAGTTTTGAGTATCCTTCAGTTTCCTCCCTCAGAAGGTTATAGTTCGCTTGTCGATAAAGGAGATGGGTAGCTTGTCGGATCCCCATGCGGGTAAAGGTATCCCTTGTGAGTCCGAGATTCAACAGAAGAGTAGCGTCTAGCTTCTGTCGCATAACAGTTGCTGATATTCCTGTGGAGAAAACAAATGTTCGGAGTGCTCCATTCGGTGATTTCAGATCTTCCAATTCGCACATCATCGACAGAGAATCAAGAAATAGAGTTTGCGGTTCCAGAGTGCCTGGAATGTTGTCCACCGGTGAAGTATCTGGCCCTAATATTTCTTTGATGCAACTGCCCGCATCTGCGCCATCGATGCGACCATCAAGAGTCGCGCGAATAAATTCTTGGAATACCGTAGCCAAATCCATCGTGTCTTCATCCTGGCGAGCTTGAATGCCCTTCTCCACCACATCGTGCCGGCCATTTGTATTCCATGAGGACATTTGGTCGTCGGTAAGGAAAACGTAATCGAATGGAGCAGGATCTGGGTTCCAACTGGGACTGATCAAATCATTTGGAGTTGGAGTTTGCGCTGGAGTCTGCGCTGGAGTCTGGGTAGCGCTCGATGGTCTGGGAGGTGGAGACATAGGTCCTGGTGTTGGAGTGGCTCTGGTAGCTATCGAGAGGTTACTAGGATTGTTCGAACTGCTCGAATTGCGACCATCGTTTCTACGTCCTCTACCTCCACCCTGATTACCTTGCCCCCCTCTGCTGTTTCTTCTGTTGCCGCCTTCGCGCATACCAGAATCTCTTTCATGCTGACCTAAGGAAGTATTTCCTGGTCGATGAGGTGAAGGTCGAGGCTCACCCTGATCTACGGAATTTCTATCATTCCTCTTTCTCTTCACTACTGGGGCCATCTCCAATTCTATCGATGAAAGATTAACGATCTGCGTACATGTGTGGTGAACGACTGATAGCAGCAAGCAATTGTAATTGTCTGCGATTTGCGATTTGCGGTTTGCGGTTTGCGATTTTTGATTTGGAATGCGTCAGGACGCAATGTCAAGTTGATTGAGATTGAGATTTTGTCGAATTCGATATTCCTAGATGACTAAATGAATTTGAAATAATATCACAAGTTGGGTGCGACAATATAAATTAAGTAGTGAAATATTTTTATTTCAACTTTAAGAGAATATCTTCAATTAACAATTGCAATACCTCAGGTAGGCTATGACTTCTCGAAATCCCTGACATTGAAGGTTTCCCGCGTTTAGATAGAAATAAGCTAAGCCGTATGGATAACTAGCGTTACTGTATGTGAGCTGAGCCTCACTTCACTTCCAGCCTCACTTCACTTCCAGCCTCACTTCACTTCCAGCCTTTCAGCCTTTCAGCCTCATCCAAAAAATTCCATGAAAACGCTTGTCCACAATACAAGTTCCGTTCTCCGAAGTTATTGAATAACTGATAAGAAATCTTTAATAATAATAAATTCTCACTCACAAAGATTGATTTTGACTGGCTCTTGATGACGTTTGTTGAGAGCGACCCCTCCTTTAATAACATGGATGGGCAAGCAAGCCTTATAGAGCATCCATATTGATAGAAACCCCTCCAAGTTTCAATGATTTCTCAAATACAATTCAACAATCAATTTATTACAAAATGGCGTCTTCATTGGAATCCAGTAATTCTGCGGGCACAGAATCTCATAAAATAAGATACGGTCAGTAATCAGTCACTCTCAATGATCTATCTATCTGCACATGAGACCCCTCAATTCCTAGGAGAAGCAGTGACTGAATACTACAAGAAAGAACGCAGCAACAACCTGAGAACCCATTTGCGTCTCTCATACCCGACCAAACTATCGCGATAATCCCATCCTTCACGTTAGAGTCCGGCGAAACTTTACACAATGTTCCTTTGGCATACAGCACCAGAGGAAAACTCTCACCAAATCGCGACAATGCTATGGTTATATGCCATGCCTTGACGGGTAGTGCAGATGTCAGCGATTGGTGGGGACCTCTCCTCGGTGGACCTGGCAGAGCCTTTGATATCTCCCGATTCTTTGTGATTTGCATGAATAGTTTGGGAAGCCCTTACGGAAGTGCGAGTCCGGTCACTTGTAAGAATGGAGACCAAAAGAACGAAAGATATGGTCCCGAGTTCCCTTTGACTACAATTCGAGACGATGTCAAGTATGTAGCCAATTGTATACTAGCATGGCACAAAACTGACTGGCCTCAGCATTCACAAGCTCCTTTTAGATGAGTTGGGAGTTAGACAAGTAGCCGCTGTTATAGGAGGATCTATGGGAGGCATGTTGGTTTTAGAATGGGCGTACTTTGGCAAGGACTATGTTAGAGCTATCGTGCCTATTGCAACATCTAGCAGACATAGTGCTTGGGGTATCAGTTGGGGAGAAGCACAAAGGCAAAGCATCTATGCTGATCCGAAATACGATGACGGATATTATCCATTCTCAGACCCTCCAACAGCAGGTCTTGGCGCGGCTCGCATGTCCGCGTTACTCACATATAGAAGCCGGAACTCCTTCGAGGCGAGATTTGGACGAAATATACCAGATGCTTCGAAGAAACAAACCATCAGCGAAGGTCAACAGCCAACCACCGCATCTGATATACACCGATCAATTCATAATGATGGACACAGACAGACAAGATCTCCAATATCTTCCCGGCCTGGGAGTTCCACGGCAATTTCAACTTTGACCAGTGAAAAGATAACTGCAAACGGTGGCGACCCCGCGAACTTCACCGATCCTCAATTCCATGGCGCAACTCCCTCCTCATCCCCACCACCACAGCGTGCCCCTCTCACCCAACGCAAATCGACCTCTCACTACTTCTCTGCACAATCATATCTTCGTTACCAGGGTGAAAAGTTTGTCAAGCGCTTTGATGGAAATTGTTACATTGCCATAACTCGCAAACTTGACACTCATGATGTCTCTAGATATCGAGTTCCCGCCGACTCCAAAGATCCGATCGCTGAAGCACTTTCCCAAATACAACAACCAACTTTGGTCTTAGGAATTGAGAGTGATGGACTTTTCACATTTGATGAACAGAAGGAGATTGCAGCTTCTGTTCCAAATGCACGTCTAAGGAAGATTGAATCTCCAGAAGGACATGATGCATTCCTACTACAGTTTGAACAAGTCAATCAGCACATATTAGAGTTCTTGAATGAAGTTTTGCCAGACATCATGGGAGCGCCTGGCATTGAAGGGGTAGAGGCTGAAGGCGGAGTAGGGGCAGTCACAAAGAGCAGTACCTTTGGAGAGGCGGAAGTGGATGACATTACCGCATGGTAAATTGAGTATCACTGAGAAAGTGTACACTGGTCACAGGTTGGCGCTTGTGATGTTCACCAGCGGCTGATGTCTATGCTTTCACGGTTAGTCTTGACTTTTCTTTTCATTCACCGCTAAGCAGCCAACCTTCTTTTGACACCATGTGATGAAATATTTCGGATGTTAAGTCATTATACCACCGAGAGCGCAAAACCGTGTGGATATTTTCCGTTGCCTTCCTTCTGATTGTTCATTTTACTTATATTGAGTTTACCATTCAACTTCGATGGTACAATCTGCTGACTATGAAACAGTATTTGAGGTTCCAGATGAGCTCCTTTCTATTGAACCTGGAAGTCAAATAAATTAGTGAGGAGGGTTTCATGATTAGCATTCATGATCTGTTATGCTTTCTTGCCATTGCATTCAGAAGTCCTTTTCCATGCATCCTCAACATCTTTGATAGATTCCAGCGAGCGTTTGTGGGGTTGAATAGTATGTAGAGTAATCAAACGAGTGCAGCAAGATAATGAAGCGGGGTACGGTAGTTTATTTTGATAGAATTGACCCTACCCCTATATATACCGTTGAATTGTAGAACTATAATGATTCGCTCCCAACCAATCCAATGGCATCCCAGCTACTAGGTACTGTATAGATGGTGGGGGTTTGAAGGTCTCTTGGGTTGGGGAATTTCGTATCTGAGACTTCTAGGCTTTGGGTTTTTTGGGGGGGTTTTTTGGATTTTCCTTTGGATTTTCTTTGGCTTTTTGTTGAGACCCTGGAAGGTGGGAGGGTTAAAGTTTACCGGTGTTCTGATTAGCTGGAGGGAGGGAGGGAGGCTTGTGATAATTAATGGTGGAATGGTGGAATGGTGGAATGGTGGGGAATATAT
>NGKI01000019.1:408257-428514 GCA_002162615.1 Myriosclerotinia duriaeana
AAGTAAATGGCTAGCTAGTTGGTAGGTCGTAAGTGGTAGGTAGTAAGTGGTAGGTGGTAGGTGGTTAGTGAGTAGGTAGATAGATGGTTAATATGTAAATGGATTTTTTAGGGGGGGTGTTGTAAGTTTTATATATAAATGGTTTTGGAGTGAGAATGATAGTGAGTGAGTAATAAGTGGTAGGTAGTGAAGTGTGAGTGGTGAAGGGTAAGATTGAGATTGAGATGGAATGATAAGTATGCGATTGGGGAGGATAGGCATGGGCATGGGGATTGGGATTGGGAGAAAGGTGGGCATGGCATTTTTAAGTTCATCATGGAGGAATAATTGTGTCGGGAGGGGATTGCGCGGTATAGAAGGTAGCGCGGGGGGTTGATTTCTCCTTTCTCTGTACTGGTTCATACTCGTTCGTACTTGTTTGTACTCGAGATACAAGGGTGCGTGGATGAATGAATGGATGGAATGAAATGAATGAATGGAAAGCAGAAGGATAAAAGGTTGAAAGATGACCGTATGGACGGGAGAAGGATTTGCGCGAATTGTCGAGGGGGTTTGATGCTGGTAGATGTCTTGTTTAAATGCACTTGCTCCTTAACTGCACTTGCTCCTTAACGACACATATAGTTTTCTTATCATGGTCATGGTACTCCAGGCTTCAGTATCTTCATGTTGCGATTTCATAACTTGAGGGTATGTGCCCTCGCTCCTCCATTATATCAAAGCTTTTTCCCTTAGATTGTGAAGGTTACGGGAGCTGCGGTTTTGAGGATTATGGGTGAGATTGTAGGGAGAGGTGTTGATGGTGGCGATGGTGTGTGTTTGTGGTGTGTGATTGGGGTGTGTTTGCTGGGTGATTGGGGTGATTGGGGTGATGAGTTACTGGGTATTTGGATACGAATATTCTGTAAAGGGAGATATTTGAGAAGATAGAAGGTTTTTGTTTAGGTTTTGTGCTGAAGAGGAAGGCTGGGGGATAGGACTTTGGTGGGGAGTTGGTATGCGAGATAGGTTGAGGTGGAGGTTGAGGTGGAGGTTGAGGTTGAGGTTGAGGTTGAGGTTGAACCTCAAGGGTATGGGCGTGGATAGTTGTGATTGATGATGTGCTGACTAGTGAGTGGTGAGTAGTAAACTATTTCGGGTGCGAGTATGGTAGAGTTTGTGTCCGAGGTGTAGATGTATGGATGGTGAAGTTTGAGATGCTTATGAGCCCGATGATTGTTTGAAGTCTTCCTCACACTTAGAACCTATGTAGACCTGGGCTGTGTCAAAAGCACGAGAGAAAGAAGAGGAAGAAGGCAAGTGTATATGTATATTTACATTCTACTGTACTCGTACCCACCATTATGATGGAATAAAAGAAATTAAATCTTTCGAAATTTTCGTGATTCACTTGTCATTTCATTTGCAATATATACATGCTGACTTTTGTACCACGCGGACAAAATTTGGTTCGAACAAAAGGAATAAAATCTGATATATAGAATGCCATGAATAAATTGGAAGTTTCAATTTTAAAATTCCAAATAGTACCTAATTTCACACGAGCTAACAGACATTCCTCCCACAATAAGCATCTTTGAAAACAACCTTGGAACTCAAAATCTTCTATCATTCATCATATCGGATTTGTACACACTTGCAGTATCGCGATAATGGGCTATGGCTCGACTCCATGATATAAAAGGTGTTCAAAAGCTTTCTGAATGAACTGCTCAATTCAACTTGAGAAGTAATATTCTCTATCAAAGAATGTTTTGCATACCTATGAATCAAGATCGTCTAATGCAACTTTTTCTTGAGTCGCTTTCGCTGGACAACTTTTTTCAATAAATATCACAATCCCATACCACTCAAATCGAGATTAGGCCTTGCAGAGTTGCAATGGGCCATGCATGTTCTTTTGTACTGAAAGTAACCAGAGAAGAATGAGCAGCATTAACGGCATTTTCTTTTATACACAGCTTTGTGGATTTCACTGCTAGACGCTAGACAGACCAGACCACCAAACAACGACCGTTACTGGTCTTCCTATATCTCCATTTTCAGATGTGGAAGAAACGTTCTAGACTTCTAGGTCTGGTCACCTGAAATTCATTCCTTCACATAGTCATGTCGCAAAAGCTCAATCCCATTTCAAAGCATATAATTCGCTTCGACATCAAGCTGAACATCTGGAAGCTAAAAACATGGCGAGATGCCAATCCAATAATGTCTCGTTGGGGATCCACATGTAGTCGGATCGGAAAATGGAAAATATTCCCCAGCCGAGTCTCCGAATTAAAGTTATTTTGGTCTCGGGAAGATTCCAATTCCAGATCCTATCTGCGAGAGAGGTCAATGTCGACCCGGTTTTCTGACTGTTTGGAACCAGGAAATGAATGAGCTTGCGGTTGGAATATTCTTTGATTGTTGGGGCTTTTCTTTCTTTATCATGGTTACCTAGTAGGTAGGTAGTGGCATGGTTTAAAGGAATCAGATGATTCTTTTCAACCATGATGAATGGTGAAGCATCCTTAGTTTGAAGATGCACAACATGAAGGAACCTTACCTAGGTAGGTAATAGTTTTTAGATTTGCACGAAAGCTCACCACAAGCTTGACATTCAACCATACAGCACTCACTCACTATATCCAATAGAGAATCAATATATCTTAGAAATTCTTGAACCTAAGAACTTCTTCATATATTGAGCTACCTAATACAGAAATAGCCCTATATAAGCCGAGTTAAAGTTCTAAGAAGTTTGGTTGGCTCTAAGAATCATATTGTCAAAAGTTCCTAGTACCTAGTACCTAGTTACCGCACATCATAATAAACGCCACAGATTAGGAGTCTAAGCTTGGCCATGTCCACTCAACGTCTATATTCGGCACACGTGCACTTGAGTCTAAGCCAGGGGCTTACTACGTATTGTATCACGTATTGTGAATCACCAATACAATTTCAGATTCACCTCTTTTGGATGTGTTAAACTTTAAAGGAATCAATGATACTTGATATGTCATACTATACGAGTACTGTACATACAATTGGGGCCATGATCCTTAACACTCAAAGATCCCGCCCTGGAGGCTGGTCATCATTTATACAGGGCTTCATATGTTACCCTTCATCTAAGCAGGGTCAGCGCGGATAATGTGTAAGGTTCATGTTCAGCCTGTTGAGATTCTTCGTCTTATATGCTTTGCGTCCCACAAACATCATTTGATCTTGACCTCAGTCTCCATCGACCTTTCAAGAAAGTGCTGTATCAATCCCAGTGTATTGCGATATATCTAATGTCTATCAAATCATTCTCATCACGACGTCTGCTTTTCCAGGCTCACTCGTGATAACTTTACAATGCCTCAGCAGCTCAATTGCAGTCTCTCGCCGTCGAATCATAATATTGCATCCATCAGCGGTGTATGAATTCTACGAACCCAATCAACACATTGATAATTCTTGATAGATATATTAACAATTCACTCTCCGTCCATCACTTTGCCTAACAGTGTATCGGTCGATGCTGCGTTGCTCGAAGGCTTAACTTCAGCTTCAGCTTCAGCTTCGAGTCCAATTCTTCTTCCAAAAAGCACAATCACAATCCCCACAGTCGTTACTCCTCCACCATGGCTATGGATCTTCTTCCAGGACCCGCTCTTCCCCCCCCTCGAGTCAATACGAAAACATACGGTGGAAATGCTGCTTTTCATAATTTCAACAATGATTACTCTCATATCGTCAATCCAAATTTGAGAAGGAGGCTTGCGTTGTCTGAAATTGATAATGTATGTATGACGTTGGGTTTAGTTTTAAGCCTTGCTAAAGTACCTGCATTTATCCGAGATATTCTTTGTCTACTCCGTCATGAATTTAGATCCGTTTTTGAGACCGTAACTGATCTCATATTAGTTTCCTTTTGGTTGGTATCACGTTCGTGCGGTTGTAGTGGCTGGCATTGGATTCTTCACGGATTCATATGATATATTTGCTAGTACGCACCCTCCCTCATCCGAGCTGTTCCAATATTAATATTCTCAAGTCAATCTTATCACACCAATGCTTGGTATGGTCTTCTGGCAAGGTGATCCCAACACTGGAGGCAACTATGGTGTTCTTCCCACAGGTATTAACACGGCCATAAAAGCTGCTACTTCCGGTGGTGCAGTCATTGGTCAAATTGGTTTTGGATGGTTGGCAGATTCCATTGGACGAAGAAAAATGTATGGTGTTGAACTCGCTATTATCATACTTGCCACACTTGCTCAAGCTTTGAGCGCATCTAGTCCGGCTATTAGCATGACTGGTGTATTCATCTTTTGGAGAGTAGTGATGGGTATAGGTATTGGCGGGGATTATCCATTGTCAGCTGTTATCACTTCAGAGTAAGACACTTTCCTTTACTCTCTAGTTTCTGTCGTTATAGAGGTATTTAGAGCTCCAGAATTTCCAGGATTGAAAGCTTATGCGAAATCCGAAAGTCGACTTAGGCTTCTACATATAGCTATCACCTCTTTAAAAGTATTCAGACAGCTATTTCCCTCTATTTACATTCAAATTGCATCTAGTGCAATGCTGATGGTCTCAAAGATTTGCTCCCACCCGATGGAGAGGAAGTATGATGGCCGCTGTATTCTCCATGCAAGGCGCCGGTCAATTCGCTGCTGCTCTCGTCGCTCTTATTACCACCATCGCGTTCAAAGATTCCTTTATAAATACTTCACGGACTTTCGATAGTTGCGGTCCGGTTTGTCAAATGGCCGCGGATAGAGCATGGCGTATAATTGTGGGATTCGGAGCCGTTCCCGCTTGTTTCGCTCTCTATTACCGAATCACGATTCCCGAAACCCCACGATATACATTCGACGTAGTTCATGATATTGAAAAGGCAGATGCGGATATCAAAGCATATGTGAATAATGAAGCAGAAAGAAAAGTGGACCCCGTTTTACGACAGAAGACAAAGGCAGAGCTCGGCCACCGGCTGTCGCAACCGAGTGCATCGTGGTCTGATATCGGTCATTACTTCTCTCAGTGGAATCACGCAAAGATTCTCATAGGCACCGCGTTCTCTTGGTTTTTTCTCGATCTGGCCTATTATGGTCTCGGTTTAAATGCCAGTACCGTGTTGGCTGCAATTGGGTATGGCTCCGGTCCCACATTATACCATATTCTGCTACACACTGCGACTGGTAATTTGGTGCTTGTCTGTGCCGGCAGTATACCGGGATATTGGCTCGGCGTCTTCACGATCGATACAGTTGGTCGCAAACCTATACAAATTTTCGGTTTTGCCATTTTAACTCTGATGTTCTGTATCATTGGCTTTTTATACAATTCTCTATCAAAAGGTTCTCTACTCGCTTTATATGTCCTGGCTCAGCTATTCTTCAATTTCGGTCCCAATACCACGACATTCATCGTACCAGGTGAATGTTTTCCCACTCGATATCGATCTACTGGCCATGGTTTAAGTGCAGCAAGTGGTAAGATCGGCGCAATCATCGCACAAGTTATCTCCCAACCATTGCTTACGAAAGGCGCGTCATCACATTGCGAAGGCTCAGCTTGTTCGCCATGGCTCAACCACCTCATGCAGATCTTCGCTCTCTTCATGCTATGCGGTACATTCGTCTCTTTCCTCATCCCCGAAACCAAAGGTCGAACCCTGGAAGAACTAGCCGGTGAACCGAAGAGCTCACTCGATTCCATCGCTCCAACAGGTTCTTCCTTTTGGGCTCGTCATAATCCCTTTGCCGGCGGTAAACCAGCAGGTTTCTCCCGCAGTTTGAAGAAGATCACAGGTCCAAGCCTAATGCCCCGATCACCGGGAACCAGGGGTAAGCGCGAGAGAGTGGGGATCATGACGAGTGTGGAACTTTTGCCTAGGGATTTCCATTCTAATGGAAGTATGAGGGCTTCGACTCGGAGTCATACGAGAGGCGAGAGTGGCGATACGATGGAGACGCGGGAGACTCACGAGACGAGAGTAGAGGATTATACGCATGGGTTTGAGCAGGATGGAACGAATGGTAGCTTGGGGGGTGTGGGGTATGGATTGAATGGAGGCAATTTGCCGGGTTGGGGAGCGGGCTGGCAGGTTCAGAGAGGCGCGGTTCGGAGGGGGGAGAATGTTGAGAGTATTCAGTTGATGGATGTTGGGAGGTTGTTGAAGTGAGGGAGGGGATGGCTTGTTTGATTGATGGCGTCGGGTGGTTTGGTATAAAAATGTGTGTGGGAGGTTATGGGTATGGATATGGATATGGATGTTGGTATGGTCATGGAGGGAAGAAAATGAATGGGAGGGTACATACTACATGTTGTACAAATATGAATTGGATATACTAGGTGAGGGAGCATAGGGTCGGCGAACGGTGGTTTATTTGGGATATGGCATGGTATGGTCCGGTCCACCGAAGTACTAAATGTATTTCGAGAGCCATGGACGAGATACCATTTCATGACGATCACTGATGGCTATTGGGAAGGATCTCGCATATCAGGAAGGTCATCAATCAAAAAGAAAATCTACAATTAGAGTCTGATTTGTTCTATATTGTGCCTCTAACGGTTCTAGAGCGCTGACTATCTAAGGAGGCGGTGGGTAGAAAAGCTTTCCATCTTGGGCGATTGATAGTTGCAGTGATCCAATATACTACACTCAGATTCTTGATCTGGGGGTACTCATATGATTCCAACGGAGTACTATGTACGCTTTACCATTTCAGTAATCAAATTCGAGGGTATCGATGAACTAGTCTCCGTACTTATTACTCTCCCAAATAATCTACCAACAACCCAACCAGGATCATTCCAACGAACCACCAAAATATCCACAATAAGAAAAGCCTTGCAGTTATGGTATTAAAAGTTAGAGGTTCTTAACGGTGGATGCTGTGGAGGTACCCTACTTCGTATGAATGGTATAGATGTGAGTTTGTTGTCATTCAGACATGGAATCAGATTGCCCAATGTGAAATATGACCTAGCTGAGCTGTTGAATCTTGAGACGTGGGGTCTAAGTATGGAGCGGAAATATGTTTTTGAAGATTGATGATTGTGGAGATGGCGTATCGACGAATATATCATACAGACTTTAGGATGCGTTTCCATGTAGGTAGGAGCTGCTGATCTAGTGGGATTTGACCACTTGGATGGAACGGGGCCCTTGCCTTAAAATTTGACATTGGTTTTGATTCCTGCATCAAAGAGGTGCAATTGGCGCGTGGAAGGAGATGGAATAGCCATGCAGTTATCTCAAATCTAGGTAGGGTGATGTTCAAAATAGCATTTTCGGTGAACGTTGCTGAATGAGCCAGGAGCTCGCAGAGAGATTTTGGAAGACACGGGTGGCGTCTACAAGAGGGCATGGTTTAGCAGTTTTATAGAGGTGGTGAAGGGTTTGCGGGCGCATCTTACATATGAGATTTTTACTCTTGCTTTTTTAAGTTCCAGTACTCATAAATCAACTGCCCTACTTTTGAGCGACCCCTCATTTGGGCCACTATTCCCCACCAAGAAACGTCATTTTAGGCTCTTTATCTAATATGATATTGTATTTCTAACTGGTTGATACGGCAATGAACATTACGCAAAATCGACGATTTGGGGGGACCGTCTTATCTTATGTCATTGTTACGCTAAATCACTTTGAATCAATTAGCCTATTGCGACACTGGATTGTATTGGATCTAGCTAACAATTGAACATCTGAGAAGTTACCGAAAAGCCAAGTCTAGACCTTTTAATATAAGCTCCAACTTGCGGATCTCTACTAAGCATTACCGTATTTCCACTACCCCCTTTCTTAATCCGCTTGGTATGACCCCTTTTTTATCCTTCAAGAGTTCCGATCCCGTTCTAACTTATCATCCTTCATTGTCTTTGCAGTACGGTGCAATATACCACCTGACTCCCCAAGCTAAATCAATCTCTGGCTGCAATTTAAATCTCTTCATTGGCGTTCTTTAGTTTTGTCTTCACTTAGGATCTCTCATCTTCCAAAAGTGTGATTTTTCCCTCGTCTGCACTCACTTTTTGGTGGGTATTGTGGACCTGGTACGTCTGTGAGTGGCCGCTCCTCCGTTACCAAGCAAGTGAAAGGCTGTTTAGTCTGTGAGATTGTATGAGAGCAGAACGAGTATGATTAAGAAGTCGTCTGATTGGGTTCGACAAACATCTGGCATCCAAAGATACACCTTATTTTCAAGTATGTTACTTTCGTATTGGAGTGTGTTTCATACCACGTGGAACCGCAAGAAGATCAAGGAGAATTGATGTGCTTAAAAAGACAAAAAATTCTCAAGATTGTTAATCTGCATCGCTTCTCTTGCCTGAGTTCCAGCTATAATTCCATCTTAGCTCATGTCAGCTCCATCAGTTGTCCATGTGTCCAGTCTTCATAATTTGGTGCGGCCCCTTTCTTAATATCTTCAAGCTCCCAGGCCAATAAATCCTTTCTTTTCGTTAAGATATGTGATAGCGGGGCAGCTTGCTTAATTCCCATAACTTCTGAGATAACTTTCAGTCTACCCGCTACCCAGTGACACATCACATCTGAGACCATAAGCGTGCAAGCTGCTGTATAAAGTGGCCATAACAATAAATTACCAGTGACTGCCTTCGCACTCTTTAATGTTACTTCTCCACCTTCTTGGTATCCTAGCATAAATGGAACACTGGCACATATATCATGCGAAAGTTGAATGACAGTTGTGGTAGATTTTTCAAATTGAGAATCAGAAAAGTTAAAGTTCCTCGGCTCTGGGGTTAATAGATCGGGCTGGTGATTCTTAAGATGCGTAAGCTGAACACAGATAATCTCATTGATGAGAATGCGGACACATCGATAGTGGTTCCAGAGTGAGGCTGCCCAAATACTATCATACATGTGATAGTGATCTGAAAAAACATGATCAGACCTTTGCCTCAGGGTAATCGTTTTGTAGAACATACACTCAGATGGATACTTGAATGCCCATTCTACAAGCTTTGCGTCAATTGCGAGAGAGGCGGTGATAATTTTTTCGGCGTTGCTGTAATCGTGAAACGAAGACATTGTCGCACGCAAATCGCAAAACTCCATCACTTGTTCGGAGAGATTTGTAGCGTGGGCATCATTCGGTGTTTGGAACTGTAGAGCAAATCTTGACCAATCCCTAATGAAAGCCGGAATTTCAACGTGGCGTTGTAGACAGTTTGTGATCTAAGAATCATTAGTAATAATCCCGTCATAAAACAAGGGAATAGCGTACAACTTGAGTCCTAAGATGGAGAAATAGATGGCGGCCTATGGGGGTTTCGAGACACCGTTTCCTTCTCAGTTGCATTAGCGACGAGGCTCCAATAATGTGCTTAGTCCAAGATTGCATCGATTGAGGACCAGTGCAAGTATTTGTCTAATTAATTATTAGTGTTATTAAAATCATGCTTGCCCCGAAAACTTACTTCGTAGAGTCCTAGTAGCATTACTGCCACAAGGGTCTGATCTGCTCGTGCTTCCTCTTCGTTCCTCAGACGCGAACTGATAAGCCTCAATGCTGAGTTGTACTTTTTATTTGCCTCGAAATGAAGATCCGGAGCATTCCAAAAGTTCGCTAATCCAACCATACCAAGGGATTCAATGCTATCAGCTAAAGCTGGGCCAATTATTTCATTGCCATATATGTCATGAAGATATTGGAAGCTACCACTTGTAGACTTATCCTCTAGAACATAATTTCGGAAGAAATAACAACTCGCTTGCTCAGCTGAAGAAGTGGAGAGCTCAAGTGTAAATGGTGTCGTTTGTGTCACAAGCTGCATCATGGATTCACCCATTAACTGAGGATCTATAGAGATTTCTGGTGCGGCATTTGATGTTTTAGGTCTCCGTCTGGATATCATCGTTCGAAACTCATTTTGCATTCGACTTTTGTTAGTGTAATGTTGCGTCTGGTCGCGGAACATCATGTCTGCCTCGGTTCTATACCCTGTGCAGATACGACCAGCACGAATGCATTGCGAACATGATGGTGCCAGAGTGTCACACTGTACAAGTCAGTAACTGGTTGCTCTTTTCGCGAGATGTTTGCTCACCTTAGTCCTGCGAAGCCTGCACTCTGCGCAAGCTTTACTTGGCTTACCACAATAAACCATTTCGCAAGATTACTGGAAAGGTTAAAAGTGATTGAGCAAACTAATAAAGTCTTAGACTCTTTTATATAGAGCAATTGGGAAGAAGCTAGGAAACCCGAAAACTCCTGTCTTGTAGGGATGTTTGGAAGAAGTCATGGATACACTGAACCTTGGGGACAACGAATGGATTGAAGTTGTTACCTGTACCGCTGTCATCTTGCTTATGGTATGGATGTGGGATGAAGCATTTTCACTGTCATCTAGCTACTAAGCCACCCTGTAAGGGTCCTTTATCTGGTCTTATATATATGAGAGATCAGCATTGCAGGCGAAAGTTAGATTATTCTTGGAAGTTGTCCATTCATGGATGTCTAAAGTCTCGTAATGTTAGGTATGACAACTGGAGTTATATAATCATCAGCCTTTCCTGTTTGGGCAACCTCAGCGTAGCGCATTGATTACTCAGCCCATTTGTGCCACTCATCCTACCGCCAACCTCCGATCCCAATTGAACTCCGCGGGATTGAATAACTATGACTGCGAGTGATTTTGATTCGGAATCTGGCTGTGGCCTCTGCCCTTCTTCTCATTCACATTGTCCGCTCCAAATCCTTATCTTTACCTGTCGCTATCCTCCAAAGCTTTTTCTGCAATCCCGAACTTCAAACACCATGGTATCAGCCCAAAAGGGCATTGCATATGCGGAAACATTGCATATCCATGGATGTCATCGATCTTTTCTCAAACACTCAAGAAAAGGCTTGGATGGGTATACCTTGGTTTGTTTTCCGTCATCCCAATCCCCGGCGCAATCTATAAGCCTCGAAGCATACATAGCTCTGACAGTGCCAGTGTTATGGAATGTTCAAACATTCTACAATCTGTTGCGATATCACCATTAGTTATGGCTACATATGGTCTTCTTGCTAGGACGCAATTCGGAGCATTGTACTGATATTTCGATCAACGAAGTACTAATATGAGACGATAGCACTGACCTTATTTAATTTTGCAAGAGCTGGCTCTTCTCAAGAAATGCAGGATCGTGGATACTACAAGGCCAGCCCTACGACATCCAGCTCTTTACGCAGTCGTTTCATTCAATTGATGCATTCTCTCACAATGATGGGTCCGGCGCTCTGCTTTATTGGTGGGACCCGAGAATTCGATGGTAAAGTTTCCAAGATCTCCTCTTGCAAAAACCTCACCAAGATCGGAATCGCCATCTACGTAATTGTGTACCAGGTCTGTCTGGTCATCATTAAATTTAAGGGTTTACTACAAAGTCCCCGCTGGACACGGCCAAGTGTTTTGGGCTGTCGTCATCGCCAATACCTTCTTGTCTGTGAGATTATTTTACAGTATTATGTCAGCTTTCACTTCTATCAAATCATCCTCCATGGTTGAAGGGTTGGCATTGGCGAGACTATTTGCAGTAATCATCCAAGAATTCACTGTAGTCGCTTTGTACCTAGTGGTGGGTTTAACAGTGCTCAAGCTTGATATACAATAGTAAGAATAATGGGTTAGCATCATAGTGTAGGATCTTGGTTCATGAACCACGAAGAATTTCGTCCCAGTTATCCTTTTTGAGGTGCTCATATCTTCATTATTTGTTACTTTTGACATAAGTTGTATTTTAATTTCCATATTGAATTTATTAAGAAATGTCACGTTTTACGAACACTTGTTTTGATTTTTATGTTGTGCCATGTTACTTTCCCATATCATTGAAATCTGATTCATCCAGCTTGTTTTGGCCACTTACCGAAGTTTACGTGTACCTCCTGAAATACTTCGTCTAAAGCTAACAACAGCAAACTAAACTTATTATTACCCAAGTTTTTTAGTTCTTTCTTCAGACAAACAGACTTCAAAGTAGAATCATTTGAAGGATTTCAAAATCAGTACCTCGCCATCGGAGTAAGCGATGATGATTTCCATAAAGGGTAACCAGTGAGTAGCGAGGTTGAGCGACCATTCCTAAAATGGCAAACTCGTAGTAGAAATTATATAATTCCACTCTTCGTTCCCGATTGAGATATTGATTCGCAAGTATCGCTGCGGAGAATATCGAAATCTGAAACGACGAAGACTGCTCAAAATGATCTTGTTGCGTCTTATTCCACTTGTTGCGGAAAGGTTTTCGCGCCCTCCAATACTATGTCCTTTTTTCTTCTCTTGGTATTGATTGCGCCTTTCAATACGATGCTCTCAAATCAAATGGAACGATAGAGAACGCAAGACTTTAGGTATAAAGCTTCTACTTGTATCCTGTTCGGCTTAACACAGATATCTTCCTGACACAGATATATTTCAAATCCTTTCTTTTCGGTACATTTCTATCATATTGTACATAATTAGCATAGTATTCAAAGATTTAGTTATCAGAAGGCATGGGTAAACTAGTTGGCATCATTAGCTCAGGCATTGGCCTCGCGATGGAAGCAAAGACGTCCTACCAAACTTCGAGTAACAAAACATATGCCAAAAATTGGAGTCGGGGGCCATCTCATTCAGATGAATTCCAAGGTTTGTCTAATACTCAGGCTTGTCTCCGTCGATTCTAATCTAAATCAGGCTCACGTCGTAGCTCACCGAAAGAGTATCAGTCTAGCAGTGATGAAGATGCATATCAAGATCTTCAAGTCTATGCAGACTATCAAAACACCCTTTCCGATCGCATAAGTGCCGACATGCAGAGAGATGAAAATTATCGAAGATATCTGGCGGCGAATCCCCGAGCTCAACAAATCAGAGGTCCATACGAACGCGACGTCTCTTTTTACGCTCACGAGCTACCAAATCAAAGAATTCAACCGGCGCGAGGACTGTCTTGTCCTGTAATACTTCCACAAAGAAGACCTGAAGATCAGAGTCGTGGTATCATTCGGGCGTACTCCCCAGTACTGGCGGACTGTGGGATAGATCAACGAACGTTTTTGGAGTTTCTTGATGAATTCAATGAAGCTCACAAGGTAAGCATCACCTTATAATTAACCTTTCCCAACACTAAATCAGGGCCAGGCTTCTCCGTATCTCGATGCTGTCAACGTTGCATCGCAAGGTGTCGGCTTTGCACCCGGTATTTCACCAATGATCGTATCCATGGTTGTTCCAATTGCAGTACGAGCGGCCAAAGTTTATCAAACGCAAAGGCAGTACGTGGAAGAACTTAAATCTTTTGATTCAATAAATAATGATCTGACTTTTGCGTAGATCATCCTCATTTTTAGACCGAGCCAATGTAGAACTTTTCATTCCACATGGTCTCTTTGCCATGGTCCTGACCTTCAAGCCCAATCAAACGCAAGACCCACACGGAACACCAGGTCAAGTCGAACTTCCCCCTTCTGCCCCGCTTACCTATCCCGAAGACGAAAAACGTATACAACAAACTGGACTGAAGAAAATGGGTCACCTCATTGCCGATTATGGTGATCGCAGGGCCCAGGCTCGATATGTTTGTGAGCCTCATCTAATGATAAGATAACATGCTAACAAATTCATAGACCTACAACAATCCCGATTCCTCTCTCGCTGGTCCCTTACCAAAGTTCGAAAGCCGTTGGGGTGATCCAAATCATCCCACCAATAGTGGTGGGCTAAAAAGTCTACTCACTGGTATCCCAGACGACAAAAACGTTCGCAAACAAGATAAACAAGACCGTAAGCGAGACAGAAAGGATAGTCGTCGCAGAGGAAGCTCAAGTAGTGATTCGACGAGAAGAGGACTCCTGAGCACTGCTCTCGGAGCAGTAGGCGATCCCAGTAGAAGAAGAGGTATATCCGATAGGGGAAGGCCGAATTTAGTTGGAACGGCGAGAGGAATGATCAATGGACCCGGGAAACAAGATCAGAGTTTGATCAAAGGGATTAAAGGCCTGGGAATGAAGACGGATATTTTGTACTTGATGATCACCAACAACACAGACGAGCAGACATCTTTCTCGTCGACGAGATCTCAAACACCTTCGAAACATGCCCCATCATTTCCACCACCCCAAAATCAACATACGGCTTCTGAATCGAATAATTGGTTGAAATCCTCTGAATCGGATCAACATGCAGCCTACCCTATCTCACACCAAGATCGAACACTTATCTACACCGACCAACAACAACACAATCACCCGAATATCAGCAGACCGAACCAAGGAGCTTCAAGTTCTGCTACGGGAGACATAGGTCAAAGTGATGGTCCGCCGCCGGCTTATAGAGAAGCTATGCCGACGAAATATTATGATCGGATGAGACAACACGATGAGGAATACTGTGTACCTACTTTATAGCATTTCTACCATAGGTCTAGGGTGATGTTTCCCTGAAGTTGTTTTGAAATATATTTTGGGTTCTTCCGCATGTACTGTTTTGCCATGGGGTGGAGTAACTGCAGTTTGACGTTCGGGTGTCTATCCTACACGACGCATGTTAGTGTATGAAATGTGTTATTCCTTGCTTCGACATTCTGTTATGTATTAAATGTTGACTATTCATTTATACATACTTTCCAACCATGTTTAACACCTTACCATACTGTAGTTTAGAACTCTGGTGTTGTCTAATCTTGAATTCTCCCAAAGTCTCCCTACGTGTACCAAATATTTATCATGAATAGTCAATAGACCAGTCTTGCCAGCTCATCCATCACCATTCGGCCCATTGCGACATATTCGATTAGGCAAACAAGACGCCTTGAAGTGATGAAACTTTCAGCTACACTTCAATCTGATTGGCTAATTTCCATGCTGGTCTCAAGTACTGAGGTGGTTGGCAGTAGGGTAGGTGGTTAGAGCCAGTAATCGGATCAAAGCAATATAGAAAAAATCAGAGATAAAATAGACTATGGAAATTTTTGAACAAACAAGTCTCAAGATACATTGGCATTTCCATACCAACGAGATAACACTCCTCTAACATCTCATGCCATCCTAAAACCTCACAATCTTCCATATCAACCCTACTTTTCCTAACCATCACCCCTCCCCCTTCAAAATCTTAAATTGATCATACCCATGCGAATTTTCTCATAACAGATCACAGATGACTTGCACCCAAATAGCTGAGAGATCAATTAGTCTAGGAGCTGTCAAAAATATTTTCCTTAAATAGAAGCCAAGAAGCAACCGCAAACATGTTCTCGAGCTTGACAATGAGCGGGATCCAAGAAGCGATTCCTGGACCTTGAGTAGAGTTTTTCCCGATATTGGATGACATACAACAGGACAAAATTCTTGACATGACAAATCAGGCGATAAGTAAAACTTATGTTTTGTTCGTAGTTTCAAGGGTTATTGTGATGTTGTTAAGCTGCTGCATGAAAAGGCTTAAATCGTTTAGCAGATTAGAACCCTGAATCAATAAACTCAAATACAACAAAACATAAGACATCAAATTGTCACCGGAGGAGGAGCTATCAATTCTAAGATACTTTCCCAAGCAAAGTAAAAGTCTCCCACCTCATTCCCTCACCATTTTCTACTCCCTCTGCATCCCATCCAGCCCAACCACCATCATCATAATACGGCTCGGCAACTTCACTCCATGCTCGGATAAGGGCTCTCCAGTAACAAGTTTCGGAAGCTGGAGACAAGTACTTGGTGAACAGTTTTCTTTGTCTTTCCGCAATACCGGTAGCTAATTCAGGATTGTTTCGTAAGTACATGATTGTTTCTTCAAGATCTGACCAGTCGGGTTTAACGAATATGATGTTCGCTTCGCTTGGTCCGTAGGTTTGTGGCCAACCGGTTGTCCAGTTTTCACTGGTGGTCTTTGGAGATAATTCAGGCTCAGGAAATAATGAGGTTGAGAATATAGGGCGCATAAAATGCGTGTTATGAAGTAGATAAGTTGGCGGTGGCGTGAGGATAATGGAAGCACACGCCTGGTGAAAGAGTAGACGGCCAGAGTAAGTTATGCCCTAAGAGTAATAAAATTTGCATGCTTTAGTCATAGCCAGTATGCTAAGAGTCATATACACGCCAGAACAACACATCGAGCCATAAAATTGTAAGGGAAGACTGCCTACATACCTCCGTATAAACAATATACTTATACCTGCAAAAGTCCTCGATTCCAATGGAATTTTCGGCACTTTCGCTGTTTGTGTTCCACTTAAGAGCTTCTATATCTGCCCATTCCTTCTCTTTACCCTTGAGAATCAGGCTTGGTCGCAAGTCTTTATTGCCTACTGTATTAAACCACCCCGTTCCTCTCCACACTGCCTTGTCAATTTTCTCTGTCCATTTTGTACTCTTTTCTATGCGCTCAATTTTAGATAATGCCTGGTCGATTGACCCAATGAAAGATAGTGGCCACGACCAAAAACTAAAGTGCGGCATAACCCAATAATTTCCATTCTCGATGTGAGGGTTGTTCGACCTTGAAAAGGCCCAAGAGTTATTCATAGGAGTATCGAGTATATTGAATGCAAAGATAGTGTTTGGTAGAGGAGACGGAGAGGTAACAACCGCACGGTGGAGTTGATGCAGAACAGAATTTCGCTCCTATAACATGCATATCAGAAAATGTACGAACGGCATATAGAACAACAGACAAACCTGTAGCATATTCCGAGAAGGGTTCGGATCCGCAGAAATTATGTATACCTGGATCTTGAAGTCAATATCGCTAGCATGGTGAATAATTCAATGGCCAAATGAGACCTTTCCATTCTTTATTCTTCCTTGCACGAGCCCTGTATGGTGATCCGGCTGTCTCTTCAAAGGAAATGGACCTCGAGCCACAGCATCTTCAATCTCCTTGGTCAAGCCTGGGAAGACTGACGCGCATTGGTCCTCTGTTAAAGAGAGGGACTGAAGAACCTCCACAGAAGGTTTCTGCTCATCAATCGACAAATGAAGGATTGATGATTGCAGACTCGCAGTTTGTTTATCGTATAGGTAAATGCAGAAAAGAATAACCAAGAGTATTAAACCAATATGAACAGGATTTCTGGAACGATACGCCATCGTCTCATCTCAAGTCAGGCAAGTGACAACTCGCGCCAGATTATCAAAATATTTCATGACGATGCTTAATATTCGAAGACGTTTCATGATGAACAAGGTTGGCACGGGAAAGAGGCACTCGCGCCGATAAGCCTATTTGGCTGTAAAGATGATGCTCCGATCCAGGTCACAGGTATGCTAGATTGCATAGCAAACATTTAGAACAAGTAGCAATGATGTCGCTTATGACTAAACTGTGATTAAGTTTGGAGCCCATTATAGCTTCGATTTGGAGGGCATTCAGTGAAGACGCGCTGGACACTGGAGGCTTGAGTTTGGTCTGTAGTATTAGATAGTAGATGCACCAGGGAATAGCTGTAAGTGTATTGATTGTATGCATAGAACTTGGATGGGTTTACTAGACAGGCCGGGTATCATTTGGTGTTGCCTTAAGATCGCCACTCGACGGTATATCATGAAGATCTTACTGCTGCATGATGAGAAGGGTTGAGTGGAGAGTTGAACATTCAAGTTGATTAAGTAAGCGTGATGAGGCTACCGGTCCGTCCCTCATATTCCGGTGACCGTTAACACCAAAAGTGAAGCTAAGCTTCAACAAGTTGCCGCGTCAAGGTTGACAACCTAGAACTCTCGAACAACACCTCAACTTCTCATTGTCTTCTTACCACCACAACGATTTTACCACCTTTTTTGTAATCGTTCATTTGATTTGATACCCCCAATAGTCAGTCAATTTATCATCTGCCACAATGTCGGACGGACAGATTCGTAAGCCTGACAAGGACTTCTCAAAAGAGGTTGACAAACAGCTTCCAGAAGCTGAGCAGCTCGCACAGGTATGTCTCTATTGTGATTGGAACCATCTTCGGACTTGGCTAACTTATTTTACTCCAATAGACAAATGTTCAAGGTGCTATTGAGAAGCTTACGGTTTTGGAGAAACAAACTAGACAGGTCAGACTGAATTACTTCAACGCCGGCGCACGCCATTAACATATCCAACAGGCATCGGATCTTGCATCAACATCTCGAATTCTCGTCGGAATCGTCACAATTTGCAAAAATGCTAGCGATTGGAGTTTACTAAATGAACAAGTCCTGTTATTATCGAAGAAACATGGCCAACTCAAACAAGCTACAACAAAGATGGTACAGGTGGTTATGGAGTTTTTAGACTCGACACCAAACCTTGAAACGAAGCTTACGGTCATCGAGACATTGCGAACGGTCACAGAGGGGAAGATCTTTGTCGAAGTTGAGCGCGCTCGTGTTACTAAAATCCTTTCCGATATCAAGAAGGAACAGGGTGATCTCAAATCCGCAACAGACATTTTGTGTGAGTTGCAAGTAGAAACATTTGGATCTATGGAGAGGAGAGAAAAGACAGAATTCATCTTGGCGCAAGTTGCATTATGTATAGAGAACAATGACTGGACACAAGCTGGAATCTTGAGTCGAAAAATCAGTACCAAATATTTGTCAAGAAAGCCGAAGAAGACCCCGGAGCAATTAGTAAAGGAAGCAGAGGACCGGGAAAAGAGAAGAAAGAAGGGAGAGGACGTCCCAGAGCCAAAGGAGGATGATGTTACCGATCTCAAGTTGACATACTATGAGCAACAAATCACTTTGGCGAAGCATGATGACAAGTATCTTGATGCTTGCAAGCATTATAGACAAGTTCTCGATACGGAAGCTGTCGAAGAGGATCCCCAAAAGCTTCATTCCGTAAGTTTGGTACTTCCACCCCTCTCCAAAACGTATCTAACATTCGCAGGTCTTGCAAAGAATAATCTACTATGTCATTTTAGCTCCTTATGATAACGAACAATCCGATCTCCTCCACCGCGTACACAAAGATACCCGCAATAGTCAAGTACCACTTGATGCCCAACTCCTCAAGCTATTCACCGTCCCCGAACTCATGCGATGGCCCGAAGTTTCAAAGATATTTGGACCGCATCTCTGCGGTACTGATGTTTTTGATGTTTCTCAAGGTCAATCCGCCGACCCCAAGGCAAATAAACGTTGGGAAGATTTGCGCAAACGTGTTATTGAACACAACGTTCGAGTTGTTGCCAAATATTATACTCGAATTCAAGTGCCCCGATTGACTCAACTTCTCGATTTGACCGAAGATGAGACGGAGAAATATATCAGCGAGTTGGTCACTGCTAAGACTGTTTATGCCAAGATCGATAGACCTGCTCGA
The DNA here is from genome assembly GCA_002162615.1 of Myriosclerotinia duriaeana. Lineage (NCBI taxonomy): Eukaryota > Fungi > Ascomycota > Leotiomycetes > Helotiales > Sclerotiniaceae > Myriosclerotinia > Myriosclerotinia duriaeana. Next base: position 427,536 of record NGKI01000019.1, read on the forward strand.
ATCGTCAACTTTGCCAAACCAAGAGACGCGGATGATGTTCTTAATGAATGGAGTGGAAACATGAAGAGCTTATTGGGGTTATTGGAGAGAATTGATCATTTGATCACGAAGGAGGAAATGATGGCTCGAATTCAACCGGTCCAATCACCAAAGGGTTCAAAGACTGGGAAGGTTTAATGATCTTTTCTATTCTACCATTAATGATACCTACAGATTTGTACAATTAGTCTAGATTCTAAATGACATGAATCCTTTATGCCTCTATGTTTTCATCGCTATGATGCTACTCTATTGACCCAGTATATATGCTCCATCCAATGATTAATTTAGCCCCTAAAACGGCAAATCCATATCCTCAACTCTTTCCTCCACAACCGGCTTCTTCTCATCCAAACACTTGATCATAAACCCCACAGCCACATTCCCAAACTCCTTCCCCATGGGCACAAAATGTCCTCCCGGATGATAACATACCTCCCTCGTCCCCTTCTCACTCGCCTCTACCAAAGCCATACTCCTATGTTCCTCAACAACTGAATCCAAGCTCCCGATAACATGCAAAATCCGCGTTTTCAGAGGCGGGTTATAAAATGCGCTATATCCTTCATAAGGAGCATAGAAGCCGGAATAGGAGATGCAGAACTTTAATGGAGGGTGATGGAGTTTTGATTTTAGGGTGGTGAAAGAGGAGGGGTAGGGTAGTGCCTCGGTAGGATTCTTCACCTGTTGGAGCGCAAATGCACTCTCGCGGTTCGATTCCAGGAGCGAGGCGACGAAATACGCAGCGCATGCACCTTGGGAAAATCCAATCACTCCGTCGATTCCTCCGGCTTCGAGGATGGTGGTGGCGATTGTGTCAAGACCTTTTTCAATACCGGCGTACCTCGCTCCGCCGGTTTCTCGTTTCCACCATCCGAATGCGTCGGTAGGTGCTAGGAAGGGGTCGCTGGAGGGGGTGTAGCCGGGGATGTCGGCGGGG
>NGKI01000019.1:428555-470076 GCA_002162615.1 Myriosclerotinia duriaeana
GGGGTAGATGGGGTGGGAGGGGGTGAATTGGCGCGTGAGGAGTTTGGTTAGGGCTTTGGTTTTGGAGTTGAAGGTGGGTCCGGATTGGGTGTAGCCTGGAGGGGGGTGTTAGGATGGATGTGTAGGAAAGTGAGGGGTTATATACCGTGAAGCATTAGAATCTTGAGTTTCCTAGGTCCAGATCTCTCTGTGGGGGTTGTGCCATTCGCATTAGAAGAACCATTCTGAGTAGACATATTTCTAGCAGAAGTTTTTGAAGAAAATTTACAAAACGATTGGGAAACTATGGATCTAGAAGAAAAAGGGGGTGAGAGGATATGAGTATGGAAAGGAACCGGAGTTCGAAAGAGGGAAAATGAGAAGACATGGTGCATATTGTTGAGAGAGATGTGATATCAATGGAGATAAGGAGGGAGATGACAAACTCGGGTCAGCCTTGCACTAGGCTTGTTTTGGGACGGTGAGGTTGTGGGGTGGGATTGGTTCGCCGGATGATATTGGGGAGATGGTTTCGGGAACTTGTCATCTTGATATTGAAATTGAATCGGTCCACTGGTATTGGTGTATCAATTATGAGTTTATAAAGCTGATTGTATTTTTGGATTTGGTTGTTTTATTTGATGTCGCCCCAGAAGTTGTGGGCGAGTAAGGTTTGTTTCTGCGATGCAAAGTTTTCATATTTACTGCTTTTTTTCTTAGTATTAAATTAGCATGGAGCTCTATCTGAGATAGAAAATAGGATTGATAGACAGCAAGTTGCTTGGGAGAATAACAGGAAGACTTCTTTCCACCTTGAACAGAGTTTCTTCTGTGCTTAACCTTCAGGTCTCCACGTGTACCAAAGCTTGAGCGATGAAGTATGATCGGAAGTTATTCACGTCGACCTGCAAGCCATTCACAAGTGTTCGGAGTGGCTGGCGGTCATCATCAGTCATCTCGTCGATCTTAGTACAACCGAATAATACCAGCAAACATACGCTCTAGATGTAGTCTACCATCAATCTCCGTTACTGATGGGAAAATTCTGCAATCAGCTCAAAAGAGACAAAGATGAAGCGGAAGAGATTCGATTATTTTCGCTCTTGCCTGGGACGGGCAAATTCCATATTCGCGGACATCTTTTTAAGACTGGATCTGAGCGCATAACGTGCGATTTTCCGAAGACGAGCTATGAAGCCTTATCATACGTTTGGGGTAATGAGGAAAGCCAATATCTATCTTCATTGAAGACATGGTGTTCAAGATTACCCGAAATTTACCTGCGGCCTTGTCTGTCCTGAAGCTTTATGATCGTAAATGGATTTTGTGGATTAACGCCATATGTATCAATCAGATAGATTTTGATGAAAGAGATCATCAAGTGTTCTGGATGGGTGAAATTTTTGTATTCCTGTCCCGAGTTCTGGTCTGATTTGGAGAAGCAGGGGTGTACTAGGCGATGGTATGAAGCGAGAAGTCTGTTGGACGCAAAATCCCCAGATACAACCGCAGTGTGGCAATCCTTGTCATTAAATATTGTGCGCATTGTTTAGTTGAAGGGTGGATATAGTAGACGACTTTCGGCCGCCATACGAGAGGCGGCTTCGAGTCTTGGATCTATCGGATTGTCTTTGGGGCCATTCTTTTCTTCTCGATCTATCGCTTCTTCTGTCTGATATAGCGGCGACCAACGATAGACTTGATGTCTACGAGTTAATTTGGAGAGAGGTACAAGTGTAGATTTATTAAACAGCCTCGATTCGTAAAATCGAACGGTTTTGATTCTTGGAGTTTCTTTTTGGGGAAAAGGTGGGCACTTTACTTCCAATCGCGGGGTAACAAATGGGCTCACTACATTATCTTGGGCTCAAAACCTTTTAGACAGCGAACCTATGCGACACCCTGAGTTGAGCGTGTGCGAATCGGCTCAGCTATGAATACTTACGAGTCAACGACAGGCTTGCCTTATCACAACAGGTTTCACTGCGTCGGCTAGGGCCCAGGGGCAGCTTCACCGAGAAAGCCATGGCTCAATTGGGCTTCAACAGTGTAAGATGCAGTAAGGTAACAGCTTTTGCGGGCTGTGGATACAACTTGAAGCCTTCTAGGTATTTCATGATCTGTTCGTATATGACAGTATTGAGATGTTTCATTGGTCGAATAACTGCAACTAAAAAAGCCACTTTGGTTCGTGATTTCGCCGCTTATGATGTCCTTTTACGGCTCTTCGGAATTAACCAATTCTTTTGGGGTGGAATCCAAGTCACAGTTTCCAAAGGTTCCACAACTGTCATTCTCCATTGACGTTGGCCACCGTTCGTGTGCGACGTTACCTTTTTATAGTTCTGTCACCAAGCGCGTATGATTTGTCAAGGCTTAGAATCTCCTACTGGTTCTGCCTGGAACCTGTCTGCTCGCTCGTCGTTCATTGATGATATTGAGACGAACTTCTACCTGCAAATAGCTTCTTAGTTTTTTATCCCGCTCCAGGTTCCATTTCTTTTCTACAAATACATACTTCGATCACTGAGTTGACTATTATTCTTTCTATGGTATAATGCAATGGATCCGATCTCTGCTATAGGGGCCGTATATACGGTTTATCAACTGGCTTCCTATGTCAGTGGGTTATGCTTTCGATATGCTCAGGGCATTAGAGGTGCGGATTCCGAAGCAGACAATACTCTCGGTGAAATACATCACTTCCAGACTGCGCTTTGGAGTCTGAATGGCATGTTACAGGATGAGGCTTGAAATGAGACGGGTGGTGACAGGCTGCAGATTTTGCGCACAATAATGTCTGAGGATTCGGTACTGCTGAAATCCTGCAAAATTGAGCTTGAGAAATTACAATCCAAGCTCTTGGAAGATGACAAATTTCAACAAGGGCCGAAGGCGCATGCTAAAGCACTTGTGCGAAGAATAAAATGGTCTTTGAAACAGGATGAAATCAAACGACTGATTGAGAATATGCGAAGTGTAGCAACATAAATCGAAAGAGCACAAAGTATAGATACGACGTTCGTTTCTCGCCAATCTTGTTTTATAGTTATGTGGCTAATAGTATCAGTCGAATGATCCAGGCTATCGGAACCGCAGTACAGTCTACAAGCGAGAAGGTCGACACTATGAAGAGTGCTATTGAAATTGGTGAATCAAACTTTTATCACACCTTCAACTTATTCGGAAATTCATGTTGTGTCAATTACCAAATTTTGTTATCCTTTTCTTTGCATATAGAACTCAAGTGCTGAGATATGAGACTGATAGCTTCTAGCCGCCAATCGACAAGAGATGGAAGACAATAATAGGAGGACGAAAATGTATTCCAAATATCAGGGAGAACTGAAAGCAAAAATAAGGGTATGGCTTAAGCATGCAGATCAAGATGAAAATCACAACATCGCTTGCGAAGCACGAGATTATACAGCCAAAAATGGGCAATGGTTTGTGGAAGGTGATAAATTTGATAAGTTCAAGAAGGCTGACCACGGCTTACTTTGGCTCCATGGAGACCCGGGATGTGGGAAGACTATTCTATCTTCCACAATCATCGAGAGCCTCAGGAGTATTCCGGTAGCCGATAGAAAGCCAACACTAAGCTTCTGGTACTTCAATGCTAATGAAAAAGCAAAAATGACATTGAGCGACTGCGTTAAAGCGTTGATTACACCATATTTGGGGTCATTTTTCGATCGAGTGCCGGCGAGTATTCAGGATCTCTGGAAAAATCACGACGAAGGAAATAGGACACCCAAGCTTGTGGATTTTAAATTGACGCTACAAAGGCTACTAGCCACAGAGAAAAACGTCTTTTACATGGTTCTCGATGCTCTCGACGAATGCCGCGAAGAAGATCAAGACGGCTTACTCATGATGATCAAAACACTACTGGCGAGCGAAACCCAAAATGTGCATGTACTTGTTACTAGCCGGAGGTATCTAAAAGAAAAGTTCCGGGACCAATTCGAAGGGAAGATATCATTTTACGATAGCGCAATCGAGCGTGTTCATGTGGATCGAGATATCGAATCACATGTCAGCCAACAATTGCTTACAGATCCTCATCTCCGCCAATGGAAAGAAGCAGTACGAAGTCGGATATTTTCTAGCCTTGCTGGAAAATTGGAAGGAATGTATGTGGTTCTTGCCTTTTTACTTGAGTTTTATATTCCGAAATCCCCATTTCGCAAACGCTACAATTTCTTAACATGGTTTGGTCAGGTTTCGATGGGTCGATTGTCAACTGCAAGAGCTACGCAAGTGTCGAAAGGAATCCGAGCTAAATAGAGCCCTCGAACAATTGCCAAAGAATTTGCAAGAACAGTATATCAAGGAGCTATCGAACGTACCAACTAGATGTCAGTTTGACCAAAGATATATTAAGCGAGTTCCCATGCGCACGATTCTGCGCTGAGTTTTGGGATGACTATTATCGGGAGGTTATCGATTCACCAGACGATAGCTTGGACCTCAGCCGACTACATGAATTAGTTTTCAAGTTGATGGATTCGAAATAATCTACGTTAACATGTGTGCGATTGTGTGATCCACATGGCGATCAAGCACGGGTGAACTTTGGTATTCGAAATGGCCAGCTCCATAGCAAGTTATACTACGCGTCTTTAATCGGCCTAAGGACATAGTGGCCCACTACATACCTCAAGGGGAGGATTTGAACTACACTACTGAACGGGACTTTGGAACCCCTCTAGCAGCCGCAGCATTTTATGGGCGCACTGAAGTCGTGGACTGTCTCCTACAATCAGGAGCTGATCCGAGTTTAGCAGGAAATTACCTCAGGGGACAACCCTTAGCCTGTGCGGTGCAGACTAACAAAATCGATGTTATTAAATTCTTGATCAAGCATCCTGGAGTGGATATCAACTGTCAACGTTGGGAGGAGGAGTTCTACCCCGACACTGATTATCCGAAGCTAGATGTTTCTGTCGATTCTGCAGAGAGGTTCTAACCAGAGTGGAAAGGCGCCAAGGAATCGAATTGTAATGAGGAGAACGATAACCACCATTGTACGTTGCTGCAGAAAATGGAGGTTTAGATGTTGTGAACCTGCTACTGGCAAATGGTGCTGATGTAAATGTCCAAGGATTGGGGGCTTTTGAAAACGTATTGCAAGTATGTTTGTTAACTTCCATGATATCTTGCCAAGTACATACTGCTGTTCAGAGAGTGGCATCGATAAGTACAGTAGCTAATAATCATCATGCAGACTGCCTGCAGACAACGCGGCCCGGCAATTGCTCAAGCGCTCTTAGATGCTGGTGCAAATATAAAGCAATTACGGGAGAAAATTCTCTGAGCGCTGCAATTTTTCGTGGCAGTACAGATATCGTGAAGCTCCTTTTAGGCGCGAAAGTCGACCCTAACATCAAAAGTAGTGGGGGCTCATATTCTATTCTTTCTGCTTGTGATAACAAAGGCTCCCATGACGAGATACTTCAACTTCTATTGGAGAACGGCGCCAATCCCAACGCTGGGATTGAAGATGCGAGTAGACATTGACGCCTATTCAAGCAGCAAAAACAATCCGCCAAATTGAACTTCTCTTAGACTACGATGCGAATATCAATCAAGAAACAGAGGACTATCCAACTCCTCTAGCTTGTGCTGTGCTAAGAAACAACAAAGACGTAGTAACGTATCTATTAGATAGGGGCATGTTAAAAACGTCCCTCTTATTTACAAATACTGATTTTGCAATTCTAGGTGCCGACTCTCAGCAAAAACACCCCAATTATAGCTATCCATTATCAGTCGCGTGCCGTGCGCAAAAAATTATTGGAACTGTACAAGCACTTATAAACGGGGCCGATATTAATGCGATGGATGACTGTTTCTTCGGCTCGGCACTTCACCATGCCGCAACACAAGCTCGCGCCGTTACCATCAAGCTCTTGTTGGAGGCTGGAGCCGACATGATGTAACGCAAATTCATATGGTTATAGGAGCAACGATGGAAATGTTTATTATTCGAGCTATGAGGGCGCTTTCCTACGCAGAGACATACGGCGTGGGCGATACAATCGGCTGCGGCCTAGATCCACATGTTGCAAAATTGGATGATAAGCTGCACGCAGTGTTCTGGACAAAAAAAGGGCAAGCATTGTGGGGGTTTTGCGATTCCGGTCTGGGAGGATATCTACCCAATAGTTACGATACGTGAGGGAAGAGTATAATTTACGGTGAATTGGGGAGAAGGAGAATGTTTGTGCAAGGGGGAAGAATGGGATGGGCATAAAGTATTTGGGGATGATGGGAAAGAAATTGTTTGAGGATAGGAATGATTTAAGTTTGGGAACATGGGTATATTGCCATTTGTCGAGTTTTACATACAGTTGCTTTATGGAGTATGGCAGTTGTAATGGAACGATTTTCTTTATATTAAGAATGGGCTGAATGGAGTACGTTTTGACTAGGGTTTTAAGCTTAATGTGATGCTATACAATTGATAAACATGAAAAGCTATAATCGTAGGTTAGGACTAGCTCCTCACCCCCCGGCCTTTACTCTAGTACTTTAAAGCCCTTCTATACTACACCTTCAACATACAAAGGCAAGGCAAGCATAAGCATTTATTTTCTACTCGGAAATTTCAGCCTTGGAAAGTCAATCTCTACCCTACAAACATATGGCAAGGTATTTTGTTCTATAAAATCATCCAAATCCGCGGGTACCCCAGATTGCCACATATATTCACCATGTGATCGTTCTATATGAAGGAATGTACCTCAGTAGCTTTAACATTACTTGTCAGGCAAATCATTCATTGAATTCTAAAAGAGATTAGGGTTCTGAAATTCTGGTGTTCTGGTGTTCTAGTCTTCTAGTCTTCTAGTATATAAGTATTAATATACGTTATAGGATAAGAGATGGGAAAGTTCTAGTAATACAAAATCCTACAATAAATACCAAGACAAGATATTTACTATTTAAGTTAATGAGATGAATCTGACTACAGTAGAGTGGTGCGTATACAAAAGATACTATAAACCACACCCATCACTATCTATTCTTTGACAATCTCCGACAATCTCTGAAATCATCTATAGAAGCGCATGCGGATAAATGGTCACTCGATTAGAATGGGGATGAGAATTCAAGCTTGGCTATAGATATTAGAAGAAGACGAAGATGGAGATGAAAGTGCAAAGATAACTAATAAGCATAAAACGCTCCCTCAGCTACCATGTATTGACGTGGGAAAGAGAATCTATTGTGCAAGGCTACAGATGTTAAAAATAGTCTTCTACTTTGAGACTGCGAGACGCCAGGACATTGAAGTCCTGGATCTACAGATCGAGCTTTATGGACGATTTTTTTTCTTCGATACGGCCTTGAGCATGAGCATGAGCATGAGCATGAGCATTGTATTGTATTGTTTTATTCAAATTCAAAGCTTTGGAGGTCTTACCTAACCTAATTCTAGAGTGGAATATGGAATCCATGATATTGACAGGCGATGATTGAGAGAGATATCGTGAGATGTTTCACAAGGATACGGGTGGGTTCTTACTGCTTAATAAGGCTCGTAGCACCACACCACATCACCATTTTTGACTTTTCTGCTTCTCTTCACCGAGCATAGTAAAACAAAGAACCTCGATGGTGTAAGAACCAATCCTTCACGGAGAATACAGTAGCAAAACTCGTGAAATTACCAAGCGCTGTATCACCAAACGTTTGGCCAAATATAAACCACGTGTGGAGGGTAATCTAAATTAATTTGACACCCGTTGCATCTCACAGGACGATAAACGTGATTGGTATCACCGACAGTTTCACACCAATGGCCATCGAGAGGCTCGGAATGGAAGTGATACGCAGCGACGAGTAAGGATGAGACATACATATATGCCGGCGGAAATGGTAAGATGAACGCGGTACCTACATCGAGAGCCGACCCAGAGGATCCAGTCCTAGGTGCCACGACAGCGTGGTATTGGTATACTGTAGAGGTGTGTGCTTTGTAGGACAATGGTCAACAAACACAGCACGGCAGCGACCTCGAACCATTGCCGAGATGGACGAGGAGAGGAGTCGTTCATTGCGCTGGCAATCACGTTCCACGGTACAAGAATGAACGATGGATCGTTGGAGTCACGACACCGGGGATCACCTTACCCGGCATAATGTTAATTTCCTTCTCGGGGGCCATGGAAGGAGTTAAGAGGAAAGGCTCTGGAGTAAAAATGCGGAGAAGTAGCACCTGCCAATCTCCAGAACGGTTGTGCGGGTGCGCAATTTCGGGAATCGGAAAGTACCCAAGGTTTGAATGTCCCCTCGTTATATCATGGTGAATTATATGGCTTATCGAAAACTTGGAGGCCGAAAAGCAGAGAGCAATAAGACAGACCAAACTTAATCGGTCCTCGTATGAGTCGTATCGCGCTTTGCAGGTGAAAAGAAATATATACTTCATGAGTTCCACAAATTTGACATCCGCCTTGCCCATCCATCTCCACCATGACGCTATTACTATTAGGGATCGAAAAATTAGGTCTAGGCCGGTCATCCAATAAATTGGAAACTGCGCAAATAATATTAAATTTTAATAATATAGATAAATTAGTTGCGAGAATATATATAGCAAACGAGCCCCATAGTTCATTTCCGCTTATCGCTAGGGAATCTCTTAGGGGCGCTTGGTTTTGGGTACTATGTAGGTACCTAGGTAGGTAACACCAAATTTAACTCCTGGGGGTATTTCACGTGAGTAAGATGGAGATGTGCGCTAGGGAAATTGTTCTCGATGAGGTTGCGCAGATGGAAAGAAAGGGTTAGAATGAATGTGAGGGCGGCGAGGGCGGCGAGGGCGGAGATTTATGAATGAGAAGTAAAAAAGAGACACGATCTCGTATCACTTGACCTCTCTTAGACTCGTCACCTACGGAAAGACGGTGTGATGAAAACCCGATAGGTATCTTGCTTGTGCTTCCTGCGTGCTGTACATACAGCCTGTACTCCTTTTTCTTTCCCCCCTCCAGTTTGCGGGATGAGGAAGATGCAAGATGCGTACCTGCATATTTTTTTTTCTCTCGATGTCTTTGATGTACTGTACTGTTCAAGTCGCCAATGCAAGATCTCGAGCTGACATAAGAATCCCAACCTCCTGAGCTAATGATACATCGGACGAAGAGAAAAAACGGCGAAATGGATATGAAGATTACGGACAGAATAGGGAATTGAGGTATTAAATTAGCCAAGAGGGAGGAATTCTTTTGAAAATACCTATTTGAGGAAATCAAGAGAGAAGTTTGAAGCGATCTGATTTGTGCAAGAGATGTTAAAGATGGGGATCTGGCCTCAGTAAGGGACGCTCAGATTTTGTGTAATCAATCCTTGATCCTGCAGCGAAGCGAATTACAACCCTTTCAATCTGAAACGGTGGCTTGGACTTATAAGTCTAGGATGGGATACCACGAGGGAGGCCGGGGTAAAGGATTTGAGTAGTACAGACTGTACAGTAGGATTGTGATTTGTTTTTTTTTGTTGTTGTGATGGATAGGAAAAGGCCTAGAATAGTGGAATAATTTTGATCATGTGAGAGCGTTGAGCGTTTCGCTGTTGTGGAGGTCTTGAAGTTTTCTGATGAGTACGTACTCGGTACGTATATTTTAGCCATGTACCAACAGTTGTACTATGAGGTTAAGGCAGCTCGATTCATAGTGAAATACAGCTGGAACATAGAAATCTCTAAAATCCAAAATCCGGATGTTGATGAATCGTCTTCCACGTTCGCTTGTCCCTGGATTCGTCCCCGGTTTCCTTGGGCCGTTCAACGTAGTGCTAACAGGCTAAAGAGAGATGGATCATGGCAGGAAGCTGGGCTGCTGGAGACTGGAGTGCTTTAAAACCTGAATGTGAATAAGATAATGATAATGATAATGATAATGTATCATGATAAGAAAAAGTGTTAGACGAGTACTTAAAGCGGCTATTAACACAATTGGTTGACTGTCTCGGCTGTGGTCCTGTGGTCCTGTCATACCAACAATATATGTTGCTGCTTTAATATCTATCTAAAGCAACCAAGACAACCAATGCATATATAATATGCATCTAGCAATCAACCAATAAAATCAGGATGTTTGATGGTCAAACATCTCAGACCTCAGACCTTCCAAGGTTAAAACTATGACATCTTCTTAGCCCCTGCAAATGTCGTGACTCGCAGAAAAGACTTTTGACGACCAGCAGTACTTCGCAAAGCTTCCAAGTCCAAGTCTGACCACGGGTCCCTTGCAACCTTAACCTTTCCACATTCAAACATACATACAACTCTTCTTTTTCCTGTCAAATAATGTCTTTTCCATCCCTATGCATAAGCAGGGGAAAAAGATTTGTACTCTGTATAATGGCCGCTGGCGAGAGACCAAAGCCCTTGTCCATACTACATAGGTCCAATGGTATGGATCATGGATAGTTCGGATAGAGAGACTTTGTCCACATTGAAGGCCTTCTGCAAGATTGATTCCCGTCGATTTAGCCAAGTTATCAAAGTCGAATAGAGGACCTTGAATGCACTGCAGGACATTGCTTTCGCTGCACTACTTCGTCTCTTCCCCATCCCCCCCCCTCATTCATATAAAGAAAAACTAGCGTATATTTCAGGAAGAGTCCCCCTTTGACAGTTCCCAGGTTCCAATCAGATTACGGAGTATAGATCAGGCCATTTCATTTGCTGACTGGCTCAAACAAATTGGTGTCTCTAAAGATACTGTAGATCATTCCTTCCTGTTTGTCCAAGTACTTACCGAATCCCAACTTCCTTTCTCAACCACAGCCTCCCTCTCGACTTTCAACTCGAAAGCGGTCCTACCCGACTTCCTGTTGGCTTCATTCTATTGTCGATAACTTTCTTTAAATTCCGACCCCAAGACTTGCGCTTCAGCATTGCTTGATCGACCGGAGGGCTCGAAGCTCATTTTTGGATAGTAGATTGGTCATAGCCTCATAGGGTCCCGATTCTGAAACACCCAAAGGAAACCTCGCAGCTTCGAAAGCTTCCATCCGCCGTCCAAACTCCCATCGGAATAAACACAGCATCTGAACTTCCAACGTGTATCTGGAGAGACGGGCTTCTCCCACAATAAGCAGGTTGAAGAAGGGAACGTTTGAGGTCGTCGAGGGGGTTTATACATATTTCGATCGACTTCAGGAAGTTTTCAACAGTATAGGCGCACGAGAACAATTGGGAAAGGTTCCATCCATATCGTATGAGGGATCCACGCAGGCTTGCGAAACACCAAATGTATGTGAATGATTTCAACATATACGACGGTTGCTTGTAGCATGCCATTTTGAGGAATTTTCGGCCATTTTGTCTATTTGTGATGACTTGGCTATTCACTGAAAACTGTCATTATTCTTCACAATTGATCATCGAGACACACTATCGATTATTTGAGGTTTCGTGTCAACCAAAAGTTCTTGGAGATTGACAACGAGCCTATCTTGTGTCTTGCCCTATGGCCCCTCTTCTTCTTCAGTCAATCTGTTGCCACATGCTCTATTGTGCTTCTTTTTTTTTTATACCGTGCAGTTCTTTTTTCTTTGTCGCTGGCGATAGTTACTAATTAATTGTGCTTGCGTAGTTTACATACACTCTTGGGAATTAGGAATTGCCACGGTGCATCCTCGTTTATACAAGTCGCCTTGATTGGCAATTTCCTTTCACTACATCGAATCATCTTCGAACTTTGATATGCGAAAGTATACTTTGGTCCAACAGTCATTCGATTCTTTTATTTCTCCAATCGGCTCCTAGTGAACCGAAATTACGCTCTTTAGCAATTTTGTATTGTTCTAACCTCGAGGCTTGCCCTTTAACATCTTTTCAAAAAAATTCGATACTCATTTTCAATCGCTGAAACAAATTCCATTGTGGTGTGGCATATTCTAGGACAAAATATTCGTCACTTGTGAAGGCTTTGAGAAAGGACCCATACGACTGCGGAACAATAATCTATACGGAACGGCTTCATGCAGATACAAACGAAATAATACACGGAAGGACCCGAGTGATTGGATATTGGTCCCGAATTTGCGGATACCTGAATATCATTTCACCTCACCATTGGTAGTACGAACGGCGTGATATTTTTATCAAATGAGTCAACAACAATGGAATGCGCCGACTAGGGGTGGATCGGTGAAGAGGGCAAGAGAGAGAGCAGAAGCAGGTAGGCCTACAGAACCGATACCCGCACCAAGGCCTTATGATCCTTCTTCACCGAGCAACATTTCAAGTCCGCCAAGAACAAGACCTCAAGGTCCATCAAGAATGTCGAAAAACGGTGGTCAAAGTGCTGCCGGCATGGCTATTTCTCGACCTACCCAAGTAGCACAATGGCCATTGACGAATCCTAGTTCAGAACCTCAACAGTATCAGCCTCCACCTAATCGCGGCCCACCTCCACAAAGACCACCAAGACCTAGCCATGTACCTTCAATCCTTGATTCATCTAAGGTTCAAGACATCACCCCAACATTTCAATACCAATTCCAGCAACCTCTACAACCACCACAAACTCGCGGCTCGCTACAAAATCAAGATGATGACTTCGATCAGAGCTTCCCAATGCAATCCCCGCGAACTCCTTCATCACGTCATTCGACTGTTTCATCTGTTGGTACAATACCCGACTTTCCTGTTCCTGTACCCGCCAATTCGTCGTCAAGGAGAAGTACTTATTTAGGGCCGCCACCAAGTTCCAGAAGAGGCGCTTCATCATATTATTCGCAAGCTTCTTTCGTTTCTCCGATTCCAGAGGTATCAGAGGGCCTCAGTCCACGAACACTTCCTGGTTCACATAGTTCATATGCATCGAGTGCAGCGATACCTTCGAGTTGGGGATCACAATCGCCTGGATATTATCGATCGGATGACGATGACGATGATTATGAAGATGACAGGAGGTTTGATGCGGTATCCGAAGGTCGGGAATCCAGAGGATCAGATGACAACGATGATCGAGGATTGATTAGAAGTGCTAGTATTGGCAAACGTGCGAAACCATCCATGATTACAACCCGATCCTCAGGTCATATTGATTCAGTACGAGTTGCCGCAATGCTCACACCATCAGAAACCAGAAGATTGGGACCATCACCATTACAGCAATCCACTCAGAGGTCAGTACAAGGTCAAAGATCAACACAATGGCCGATACCTGGAAATCCAAACTCGCCTTTGGCTAGTGGCACTGGCCTTATTGACCCTACTCCATCAAGCTCCGACGAGTCTGTTCCAACTATTGCCCTGGCTATGACGACAGATGTTCCCTCACGAGATGGAACCAAAAGTCCCGGCGCAAATGCTATGCTCGGAGCATATCAAGCAGCAAGTGCCTTAGCTAGCGACACCAGCAGAGCGAAGTCACCTATCGCAAACGAGGGAGGACCTTTTAGTAGATTATCGGCCATTCGTCGACCACCACGTCTCAATATTGATGCAGTAAGAGAGGCAGAAGCAAGAGGCAGCTTGACGAGTTTACCGGATTTGATTAGGAGAGCAACCAGGTTAGCATCAATGATGGATCGTGGTAAAAGACCAGCAAGTCGAATGGGTTTGGATGATTTCCCAAGCGACAGAGACTTCCCAAATGAGAAAGAAATCGAACGTAAGTGATCTTTGTAGTTTTACAATACAAGCTCTAATGTATCATAGTTTCGCATGATTATGAGAGACGAGGCTCTACTCTGTCTGGTATGTTGTCAGCGTTTCCACCGCCGGGTCGAGAAACACCTACTCGCGCCATTCCACGACCTGTATCAACTTGGCCGGAATATGATCCAAACGATCCTAAATCCGTTACTAGCGAAAAGAAACAAAGAAAGTGCTGCGGTCTACCTTGTTGGGGGTTCATTGTCGTTTTAATAATCTTACTCATAATAATCGCGGCCGCCGTCGTCGTACCTCTTAAATTTCTCGTAATTGACAAATCCGCCACAACTTCCACCGCAACCGCCACCGCAGAACAGAACTGCGCTTCAGATCCTTCAACTGCTTGTAAGAATGGTGGAACTTCTTACATCGACAATGGTGTTTGTTCTTGCATATGTACAAATGGATTTACAGGAAGTACGTGTACAGTTGCAGGATCCACGGGCTGCACTACTACATCAACAGCAACTACTACGAACATCACAATTGGTGATTCGATACCACGACTTATCTCAGCCGCCCAGACCAATTTTTCGATTCCTTTATTCGAGAATACCATTCTGGCGAGATTCAACATGGGGAACTTGAGTTGTGCGTCGGAAAATTCCCTGGTTACTTTCGACGGAAGCGATGAAAGAATAGGAGACGCAAATGCTGAAGCAACACCTACGGTCAGCAAGATGAGGAGGGGTGAACAGCCAAACCCTACAAATGTCGAGGAACGCGCAATTGCTAGCCCCGACTCGAATTATTACTCTACGGATATTATCCCCGTATACACCTCTACACCTCAAGCAACGACTATTTACCCACAGTCTCAAGCAACTTCCACTATTTCTGCCGCATGGACTTCTGTTGCATCGCCTTCCACGACTTCTTCTCCATCCGCGACAAAAACTTCATCCGCGACTTTGACGACCTCCACGATTGACCCATCCGCTGTCTTTACTATTACCCAGGAAGTCCTCGATTTTGCAAGAGTCACAGTACTTTTTGTTTTACAGCAGGAGAATCTGGATAATGCAGTCACAGCACAGGGACAGCTACAAAAGTTTTTCAATCAACAAAGCTTCGAGAACTTGGCTGCCATGAATGTGTCGATGGGAGGTGGAAATACTGTTAATCTAGTGGAATTCAAGGTGGATTTGGGAAATGGTACAGTTGGTCAAAAGAACACTGTCACACGGTGAGTGCGCTTGGGCCGTTCAAAAATTTGAGCGACCAAGAAGGATGAATGGAAGGGATCAAATGAGTGGAGTAAATGTGGT
Organism: Myriosclerotinia duriaeana; assembly: GCA_002162615.1. NCBI lineage: Eukaryota > Fungi > Ascomycota > Leotiomycetes > Helotiales > Sclerotiniaceae > Myriosclerotinia > Myriosclerotinia duriaeana. The sequence goes on from NGKI01000019.1 coordinate 443,490, forward strand.
ATGGGGTTGCAAGACAAGGAATTGGGTTTTGTATATCAATGTAGCGATTATGAGTTCTTTGCTTTTATAGATACCAAAAAGGCGGAGATAGTATGGATTGTAACGAAGGAATTTTACATAATATCGAATATTCTTTTCACAATTCTTTGTTTTTTTCGGTTGCTTGTATGAGTAGTGGTTTTGTGTTTCCTTGTTTTTGAGCTTCTATTTCGATGAAAAGCGGGTCTTGTTTTTATGAGATATGGATTAGATTGGGAGTTGATAATTGTGCTCTGTGAGCGAATGCAATCTTTTGAGAGAGGGTTTCTTGGGTGTCCTTTATTCTTGATGGGGCTGGTTGCTGGGTGGTGGGATTTGTGCGGTTAGGGCGAGCTTTTGAGGGGTGGTGGGATTGGGGTAGGGGAATTGAGGAGGTGGGAAGGGGGGAAGGGGAGAAGGGCGAGGAGACGGAAGGGGAAGGGGAAGGGGGATAGAAAGTTTCGACGTATGCGGGATGGAATGGGATGGGGCAGGGGCGAGTGGTAGCGCCATGTGAATATCTGGGGTTATATGGAGGATGATTAGAGGGAAAAGCGCGGGCTTTTGTAAGGGGATAATATTGGTAGTGAGGTGGGAGGTTTGAAGGTCTGAAGTATCGAGGTGGTGGAGGGATGAATGAAGGGATGGGAAGTGGGAGTGAGGGATAGTTAGATGGATAGATAGATCTTAATGAAATGGATATGAATACCCTTTACATCATCAGCCACCCAGAAACTAATGCCGATTTCAATTTACATCGACCCAGATGGCCTGCAAAGTGTTGAGGTATTTTAAGGTCATGCTAGTGTCTTCGTAGTTTATACATGCAGTTGTGACAAATTGATTGGGATTGCCATCACGGGGATCTGTCACCTTGTAAACACTGGCCGAATGAATGATTAGGTTGACAACTTGATATTGACTCTACCCCTCTGGAATATCATCGACAGGGTCAATTCTTACATACCTGACTGATAATTTCTTTTTCTCCATTTCTCTTTTGCCATTTTGATATTGTGGCATTCTCATTATGCGCGATGTCGCATGCAAGTTGTGGAGGGGTAGCTCCTTTTAATCTTTGCCAGCCGTAGAGGAAGGTACTCGGAACGTTGAAACATTTCTTTCTACCTCAGGAGGTACAACCTGATAACAAATTAAAATAGAGACGATAAACTTGATTAAATATCATTACATGGTCCGTCAACAATGGGGGATGCGAAAATACAGGACGGGGAAATGGATGAAGGCGGAGGTAACCATGGAAAAGAGATGGAGAAATCATTGCCGTGGTATTCATTGCTTCTACAACTGTGACTGGACAATGGGTGGAGTTATGCGGGTTTATGGGTTTATGGGTTTATGGGTTCTATGAATCTCCAGGTTGGGAGGATGGGGAAGAAGATGCGAATGCCATGACATTCATATCAGCGGATGTTACTCTCTTCCTTAATGTCTGCTGACTATTGAAGGCGAGTTGGACCCTCCCTCTTTGACTGGACTTCCGACTGGGAACGGGATGGGGTACAGATGCGTCGTATGTATTGTATTCTCCTGCATCAAACAAAAAACTGTAATCTTCGCGAGCACAATATTTATATTTCTGGTGATGAATCATGATAGAGTTTTGGTGATTGATCGGGAGGGGCACAGCGTCTTTTCTTTTTCTTGCAAATCGGTCAACGAACGAACGATATTCTTCGGGGGCATGCATGCTTTTGATGACTGACTGCAAAAGTAAGATATTTCTAGCTTATTTATTTAAAGTTAAATAATCAGATCATTCTCATCCTATTCGCCCGCGTGAGTCTACGGCGTAGTAAATTCATTTCATTTCTTATTTACGAGATATAACCTCTTCGATGGCTAAGGTGCAAACGATTCATATATTTAAGTAGTTTTCTCGTGGCTTTCTTGGAACCCATGATTTTAATGGCAATTCTATAAAAGAGGCTTCAAGTGTATTCCGTACCTAGATAAGACCCTACTGTGAACCGATTTTGCACGATATATATAAATCAATTAACGTAATTACTTTAAATAATAGATGAGCCCGAGATTGTAAGTCTCGTTTTGTAATTGCAACATCTTGAATCTCCCTCCCCTTAACATTTCAATGGCTTTTAGGTATTATAACTTCAACATGACTTACTTTTGAGACTACGCATGCCCTAATCCTGCTTAGATGGACTATTTCGAGGGGGCAGGGCAGGCCAAATGAATATTAGCATATATCCGAGATGTAACCGATGTAGCGAGAGCCTGACTAATCATCTCCTGGAGACTTGCATTACACCCCCAAATTGGCTAATCGAAAACGTTACCTAGGTATAAGTAGTCGAAGCTGTATTGATTTTAATTCTGCTGGTTATATGTGCTTACATGTGTTTTTCTAAGCTTTACCTTTTGAAAAGTCGTGCTACGCTCTCTATGTGACTCCTAGTTTCATATAACACGTTGAAAGCTATCATCGCTTCCAAGGTTAGCCAAACAACACGCCTACAATCTTTCTTTAGTGGGCAATCAAGGCTATACGGCAAACTCCTGTGGTGAATGATATTGTGGGATCTATTGCGCAAATGAATGTCCGATATTCCTATGATTTGTCTTCTCGGATCTTCTACTGCACCTTGTATCAAATGTCCAAGTTGGATAATCCCTTACAGCACAATCAGGCCGAAAGGGATATATCGAAACCGCTCCAAAGGAAATGGTGGGCGAAGCAGTCACATCATCTTCATCATCATAATCATCATTGTTTACAAGTAGTTTGATTAGATGCTGCTAGGTGTAACTTGTGGATGGAATCAGTCAGATCAAATATCTCGGTCTCGTGTGCATTTTGTGTATATCACACTTATAAATATAAGCCGTTACGTCTAGATGACTAGAGGAGCTTATTTGCTCATAGAAATCTTCAGAATGCTATTTCTAGAGAGAACTGGATTGATAGGTACAACGAAGAGTCATCGGTGTCTGGCTTTACGCACAAAAATTAATTACGGCAGAGATAGTACAACAGGTCCATTCACATAATCCTTAGTATTTTGAATTTAATCTTCCTCTCACCAACATACAGTACCTCGGAATGTATTATTTAAATCAAGATATAGTATGTGCTAGTAAATACCCTTTTTCCAAACACGAACATTTTCACACAAACATCAACGCAAACACTTTCAAGACTTTCAAGTAAAAAGAGAAATCAACCCGCAAACTTACACATAGCAAGCAAAATGAACAGGTTAGTCACTCAGAAAGATCCCATGACGAGTTCAGAATGCTAACTATTATATATAACAGTAGCAAGTTATCCACCAACACACTCTCCAAGCCAACTTGCTTCGCCATTCCCAAGCATACCTCCTTGAAAAATAGCACACCAATGGCGGACCTGACCTCTATTATCAAAGATCAAGAAGCCAACATCGAGAATCTGAATCTTCGTCTTAGCAAGATGGAAGAAAGAACAAAGGCTATCGAAGATGCGTTGGTGGGCGTAGATGTCATCGATCATAGCGTTAAAGTCCTTGACGAGGAATTATGGAACCAGATAGATTCAACTATCGCTGAAGCTCGGAAGCACGGAAGAGCGGCAGATGCTCTGAACAAGCAGAGAAATATGTATCGTGCACTGGGCATCAACCCTACCAGGAATGTCCTCTGATGTTTCTGTCGAGAGATGGTTGTGGCTTATGGCCCATGCATTTGTGTTCGGCAAATGGTGGTTCGGAAGGAAGGGGGTTAGAAGGGATCGATCAAGGGCGTATAATGTCTACGTTTCTATGAACAAGCGTCCGGACATAAATGATGGAGGTGTAAATGGGGATTCTATGGTCGATGAGGCTAGGTGCACAAATATGTGGGAAAGCTTTGTTCCTTGTAGCTAGATTGGGGGATGCTTTCTGTTGAGATCTTCGTTTGGTTTATTGCAGCTGACATACATAGCGCTGCGAAGATTAGTCAATCCAATATCTTTTCTAAATCCTAGTGAGACCTTTTTCATGTCCTTATAAGTTATGAAATAGTTTCAGGCATATTTCATTGCAGAGTGACATCATCAATTGTTCGACTTATAGGTTGGCTTGCTGCTTGTACAACGCGCATATAAACCACCATTCCGTTACAATTTTTTTCATCGAAAATTTTGCTTCTATTTCAATTGATAAGAATATATTCCTTGCCAAAAGATATTACTTCTACTGCCATATCGAACGCGTTATATTGGCCTGCCCAATTGAAATAGCAATCCGGGATCAACAATCGGTAGAAAGAGAAGCTTTCATGCCTACATGTCTTTTATTATATCAACATTCGATCATGCTTTGGATGAAATGTTGTGGAGGTAGATTTATTGTCGCTTCAAGTACAGTTTTTTTTTAGTGACCAAAGACGTTCAAGCACATTCTTCACAATATATTTTCATAGGCCACCAAATTTTCGAACATAAACACCATAAATATGAGCTAATCCTTCCTCAAACGGCCACAACATCTTGCTGATCACGCAGAATTCTATCATACTCCATTCTCAACCTGGTAAGGTTTTTTCCGAATCTCTCTGTCAATCTCTTTGCTTCAGCGCCAAGAACACCTTTGCATGTATGCGGCTTCTCAGTAATTGCCATATCAATATCTCTACGTATCAGATCAAAACTATCGCTCACTTCTCGTCTAAGCTTGCTAAATTCATGATCGACTAAGATCACTGCGCCTTGGCGCATTTTGGCAGACATATTGGGATATATTGTGCCGCTGACGATTTGGTTTGTGACAATTGATATTTGACGTGCGTTCATCCCCGTGCCTGATTTGAGTTACTATGTTAGTGATTGGGCATCCGGATTAAGGAATAATACTGACCTCCTTCACTACCGGCTTTACGATAGGCTGGGGTCATCTCCGCGACAATATAGGAAGATGCATTTGGTTCTTCAACATATTGCCGGATTATCCTGTAGCAAATAAATCAGTGAGACGGCGCAGAGATGACGGTATGACACGGTACCTGAAGCCTCTTGAAAATTCTTGCTGGATAAGACTGAAATTGTATTCCAGGTCTTGTATGCGAAAGTCTATTCCGTACTGCATGGTCGCTAAATCTTCTTTTCCTATTCCACAGCCGTCAGCTTTATGTGTCATACATGTTGGTTCAACGGAGGAACTAGTTGGGCTATCTTGCCTTTAATATAATTTTGCAAACTGCGCAGTTGATCGTTAACATCCTCCAGAAGGCTCCCAACGCTCGTTGGGATCTTTTTTTCGAAGAGGCCAAAATTCATTTTCAGCTCTCGTCTCATTTTTCTAGTGATCTCCGCATTCCAATTGACATACCCTCTCGTCTTAGTGGTATGCTCTCCGCTGTTTCTACACCATGCGTTATATGATTCTGTTAAGATCCGAAAAAATCAGCTGCCTCTCATGGACGCTTGGAGTTTTAAAGATCATACGATGATGCCACTACCCTTTGTCAGAACGGTATTAAAGGTATGATGGAAGTTTTCTTACTTGAGACCATTTATCCGCTTCCTTTATCGCATTTTCCTCCCAATGATCACTCGATTTATCTATTTTCGGTAATTTAGTACGCCTAAACTATGGGCAGAGAAGAACTTACTAAAGAAACCAATTATGTCACTTTGTAAAGCATTCCGAAGCTCGGCATTATGCTTCATAACCACTGCAACTGCCTGTTATAACTTTAACAAATGGAGCAGGTGGATGGGTATGTTGTACTGCTTTGGCCACTCACCTCTTTCTTGGAACGCTCATGACGATCGAGAAATGACATTTTTGCACCATCACCCTGAGATAGAGAGAGGGCATTGGTGGATTCTGTCCATATCTTGATGGAATTTAATAGACTTGGTAGTCTAGACCGCATAAAGTGTAGTGCCTGCAAAAGTTGAGCATTGGCAGTTATTTTGCGGCAAAAACGACGTAATTCCGGAATACCACTTTTCTGGACCATGTCAAAGTTTCCTCTCTCCGCATACTTCTCGTAGGTTGTATTTGAGATACAAAAGACCTCTAATTTCCCATTTGAAGTTTTTTGCCTGTACGCGGCCTGAAGTCGTTCTGTAACGTGTCGATTTCGAGCTTCAATGAAAAGCCACAGTTTTCTACGATCCATCAGAGACTGCTTTCAGATCCAAAAGGCGAGGTGATTCTTACTTCAGCTCAAGCTCTCTTTGCAGCTTTTTGTCACCTTTACGCTTTGCAATATCAATATCCTTTTCTATCACACCTATGTCACCGGTAGATATTCCTTTTCCCTTGCCAACAAATGTTCTCTTCGCCGTCTTTTCGTTGATGTCCTGAACCAAATAAGCTATCAAAAAACTTTCTCCTCTCCGAAGAACTACGTACCTCTGATCTTGTGCATATCACAGCCAATTTGAAGTTGAGGTTTTCTCCCCCAGACTCTTCCCATGCAAGAGGGACATGACGCTGGAGTTCGTTGTACAATGCTGACTTGAGGGTCGTATCAGTAATAGCTCGGGAAATTTTGGTTGCGATGAAGACGTGATCACATGTCTGCAGGTACTTTTGTGTTGCTCGAACACGTGCTAGGTTGGTATCTTGCAATCCTAGAAATCTTGGTCAGTCTTACACAGTAGAATTTGACATTAACTGTACCTGGCAAATCCGCAAGTACTACACCTGTTTTCAAAACTTCAGCATCCAGATAAACGCGGATTATCTTGGTGAATGGCCAGAGTTTATCTTCCATGAAGACGCTAGTTAGTTCTTGGCATTCGTCCGAAGTCTCCGCAGTCGCTTTCCATAGACCAGAATCATCATCTGCGGGCAATTCAATGTTCTTCGTCCATTCCAACAACTGGGTTTTAACCCTTTCAAATGCACCTGCTGATTTGTCGCTCAAGAATTCGACGTCGAAACCTTTTTCCTCGCCGAAAACTGCTTCTAGAGCCGAATATGCTACTTCCGATTCTCTTTCGATACGTTGCTGCTCATCAGAATCATGCTGGTCTGTTAAACTATCTGGATCTGGAAGTAACAGCTGTCGGAAACTCCACAGTAACTCTTCTACCATCTCCTGACGCTCTAAATTGGAAAGATACTCGGCTTCGATTGAAAACGGTTCAAGGGTGCTTGCTTTCTTTTGCCTGTATTCTGTGACAACGGAAGTGCAAGCGGCACCTTCATCACCCTGAAATCTTTATCAAAATTTGTCCAAAACAAGTCATAACTATACTTACAGTTCTAGCAAGTTCTGTCACATGGAGGAGTGAATTGATTAAACTACTCTTTCCTGTGAGAAAATTAACAATCTTATTTCACCAAACGAAACAAAATCACAAAGCATATAAGGTTATATGCCTACCTTCACCCGAAGCGCCCAATATTGCAATGGTTCTCGTGCTCGATCTATCAACTTTGCTTAATTCCTTCGCATCATCCAGTAATCTTTGGAAATTTGAATCATTTCCAAACGTTTTCTCCAACTTTTCTAACTCCTGTGTCACCTGATTGGCAACACTGTAGCTTTTCTGGAGGACGGATTGGAATCCTATATCAAAGTAAGGTTCGATTGGAGCCTTCTCATCTTCCACCACGTACTCAGCATTATCTAACAGGTCGTTAGTAAACGAATTTTCGGAGGATCTTCGGGAGAAGCTACCCCGCACTTCGATACCATCAGGCGAAAATGTATTGTGAGGATTTTCCGCGACCTCTGGCAGATGTTTAGACCTATCTTCGGCCACAGTCTTTTCTTCAGAGTCTAATGTTTGTAAAGGCTGAGGTAATTCGTGGTCCGGTGTGACAATGATCTTCAAGTCACCGTTCCAGTCGGGTGTAGCTTGGCTCTGTTCCCCATGCGAAAGTCCGTGAGTTACGGATCGCTCTGCATGAACTCCAGATTTCGCCAAAGTAGAGTTTGATGCATTATTCAGTTGTGTCTCTGGGGTTTCGTTTCCTGAAATCATATTGTTAGCAAGTGTGGGCTTCAAGTCGTCTATCAATGAACTCTCCGGTGTCGCGGCGTAATCGTTCACCCCACCATTGGAAGAAGATCTAGCTTGCACACCTGGCTTGCATTGAGATGACTGTTTGTTCCTTGATCTTATTGTAATTGTCGCGATTTGCCGCGAAGGAATGGTCGACATAGTGGCAGAAGTCATTGTTGTGTTGCTAGTAATCATCACGATATCAGCGTGAGGGCGACATCAAATTGGGCGACATCAAAATGAACAAAAGTTGAAGAAGATGTTTCACATCAACGATGGAAGTTTCCAGTAAAAATCTGCCTTATCATCAGTCAATTGTGCCTCGTGGTGTATCATCCTAAGCACGATACAGCAGGACAAAGCTCTATAATTATCCTCGGACCAATCAGAGCCATTGAACATCGCGTATTCTTTCCACAACAGGACCCCAGGTATGTAAACGAGGCAGAACGAGCCGGTGAATGTTGACTTACAGGGGTAAATAGTTATAACAAACTGTTGGTACGTCGAGCTGCTTCAGATATCGCGAGATCATTCGCTACAGGTTTCTTTTGCTTCAAATAAGGATATGCGTACCTGGCTTCGCTTGGAAGTGCTATCATTTGGAGGAGCTTTTCAATATCGGTTGGATATGATTTAAGATATATTAGCAAGGTATACTGAGTAGAACAATGCATTTCCGACAAGTTTGTCGATGCGCTTGGTCAGTCTTCGTGGGCCATTGCATGTATATGAGCGAAAGTATCTAGGTTCTTACCATGCAGGCTTATTCTGGTTGCTCTGTTCCATTACTTCGTTCTTATTCTGAAAACCGTTCTTTATCCTGCTATATGCGTGTATTCAGCGTCATATCAAATCAGCGTAGACTAAATTGGTTTGGTAGTTTCACGAGTAATTACTAGTCGTATCGATATTGAATAGAAAGTCAACAGGTTCGGGTTTGCTATATATCATGAATTATTGTTCCAATTAGAATATGTGACGAAGAGCAAAAGAGTCTAGAGATTTTGCAAAAATTTGTCATTTCGGATAAACCCAGGGGCAAGAACTTACCAATGTGTTAGTAACATGTCTTTGAAGGCAAGAATCTGCCAGATACAGACACTTCGGACGATTAAACGTCATGTTTATATCTACGCTTTGAATAATCAGATATTGAACTAGTGATAGCTGCCGCGCTACCTCGCTGCATCGACCAGAAAACCATCTCAACCGTACCTCCTGAGATCTATGATATCAAGAGATCAAGTACTCAAGATAATAGTACGGTCATGATACAATACAGCAGAAAAAAGTTCTTTATAATGATCTCGTCAGTCATGATCTACATTTCAATCATCTTCATCTCACAGATTGCATCACAGTTAACAATCCACAACCCGGCTGGTAATCCCTCGACATCGAACAAAAGTTTAGAAGTATCGCTTTCTAGGCCACAAATTTATAAATTTCCACAGACATTTGAATACCTCGATTCAAGTAGGTCTAAACATCATATCTCAGCTTCTGTCACCATCATCATCGCTTCGTGCTAACATTCCGATAGAATGAGACAGCCAGCTCCGGTCAGAGATGTCGGTATGTCTTCAAATTTCAGTATCATGAAGAAAAGGGTTCATACTCATTATGGCGATATAGGTATTGAAGAAATTCTGATCCAAACTGTCGCTCCAGGATCCACAAATGCCTCAATAAACGCCAGAGATGAGATGCACATAACACACGATGAGCGGACCTACCTTCGTGGAGGTCTCGAAAGATATTACCTAAATCGAAATTCGGTCATCGGGGGTCGGTCATATGTCTTCAGCCAGTTACATGAGGAGCATTGCGAGTACTACGTGCGGGCAGGAGCTGTTAACTCCGAGTGGGACAGATACATGTTTCAAACTACTGATATGCGTCAAAATCCAACACTTATGTGCCATATACTTAGTTTGATAAGAATAATTCAAGCTCTGCTGCGCGAGCGAGTAGACCGGATGGCAAAATTTGAAACTGCTCTGTATGCTCGAAAGTTGGCCGAGGCGGAGTCGGCGGAGTTAAAGGAGAAAGACAATCCTCCAATTGTTCCAGTGGAAGAAGGACATGCCTCCGAATGGTCTACTTCGGCTATCGGTAAGTAAAAATGCCCCTCTATGGAATCTTCTAGTAGTGACTAATTTGATTTTGACAGAAAAATGGCTCCAATTCCAGAATGTTTGTACGGAGGAAGATTTAAAAACGGTCGCTAAAATCTATGAGGCATTCTGCGCTGTACGCAATGGTGACTTTCCCAATCTTCTCGCGGCTTTGGATCAGGCTTGGGCACCCGCATCCTATCCAGGCTTTTTTGGGTTAGGGATATAAAGTATTTACCCTACCCTATAGACCTCCAGACTGGCTATGATCATGGAATTGGCGGCACCTCAGAAGTCTAGCATATCAAGGAATAGGACATCGAGAAATGACTAACTGACGAGGTATGGCTCTGCGGTTGTTCTCGGATATCTTAATGTATCTATATGATAATCTCATACGAAGGAAAGTGTATCGGGAAGAAGATTGGCTGCGGGAGAGATCTCGGAGGACTAGCTTATGGTAGCTCGCTTTCTGGGTAGTTTATCCCAAACTAGTTGATGAAATTTCCCATGGCAACTCAATATGGGGCATTCTACACCCACTTGTAGATGAATGTAAAATTTAGCTTTTTCTACTATGCATACGCCGTTCCACCCAGAAAGATATTTCCTTCGGAGTATAGAGCTTTTTGTAACCAAGTTCTGTTACACTTTAAAGTCTACCTCTTGATCTGTAGTTTCAAAATATAAGCATATCAACCAATTTTACATTCGGCTTGAAAGTAATGAGGGAAGGATAAATCACATGCAAAGTATAAGTGAATCTCTCAAAGTGGTAGCTGTGAGCATATGAAACTAGTGAGATAGACAGCATATCGCAACTTGTTCGTAGGTCTTTTTTTCGTGGAACAATATATTTTCTTTTCACCACTCTCTATTAATCCCGTGCCTTTTAATCTCCATATATGCCTGGCTACCACTTTTAGGGCATTCCCAAAAAAATCTAAATAAACCTTGCTTCTAGATTTTAGAGTGTCAATCTAACACACTCGTCTGGTCTCAAATCAAAATGCTTTCCAAATTCTCAAGGGGAATATCAAAATTGCATTATATCAACTAGAATTAAAAATTCAATATACTATTAAGAAGCAGATTACATCTACACAGTTGAGATGCTATCGTCAAATTTTGTTAAGTATAATGCCTTTTATTCTATGTATATAGCTTTAAGCACTCGGTTATTCATTTATGAATCCCAATTAGTCTTAATAAAAGTCTACATACATTAATCTAATCACAAATTCAAAGCCTTTACAAATTATTAAAAGGTTTCAATTTTGTAATATATATCAATCGAAATAAGAACATGATATATCAAAATAATTAATTAATATTCATACACACTCATCTGGTCACTATTTCAAACTACTCTCAAGATTATCAAAAAGATTTCAAATTTGCAAAACAAGTCAATCGAAGTAAGAACCTTATGAAAATCAAGAAGAAATAGATTAGATGTGATTAATTAGCACATCGATATCGACAAGATTGAGATGGCAGACACATATCGTCTATATAAGATTTCAAAATTGCAACCTATTTCACTCGAAGTCAGAATTTGATATATTCAAAAGAAACATATTATGCATATTTAACTGGAATGTTATTATCGGTATAGCAGTCATATGACGATCTTAGCGGGGCATTAGTGGCCGTATAAACTGGCGAGACGCTAGGGCTTTAGGTTTTTATTTATAGGGTTAGCTTTCTGTAGACTTAGGAATATTCAAGATTATTATATGCATAGATCTAAGTACTTACACTTTACACAAAACCACCAAGTTGATACCAATAGTTATCATCGGAGCATTTGGATTTACGGATATAAATTTTCAATGCACATTGAGATAACACTCCGTTCGTAGCCCTAGTTCTAGGCGAGAATCTCATGACGTAATATATTCCACATGTAAACTAATCGCTATCGTCTTATCGTTTCTCATATCTAGTAGTTTATTAATCAGTTAACTTTAAGATATTTATCTCTATCGACCGATTACTTTTTCTGTGTAGTGGTTTATCAATCTATAGACTGTAGAATATTTATCTCTTTTACCTTATTAGATTACCTATATAACATATTAATGATCTATGTTATTCAGAATATTTATTTTTATAATCTAAATTTCCCTCTTGTATAGTAATTCATTAATTTATGATCTTTAGGATATTTATCTCTATCGTCGCATTGACCCCCTTGCATAGCAGTTCATTGATCCGTCTACCGAAGGATATTCATCACTACTGTCTACTTAGCTACTATACAGAGTAATTCGATATTTCGCAGCCTATGGGAAGCTGATATCTATCATCTCATTAATTCCCCCACATTTATTGTTTATTCATTAGTAGACTACAAGACAGTCATCTCTATCATCTTATTAGTTTCCGTGCCAAGTGATTTATTGATTCATAGACCCTCAGATATTCATCTCAACTATTATACACCACTAGCTTCCATCACCTCCACCGCACTCCACCATAATGTCACATGATTCCCCGTGCTTAATTGCCATTTCTAATCTCCTCCAACTCCATTTGACTGACTGATACCATACAACTGAGCATATGTTCTAGGTAATTTGTCAGTAATGCTAGCAAATTTTGGCCAGCGAAGACACATACCACATCGACCCACGATTTCTCGTACCTCAATCTTCTCCTTCGCCTCCGCTGGTGTGATGACGATGACTCTGCCCTCTCTAGCAGCCTCCTCTTCCAACATTGCCTGCTTATAGCCCCAACTTGCCAATCTACTCGCATTTCTGATAGTGGCATCATTGATCTCCTTTGCAATCTGTTGTACATAGTCGATGAAAGCCTGGACTGCAGGCGCAGGATTGTCGGTATACAACATTTCCTCGTAGTCTGCTTCGAGCAAACGCTGCTCGAACTCCTGCTCAAATTGATATATGCGCAGGATCTCTCTACCGATAGCGGCGAGAGTAATTGCTGTGGGCTCATAGGAGCTGCGGAAAAGAATGTCAGTCTCCGTTTGGACATTTAAAATGGTGGTGATGTTGGTTATGCCGCCAACTGCGTTGATATCTAATCTTTCCATTCCTGTGAAGACGTAATTAGCCAAAGCTACCTATTGACAAAGTCATTAATAGACTTGTGACCAATTTAAAATGTTGTTAAACAGTTACAAGAGTCTCATGGGAGTAAAAATTTACCATGATCAACAATGGGTGCTGGTTGCTTCATAATGACGCGTTATCTTTGTTATTGATTTAAAAATTGATTATCTTGACAATAGTAATTGATTTAGTAGTAATGCAATGGCAATTAATGTCTTAATTACAGTGAATATTCAATTTGTTCGCTGTGTGGTCAATTGTGATAGTATTTTGGAAGTTTCAAGATGGAGTCCAGACTAAGTAAAACTCAGTCAAACTCAAGATTTGGACCGAGACAGACCGGTAACATACAAGACTACAGGTTTACACAAATGAAAATTCACATTTTCCCAACTCTATCAGTGTCTTGATGTAAACAAAGAAAATCCAGCTCAAACACATATCATTCTTCTTGACCTCTGCCATCCTCGAACCCCTAACCGGTAAGCGAGAAACAAACCAGCAAAAGAACAAGTATTTTGGAGTTTTACTTTACAACAGATGGAGATGAATTGGCAACTATGCTAGTATCATGTGTCTCTGCCCTTGATAGAAGACACTTCAGTTCTTAATGATCATTTAGTCAAATAAATTTTAGGCATAGTACTTGAAGTTTGTCTCGCAATAGGTCAAGTTTGCCCTGTGCGACTTGACCTCTTTCATCACCTACAAGAAAATCAAGTACAACACACCTTGAACTCAAAATTCATGAAACACCGGGCTATAATCCTTTGGATATACAATTTTCTTTCTAATCATATAGTTTATTCTAAACCTTATTTATTTACAAATGATTTTGGTATCTAGCGCCAGTCCATCCGAATGATCCAAACAGTTATATCTCCCCGCAATGTGCCATAGCTCCATACTCAAACGCCATACCCTAACTATCTAGGTATTCAGACCACTTGACACAATAAGATCCTGCCCGTCTCTAAAATCCCTCTCCCGACCCCAACACCCTTGATTGAACCCTACCAATACATCAAATATAAGAAACAACAACTTCCAACACATTGACCCTCCGAATTCTACTGTCACTCTCTCCCATATCCTCATCCTCCTCCCCATCCAGTCCCACAATATCATCCACGGTCGCTAGACTCCTCGTCCTGATAACCACCCTCACGCCTTCTTGTTTTTGCCACCAATTTGCCAACATCAAGGTTTTCTCAATTGCTTTTCCTGTTCCCTTGATAATAACTTCTCCACTACCACCGCTTCCAGCCTTTTTCCCCATTCTAGTGTGTTTGATACCTTCTTCGATTTCTCTCATGAGTTCTCTATCCGTGTTGGGTAACATGGTAGGTCCAGCGCGAAACTCTGCGCCATCGAGGTATTTTCGGACTCGTTTTACAATGGCGATGAATGGCGAATTGGGAGAGACATAGACAACTTTCTCGGAAGCGGAATTAGGTGACGAGATTGCGGGGTGGAGGAGGGGTCGCTTTTGGATTCTTTGGTCTGCGCGCACGGAATAAGCTCAATCAATAACTATTGGAAGTAAAAGGGAATGTACTCTTTCCTATTCTTGGTAGTTTAGGTTTATTCTCGTCCTTGGAGGACGGCGACGGTTGGGAGGGAGCCATTTTTTCTATCGTTCAAGATACCGGCGGTCTTCGACTACGGGGTATGTTTTGCGATTGCGTATGATGCGAAGAGTTGTGAATATTTCTTGCGGTACAATATTGATTTCATAATGTTGAGACCAATCACTAGTTCACCGCCCGGCAGAAACTATCATGCACTAACGTCATAATGCACCATAGCTCCACAAAGCTTCTCATAATCGTCAGTACATGATATTGATAAACATTCATTTTAATAATTTCATATCAGCAATATATCAATATGGCCACCTCGGTTTGGCCATCTTTACCCGCTCATGAGTTGAGAAAAGAAGAAGACGATTCTACGGTACACATTGATTTGGTCCTACATACCGGGCTGCGACAAATGGCAACTAACATTCATTTCAGGAACGCGAATTATCATGGCTTCTAGAATCACTTCAGGAAACTTTAGCTTCACTAAAGACGGGTCTCGAAGATTGTTATGCACTTCTCGCGCCGGTTGAGCCAGGTTCTACACTTGTTATGTCATCTCCTCGTTCCGAGTACCTGAAGGGTCATATTACACGCGTTGGCACTCAAGTGGTCAAAGGAGTTTGTCTTCCCTCCCCTCGCTAGCCCCATCTATTCTATTCTATCTCTCTTACATCCAAGTCTTAAATAACGGGCTTATATTCAGTAGCTCATCACTAATATTCAAACCCTCAGACCCTCCACCTTCGCCTCAAATCCCTCCCACCAACCTCCTTTTCGCTCTCCCCGACTCTACCTCTCCTCCTCGAACCCCTCACCCAACTCCGCACACTCCTAAACCAAAGTCTTGATTGTGTGGATATAACCCGCTGGACCGGTGACCGCCACTCCGCCCCTTTCATATCCTCGCAATTACATCTCCTCCAAAGTATTCTCACTGAAGCCAAGCTCGTCCTCAAAGGCCCCTCTCTCCTCGAATCTCCCACCCAAACCCCCGCCTCCTTGAATTGGGCGCACAATCCCGTCGACCCCGATACATTTTCTCCATCTTTACCCTCTAATCTTTCGCTCGACCTCACTATCTCCGATGGTTCATTACTGCTCACAATACGAGTTCTTGAGCCTGTAGCACAGCAAGTGAATTTTGGAAGCAGAATAGCATTTGCGATAGGAGCGCAGAGGAGATTGGAACACGATGAGATGGATGAAGTGTTTATGTATAAAGGGGAAGAGGTAAGGGTTAAGGAGAAGGTGAGGGTGGAGAGTGCAGATCCGAGGTTGATGAGTGTTTTGGCCAAGGTCGCGGCGTTGGAGCACACGGTCGAGGGGGCAAGAGCAGGGCTAAAGATTGTTATGGGTGGGAATGGAGAGGGAAGTGATGAATAGTGCGGCTGGCTATTACTTTCGTGGATCGTTAGGCAGCATAGTTGACCCGAGATTTGTTTGTGGATGTGAATAATGTGAAACATGGCGGAGTCGACTTATCGCCATTGTGGTGTTCGAGGCGCATCTGGCACGCATGCCAGACTCACCGAGGTCTCCCAGGGTGATGATCTCAAGATTGGCAAGCTGGATCAAATCTTCCGATTGAGAATGGAACGGAGCCCAGTTTTTTGCGATGATACCATCCCTGATGGTGTTCTACGGTTTCGGACATTTTGTTAACGAGATGAATTTATACTCCTTCATCCTTTACATGGGGCTATATTCTATAATAAGTAATAATAACACTTCTATAAGGGCCAGCCCCGTTAGCATTATAGAGCCTCGTTCTCTCTAGTATCCTTACGCACTTTCTACATTTGGTTGGTAAGATCTCGCGTGATGCGATTGGGGACTCCCAGTCCATCAAGGGAATCCTTATCACGAGTAACAATATCTTTCAATGGCCAATATGTCAATGTAGGTAGGTACTCATGATTCTTGCTAAATGTAACGGTCTCAGAACCCTCGCATTTCGATTTCCCAGTTTCTCTCCGTCTAGATTGCACTACATAAAACAGCTAGTCTTTGAATCATTCCTTGTGATACGGGTATCTTTACGGTTACTGAGCTTCTCCTCAACTTAATGTTCATAAAAAGCCCATAAATCGCGTTTGTGGAACGGATGAACATGCAATCTCAACCCCGCAAAGACAGCAGGGTGATCTGGTATAGATATGAAAGACAACCGGTACCGGTGCTTGGAATTTCAAGCGGCGAAGGGGTCGGCCTCTATAGGTTTGTACTAATCGCGTCATGTCATTGATCGGAGAATAGTTCAATCGCACTAGGTAGACTAATGCTACCTAGTTCCCTCTTTAGCCCGACACTACTACACACGACACTTCAATACCTTTCTACACATAAGCTCCAGCTGTCAGAGTTCAACGATCATAAGTACATATAAAGCTTCCTCCTTACCGCCAATCGATAAATAACATAGAGTATGTTTTCTAAAATTCCCGAGGTCATTCAAGAGAGGTCAAACAAAGCTGCTTTATCATGAATGAGCTCATGGCTTTTAACATGAAGCTTTCAGCTCTGTAACCTTCAAGTATTGCTAGTGTTAGACTATGATAATCATTGATAATGTCATTAGAAAGGTAAATCTTGAATCTGGGAGGCAGAGACGCTTGGGAACGTCATGGAGTCCTTGGTATCGAATCTACCTTCTTCCAAGCTGGTGTAAACACGCATTCCACTCTTTTTCATATTGACTTGGTATTTGATTGGAAAGGTGGGAAGTTGGGAAGTTGGGAAGTTGACATGCCTGATTGATAGCTGCCAATAGATTCTTTGGATTGCATAACTGTCTTGAGCTAAGTACGAGCTTCATACCCGGTCAACAATCCCTCGTTCGTTCATGAACCGTTTCATACTCACCTTTTCATCTTTTAACTCAGCACCTCAGACTACTTTCCAATGGCATCCACAAACATAGGGCAAATTGCTGCCAAAGTTGCCGGCGTTGCAGCTGGACCTTCCTCCCAGTTCCAAAGCCAATACCGCAGCCCAGCCCAGATAGCTGCGGAAACCTCAGGAGTTAGCAAGTCCACCCCCGCTCATACAAACTTATCCCCACATATCACCGATCTTTATGGTCATCCTTGGCCTGCTGATGGAGCTCATGCTTTGAATGTTGGCGGTCTCCCCGTTACATCCGATCCATTCCTCTTCGAAAAGCAGCAAACATTCGTGCGCGAGAAGATCGTCGAACGTCGAGTTCATCCATGCGGTTCTGGTCATTTTGGATACTTCGAAGTCACCAAAGATGTATCCTCACTCACCAAAGCCCGATTCTTGGGTGAAGTAGGGAAAAAGACCCCAGTCTTCCTCCGCTTCAGTACTGTGACCTTCGGGAAGGAGTTTCCGGACCTTGCAAGAAACCCTCGAGGTTTTGCCGTTAAATTCTATACTGAAGATGGTAACTATGATGTTGTCGGTTTGAATTGGCCGGTTTTCTTTGTTAGAGAGCCCATGCAAGGACCTGACAACATTCGTTCGCAGTCGAGAAACCCCAAGACATTCTTCATTGATTATGATGCCACAATGGACTTTCTGGCAAATGTGCCCGAGTCGAATCATGCCGGAACTATGTTTTTCTCGGATTCTGCCACTCCCGATGGGTGGAACTTCCACGGATATGGATGCCATACTTTCTCCTGGGTTAATGAACATGGAGAACGTGTCTTCATCAAATATACATTCCTTAAAAAAGGGGGCCAGAAGTTCATGTCCTTTGCCGATGCACAAAAGAATGCAGGCATGGATCCTGACTACTCCAAGAAGGATATGTATAATAAAATTGAAAGCGGCAAGGAGCCCGAATGGACCGCCTATGTACAGACCATGACTGCTATCGAGGCCGAGAAACAATCTTTCGATCCCTTCGATGTCACCAAGGTTTGGCCTCGTAAGGAATTTCCACTGCAAGAATTTGGTCGCATTGTCTTGAACAAGAACCCAGACAACTATCACCGAGATGTTGACCAAGCTGCCTTCTCGCCTTCTTCACTAGTTCCAGGTATCGAACCCTCTCCAGATATGCTGTTGCAATGGAGAATGTTCTTTTATCGCGATGCACAAATGTATCGTCTTGGCGCGAATATGCACCAAATTCCTGTCAACTGTCCGTTCATGGCACAGAACTATGCACCTCAATCTCACGATGGAGCAATGCGCGTCGACAACAATAACGACGATCGACTAAACTATATGCCGAACTCCTACGACAAGCCCAAATACTCAGACCACGCATCCGAAACTCCCTACCGTGTCGCAGACCCAATGGTTTCTCGACAATCGCACCACAAGAACGAAGGCACTGACCAAGAATACGTACAGGTCCGGGAATTATATAATCGAGTGATGGATGATGAACAGAGAGATCATTTACATTCCAATACTGCGTTCTGCATGAACACGGGAGTGTGCAAGACGACACGAGTCAAGTATTTGGGACAGTTGTATAAAATCTCTCCTAAATATGTTGAAGGTATCATTGCTTACTTGGAGGATAAGAATGTTACTCTGGATGAAGCAAAGGCTGCGAGTGAGGGGGCGGAAATGGCTGGGAAAAGTGAGAAGTATAAGCCAAAGGAGAGTGCGCATCATTTCTTGACTGGGAGGGAAATTGAAGGCTCGGGATTGTTTACACCGGAGGGCAAGTTGAATGAACATAGTGCTTAAGTCGATACGTATCATAGAGGCACAATGTACATACGCATGGGATAGAATATATCAAATATGGGTCTGAGCTTGTCACTTAATGATTGCGCACCGCTGTTGGCAAAACAACAATATTTGTAAAAGAAAAAAGAAAAGTGCTTCGATTTCAATACCATTACAGTCGTAAATAGGGGAAAGAGGAATGGTTTATCACTCCCTCTCCTTTCAGAGACCCACCCATTCAGATAGCCACTTAACAATCCATTCCCTCTTCACGCCATCCAAATTCATCAAAGCCTCACTTGCTTTCTCAGTCTCTCTCGTTTCTAACACGTTACATTCCCCGTCATCTCCGAGAACATCTTCATAGAACTCCAGCAGCTTGACTGCGGGGTTAAGCTCCAAAATCTTTTCCAACTCTCTTTCTTTCAATTTCATCCCAGCCCCCGCTTTCGTTTCTACATCTTGTCTTACTTTGGATATCCAAACACCAAGTGGAACTGACTCTATTGCTTTACCTGAAATGGAAGACATGTCTACAACTAATTCCTCCCTGATCTCTTCCCAGGTTTTGGGGTGAGGATTTAAAGGATGGAAAACTTGCACACGTGAGCTTCCTTCATCTCCGGGCTGATTCTTGCTCAGTGCTAAGTCGACAATGATATCTGAGAGTATGTCCACTGGTACCCAGTCGACTCTTCCTAGGTCCGAGCCTAGCGAATGCGGAATACAGCCTATATGCAAGGAACTAAGAATGAGACTCGGAAACCATTCGCTCTTATTCCATACCCCCTTGCTCTTGACCGGACCGGCTATCTGACCAACTCTCGCAAAAGAGAATTTGAATCCTCGAGAAGAGAACTTGTCAGACGCATAAGAGATTAGAAGTTCAGAGAGAAATTTACTTTCTGCGTAGCCGTTTGGTCCTACAATAGGGGTATCTGGGTTGGTGGCGGGGGAAATCACTTGTTCGGGGGTAGAGCGAGACGGAGTTTTGTATCCCATGACGGAACTGATTGATGAAATGAAGAAGAACTTTCCACCTGCACTCGAGATTGCGAGAGTGATAAGATTAACGAGACCTTCGATGCTTGGATGAAAAGAAGACAAGGAAAGATTGAAATTGACAGGCCAGGCGTTGTGAATGATGCGAGTTGCTTTCAGTAGCTTGGAGTAGTCTTCTACTTGGAGGCCGAGTAGCGGTTGAGAAAGATCCGTAACAAGAAATGTGACTCGAGATTTGGGAGTGTCTGCAGATAGGCTCGGAGAGCCCCGGAAACCTTTGCCGGTTGTCGACCGGTTCAGACAATATATATGAGCTACTCTTGGGTTCGAGAGAAGACTTCCTAGGATGTGGGAGCCAAGGGAGCCCGTAGATCCAGTCAAGACGACTATCTCATAATTCGCATCAATTTGTCTATTGACGGTAGGAGAAGGTAAACGTATCGAATCAATGCGGCTCTGAAACTCCTTCAGCATACCGTCTCTTAGTTGTCCAGCATTCTGTTGTAATTCTGCACGTGTATTATCTTTGGACAGATTGATGACCGCGCTTGCCAAATGAGCGATTGAAGGGTTGGTATAGAGTGTACTTGGAGCAATAGATGAAATTCCGAGACCCCTGCGAAGCTTCCTCACCACTGTGAGAGCCTGCAGTGAGTCCATCCCGCGAGTGAAGAAGTCCTCATCGATCTCTAAATAGGACCAGGAGGTGATGCTCAAGATCACCTCTTTCAAGA
The DNA here is from genome assembly GCA_002162615.1 of Myriosclerotinia duriaeana. Classification (NCBI taxonomy): domain Eukaryota; kingdom Fungi; phylum Ascomycota; class Leotiomycetes; order Helotiales; family Sclerotiniaceae; genus Myriosclerotinia; species Myriosclerotinia duriaeana. Next base: position 464,649 of record NGKI01000019.1, read on the forward strand.
ACTTGGAGACGATTGATGAATCATCAAGATTGATGTTGGCAGAATCTTCAATATGCATTCCTGCTGCCATACTATCCGCATCTGCGTACAAAGCATCAAGTTCTTCCTGATAAAGCTGCAAAGTTCCTGCTCGTTGAACGGTGCCTTTTCCTGCAATCAACATGCGTTTCTTTGGGTCAGTAAAGAATATGTGGGTTTTGGCTACCTTTGCATGGGTCTGGTAAAGTGTTAGCACCTGTATTTCGACAACGAAGCAGCAAAGTATTGATGTCCTGTCGCAGCCCCTCATTGGGAAATCACCTCTCGGCATGGAAATAAATACTCACTGGACACTCCTGGTTGGCTTCTTCAACAGATGGCCAAATCTTTTCAAGTAAAGCTGCACGCTCTGTCGTGGAAAGCTCGACATCTCCGTTTACGGGGTCGATCAGAAGAGACGCCTGAAAACGTTGTGCGCCCATCACCAAAGCTGCTTGGACCTCTGGATTGCGAGCTACAACGTGCTGTTCCATCGATATTGGATTCGTTTTCTCTCCATTCAGGAAGACAATGATATCGTCGGCTCTTGCATGCCACTTCCACAGGTTTGGTTTCTTAGGATGAGGGGTAAAGAGATCGCGGGTAGCATATTCTTGTAGATAAGGAAACATTGTGAAAGTAGGCTGCTGTTTTTTCAGTTCGAAATTGCGAATCATAATCAACTCGTGAGTTTCGTTGATGATTGGTCTGAGTTCGGCGCCTAGGTCTGGGTGGATGCTGATGTATTTCCAGTCTTCTCGGTCACGACTACCTTCCTGATGAATCAAATTCGTTAGGCCAAGCTCGGTGGCCCCAAACTGATTTACCAGTCTTATTCTAGATGCAACAATATCTCCGGTGGCTTGTGGCAGATCTCCTCCACAGTAAATTATCATTTCCAAATGCTCAGCGCAATAGTCGAGAAGGTCTGGGCTTTGACTGAGTTCTTTCACTATTGAAGGTACAATGAAAGCAATGTCGGCAGGTGTTTTCTTCAATCCATCCACAAGTCCTTCTGCAGATGGAATTGCCCCAGAAGTGGGACTGATCATTACTGTTCCAAAGGGTACAGCATTGAAAAGGTGGCAGACAAGGTATGCACCCTTTTTCAAGAAGAGCTTAGCGACAATACTTTGGGTTTAAACGAGATTGAAACTTACATGGAAGGGTGGGAAGGTTAAGAAGACTCTTTTGCCTTCATACATTCGATGCAGGCTCTCATAGCAGGATGGGGGATCTAGCGCCATCATTGCGATATTTGTAGCAGCAGTATCATGACTCCATACGATGGGCTTTGGAAACCCAGTTGAGCCAGAAGTATGCCTTAGCAGTTAGCTTTTAATCAATACAAGTATGATAAAACTTACACAACGACCAAGGGTTCTTGACTGGCATCGGAAAAAGACTTTTTGAACGGGAAATGCTTGTGTTTCTTGTCGAGAAGATCGTCAACACTCGGGACTTCGAGAGCCCGAAGTTCAGAATTAGCCTCAAGAATTGCAGTGATCTGCGGTGGACGCGGAGTAGGTGAAAGAACAGTTCTGCAGTTCAGGCGATCTAGCAGGCTTATTTGAGCCGCAACACTGTTTCGAGGGGAAGTGAGAAAGATCTTCTGGGTGTAAGCATTACAGCGCATTGATGAGGTGGTTTTAGGATGCAGGTAGATGCTGAAAGAAGGGGAAAGAAGGGAATTTAGGGGTTATTGAGGAGATATGTCTAGAGAGAATACTCACCAAGTATCCAGATTTCACAGCGCCTAAGATAAGTGCTGGATATCTCACATCATTAGGCCCGATGTATGCTAAAACCTCAAAGTCCTTCGCTGGACCCAAGCTTTCGTGTAGCCACCAGGCAACACCATCGATCGCATTTGCAAAATTACTAAAGGTGATCTTGCGATATCCTTGGTCGTAAGTCACCGTTGAAACTGGATACTCTGCATACAAAGCCTCCGGATCAACATCAGCTAGATGGTCGACAATGTTGGGAATAAGCTCATCTTTCCATTTTCTTGAAGTCATGATGAGTGAGTATTTAGCGGCTGTTAATCCTTATACTTAACTTTTCCGATCTTGTCTTTAAAGCTCGCGCGCTTGCACACATGTAATCAAGGAGATATTTCTTAGCTGTTAACTTCATTCAAGTAGTGACTGGACAGCAAAGTACTTTTTCGAGGTACGTAAGCATCTAACTGCCGGCAATATCGGCATGTAGTGAATCATGTTGGAGCCAACCAACATGTTGTAACCAAGACCCCTACATTGTGCACAGCCCAATATCATGTACACCGCAAATGAATGAACAGACTCGTAGAATAGCCGTAAATGAATCCCGAAATCACATCATCATCATTTTCAATCAAAATTCGAATATTCAATATTATTATTTTGATCTTACCTATGGATGCGTGTTTTATGAATCTCCATGCAAATAGGCGCCTGAAAACTAGACTGACGATCACATTTGCCGTGGGTAGTTCGTGAGTACCCTAGACTTCCCTTCTTCCCAATTCTCAAAATTATCAAGAAGATTATCTAACGGAGAGTGGATAGCGGCCTCATAACCTCTATTGTTTGCTTTGCCACCTTCTTTCGAAATAGTTTATCAATCGATGGGACTTATCATGCTGTCGATCTACATCATTTGGACTCAAGTCGAAGCTGGCGTATGTCTCATCTCTCTTTGGCTCCCAACATGGCGTCCCTTGTTAGAACGAATTGGTCGAGAAAACTTTTCAAAGAAAGGCATCAACCGAGTGACACAGACAGTTGCGAAACAGCCCACGAACGTCACGAGTTAGGATGAGTCTAATAGTCAACTACAGTCAAACCTCGGTAAAAGGTGTAAGGGGTTGCATCATCTTGGGCCTAATGGTGAACACAATTCTGCTCAAGAGATCGTGTTAACAAAGGATGTTACTGTGGTGGAAGACCGCCCAGGACTCGAAGATCTTGATGCATTCCAAGAATCTTTAAGAATGTAAATTTTGATTGGGGAGAGCCCCACAACCATATAGAGGGAAATAGACAGCAGCCACCAATCACATCGAAAAGTTTCCACTCGAAAATCGCCTGTCAAACAATCAACTCGACAGCCAACATGTTGTGTAGGAATCAGGTTTTCTGGGATGACTTCCTATCTCTGGGACTGGCGACTAATAGGTAGGCGATACAGATCTCATAAAGGAAATCGATACGTATCCCTAGAGTTAGAGGTTACGTCTCCCTCGATTCTTTCTGGTGAATTCATTTACATGACCTCCAGGCATTCTTCCTCGTGGCTCACGCCTGTGTCTCCATGCTTCTTGACATCTATCCACTCCATGCAAAACTACCACACAATTCAAGGCCATCACATGAAATAGCCAGCACGAATGCATGTGTGATGACATTCAAAAATGCATTCCGTACAACTTCCAGCAAGGCAGGAGGGACCAGCAAGCCTAGAGCGGTTGCTCCACCGTTTAATACTGCTTCCACATCAATAACATGAGCGTTTTGAACCTTTTGGCCTAAAACATTTGTCAAGACTGCTTGTACAATGACAATCCCTTCCTAGCATCGTAACCCCACTGTTGCAGAATGCTACAGAGGCACTTGCCGTGGCGATGTCATTTTTATGAAGCTTGATTGACACAGCACTAAAAAGGTATTTGGCGGCAGATACCTGCTCCAAATCCCGCAAGAACCTGATAGAGAACATATCTGGTCCGACTACCAGTAGCAGTAAGGATAAAGATAAGACCCGAACCGACAGTGGCCATGACAGTACCCAGATACACAAATGGAACGTAGTATCCGACAATAGTTATCAATGACCACTGATCAGGGACGAGATTAACATCGAATGAGGTGTGGCAAGATGTGGATTCCGGATTCAGAAGCTGAATCCTTGTGTAACGACTGGAAGTAAAAGGGAAGGTATGTTATGTGTACCACTATGGCCATGGTGATGAACACCGCGAAGAGACAGCCGGTTCGTTGTTTGATGATTCGAGAAGGAATGACTCTATGTATTTAAGATGAGTTAGCTATGCTCAACATTAAGAGGCGTCGCATCTTACCTTTCTGCTAACCGGATCTGCAGAGCCCTGAAGGCAACAATAATAATTACAAACCCCAATAGACATTCCCAGACCCGGGAGTCGGACAACGCAAAGGTACTTCCTCTCCATTGTAAGGCTAGGAAGAAGCATGCGGATGCAGCAGTAAGCAAAATAGCTCCAGCGATATCCATTCTTGCCAGCTTCTCTTTGACTGATAGGGATAATGCTAATTGGGATTGGGTAGGAGGTTGCAAGGAGGTTGAAATTATCACCATTTGCTAGGAAGAAATCAGCATTATTTTGCACGTTACTCACAAGGAGGAGAAAACTGACGAATGTTGATCCAAAAGCAGAACCTCCAAATCAGTTTCTGAGAGTTGGTGAAAATTCCATACAGCAAGGGACCAAGCGCAGAGGAAACTCCATACATGCTTGTAACTAGATCCATATAACGATGGCGAAGTCCTAATCGGGGCCGAGACAGCAACAAGTTTAAAAGTTCCACACTAAAGATCCCCACCAGCAGCACCAGAAACCAGCCGCCCAATGATACATACCACTGACCTAGAGCAGAAGCACTTGGAATCAATGTTAAATAGTAAATTTGGATGGGAAACAGGGTGCATTATTGTCCAAGGGCTGGTTAAAACGACATCAGGCTGAGTAAATAAGCACTTCCATACCAGCCGATGAGATTAAGAGTCTTGAAGTAAGTTGTTACTCTCGAAAGTGTTGTTGCTAGGAAACTGATAAATGTATAAGAAATAAGGAGTTCATGGCCGCTTAACCTATGATGTAGTTTTCCAGGGCGAGGACGAGCAGCACAGCCATTATCCCAATTTTTTAAAGAGTGAACCTCCACCCATTAAGGGGAGGGATGATCGTTTCGGCTTCGATAGTAATATATTGGCCGACTTTTAAGCTGTCATCTTCAGAAGCAGCCTGCAGATTTTCTGCTTGATGTTTGATTGAAGGATCTGACTTGAGTTCCGTGATGGTAGCCAATTTCTAATATTTCCTTCTATTTGAACTTCATCAATTACGCTCTTCTTGAATTTTGATAACTTCGTGTCAAAAACAATGTAAAAGAACCCCTAGGTACCTTGAAGGGAAGGGAATGGAAGTGGGGAAGAACCATGGCGTCAAGCCTCTTCTACCCGTCTCTTAGTACTGGCTCGATCACTTGCACCTTCGCTTGGGTGCCATGGCCAATCTTCAATAACCTTCCCAAAAGCTGTCGAAATCCAATTCGTGAGACAAGGGTCACACCCACTTTTTTGGCACCGACGGGCCAACAGCGGTGTCTTCACTCGCTAGTGAAGCTTACTCAGCCTCCATTTTGAAAGCACTTGTCCTCCCCCCCCC
>NGKI01000019.1:490260-516062 GCA_002162615.1 Myriosclerotinia duriaeana
CCCGCCACAAAAACATTACCTGTCATCTGATCCGAAGTTAATGATGTGACGCAAGAACCAGACCGCGCGTTAATATCTACAATGCAGAGCTCTGGCGCCGCTGCCCACACTCTGATCACCTTTACATCACCAGCCACTAAAAGCTTGCCGGTCACCTGTTGCCAATCGAATACCATTCCAGAATTGACATTACTTGGGACAAGGTGAGTTAGAGCTCTCCATGCCGAAGCAACCTCTATCTTTTTATCGGAGTCGTAATTTCTATATATCCGAATAACACCATCAGAAGAACCTGTCAATAAGAAAGCTTGGTCATCTTCGTTTATAAATTGGAGATCACTAATTCTTGACCCTTCGGGGTTGCCATTGGAAAATCGACTTAGGCGATCTTGTTTCTTCCAATCCCACACACAAATTGTATCTCGGTCATCAGACACAGCCAGATGATCTTCGAATTGATGGAGGGTCATTTTTGATGGCTGGCTGGAATTGTTGAAAAACCCGGTCGCATGCGTCCACTTTCCATTACCGGCAATTTCTTTCTGTGGTTGAGTTTCCCGCAATATTGCTTCGTTCCTTGATCTTCGCCAGAGTCGTTCGTTGTAATCAGTGCTGCCAGGTTCTTCAGCCTCATTAGGTTTCATTTGTGGTTCACGGAAATATTCAATCGACCATTCTAGGAAAGTACTTTCCAATGGTATGACAGGCATTTCCGAGAGCTTTCGAGGTTGGAAGCCACCTGAAGTTGGCTCATTTGCTGCATGATATGCGCCTGGGGTCGATGCAATGTCGTTTTGTTCTGGTGGGGAATTAAAGTCGGCCGGAAGACGTGATCGCATCGGTAACGAATTCCGCTGGAGGCCTGGTGACTTTAAGCCAGATCTTCCAGTTGAGTCTGGTGGTGTAACTTCGCCAGTAGAGCCACCAAAAGGCAAGGAAGGCAAAGTGAATAGATAGCTAGCTGTTCTTTTCAGTAAACCTTGCTGGCTAGATTGTGTACTCGAAAGATTATCTTGCCGCGTTGGCGTGCTAGGTCTCAGCTCGGCTGTTTGTTGCTTCGATGTCTTTGGTTTCGTGGAAAGTCGGCTTATGTCGTCAAACAGACTGCGTGCTGCGACCCCAACAGGCGATTGAAGTAGTGATGCATGTACACAATCCACGATAATAGTTGCGTTGCGCTGAACCTCGGGGTGGGGGTCGATTGTCATGATAAGTACATGTTTCCAAACCACAGCAAAAATCGAATTGTGAGATAAACCTTGAGCTGTGGCTTTGATGGTACCATCCTTATTTCTATTATCCATACGAGCGTAGTGCAATCCCATTTTGTGATCGTTCCCATCGTCGACAGGAGGGTGTTGCCTGTACTCTCGTTCCTCTTGCAGTTGCTCAAATGCAACTACCCAGAACTTACTTTCATATCGAGATATAAGCTTGGAGAAATATACCAGAAGTTCTTTGCGGACCATAGCATTTCCATCATTTGCCAATTCAATCACAGTCCAGGATATTGACTCCTCATTCCGGGCCACTTCGTCTGTCAAATCAGGAATTCCCAGGAAAGTTGTCATGGCGTATAACATGGCAGCTCTGACTTCGCAACATACATCACGAACCAGGCCCGACAATTTTGCAGGTGCATTTTCCCTGATGCCTCGCCATTTCGCTTCTGGAAGATCATTCCAAAGCTGACTGATGCATAGACATGCCCACTGTCGCAAGAGTGGGTTGTCTGCATTCTGCAAGTGAGTCAAACAATAAGTCATTATATCTGTTTGATTGCAGACATTTTGACCTTGTTTGTATCCATTGCAAAGCATGGCTAGGATAAATGCGCACATAGCTTTATGCTCAAGGCTATCCACCACTGGAAGACCTTCATTGGGTTTCAATATACTTGAAAAGTAGTTGTAGCCACTATCTTTCAGCAGATCTTGTTGACATGTGATATCAACAGCCAAAACACGAGTCCAGATAAATACCATCACGGGCTTCAATTCTGCTGCAGCTGATTGCAACAGCTTCAAAACATATGGGAAGATGCCGATGCTCAAAGCAAGGTTCACTGCCCAAGGACCCATGTCAAGAAATTTGCCTAAGAGTATCAATGCTCGTACTCGATGTTGCTGGCTAAGGAGTACCTGCAGAACAACTGGAAGCTGATCTGGGGCTTTGTGGGTTACAGCACCCTGCGTTAAGTAAACCTCGAATGCTGTGAGTTGTTCCGTGAAAAAACTCGAATTCTGGAACTCATAATCTGGAAGTTGGCCCGACTCCTTTTTCTCTAGCGATGGTAACTGTGCTAAAGCCATTTCCACAGCCAAATCCCAACTTTCCCAAAGAGGATGTTGATGGGTGTCTGGAAGCTCCGGGTATGATTGTGGGTGGCATCCATAGGCCGACATGATTCTTTGTGACAACAGAAAGTTTCGGAATAAAGCTGCAACCATTAGATCTTGTCTAAAAAACTTTCTGAATAAGGGCCGAGGCAGGGTGGTCCAGGCTATGGTATCTGTGATAGCTGTGAATATCCAGTTCAGCTCTCCCAAAGGAGTTCGTCGTTCTTGCAGCCTACCCGGAAGCTTTTTGGCTCGCTCCGGTGAAATTTGTGATGGGAGTGGATTTTGGAGGACAAAAAACCATAATGCCATCTCGATAGGGGTAGTTAGACAGGCAGTGAAAACATCGGCTGGAAGTAGAGGATTTGTAGGTAAATTTTCCTTTACGCCACAGGCTGCAAGGTGAATGTAAGGTTTATAGTTTGTAACTATATGATTTGGGTCCTTCTTAACATTGTCAAGCTCTTCTTGCTCATGCTTCTCAACAAATCGATGGAAGTTATTCAGAATGTTGCCCGAATCTGAACAGTCCCAAACGAAGAATGTAGGAGCTTGCAGCCATGTTTGGAGATCATACAATGAGACCGGAATGTACTGAGTGTAGTTCTTGTTGAATACCCAGATTTCGCCAGATGAGGTAGGCTTTGGAACGCCATGGCCGTTGTAATGGAACAGGACTCTCTCTTCTTTGGCATTCCTACGAAGGGATATGCAGAACTTCTTCGTCTCCTCAACCGATGGGTCCAAATATTGCTTGTATCTTGTTCGGATGGCCAATGTCTCGTATTGGGCTTGTAAATGTTTTCCAATCGTTTCCAGTGCCTTTTGTACAGGAGGGTGTGTGGGATCTTGCCAAGCCTCCAATTTTGCACCGGGTGTAGTCTTCAGTTGATCAGGCGGTTCGACTCCAATATTTAGGCATATTGCTAATGCTGCAGACACTGTCTTTAGACGATCCTTCATCCGCCAATCCTGAAGTTCATATCCCAATGACTTAGGGTTGCCAGTCGTTTCGTGTCTTTTATCCGTAAAGTACATATACCAGTTCTGTTTGAGAACGTCAGTGCTTGTCTCTTGACTTGTGTCCGCATAGTCAACTCCGGTTCCCCAACCTAATGGTGATTCAAGGTGGTGGCGGCGTGCTCGACGAAACGCAGAGCACTCTCTTGAGACTGCAAGCGCATGTTCGCATCTCTCACTGAGAAAGTCCGCATCTATCTGATCTACTTCAAGCGCCTCGGGTGAGAAGAAACCAAATATTTCAACGAAAGAGGAGTGATTTATACTCCTAACATCAGACAAATCATCCATGCTGTGGAAGGAAAAGAATGCAATGAAATATACAGTATGTACAGTTTGTTTAAGTCGAACAGTCGTCAAGTGGAAAGAGAGGGTATATGCAAAGGTACAAAAGATTGATGCCGGACCAATAGACCAAGATACCATCATTGAAGGAAAGAGCGACTTACATTTGCTAGTTGCGAAACATATTCTTCGGATGCATAATTAGTTCCAAATCCATGTCTTTCTCCCCAATCTTGTATATCATCTTCTACATCTTCGTTTGTATCTTCTCCTCTCGGGCCAAAATCACTTTTTGATCTTCGAAGTAGTGCGGCTGGTCTGCGCCGTGTTCTATCTGGCTCCGAATCATCTTGTGATGATTCTGCGGCGGCTCCAGCCGAAGTCGTTGGTCGTGTGCTTGCTGGAGTTGATCCATTTTGCGCTATAGTATGAATGCGATCTGAATTTGCCAGCGCATAATCAGACCCAGCTTCTGTGCCATTGACAGACTGGACTGGATCATTGCTCACAGTATGCCTCGAATTCATTGTCGCTAGTGTGCCATTCATGAAATTTATTGCTGGAGTTGAATTTTGCAGTTGATGTGAGCTCAGCGCAGTGGCGGAGGTATAGCTTTGAGGTTGAGGCTGTTGGCCCGAAGGTGAAATTAAATTTGGAGAGGGACTTGATCGGTGTGGATTGTATTGTTGGCGGGGAGCGCCATGTTGAACGGCAACTGCTGTCATGATCTTAATATTAGATTGGGAAAGTTACCCTTCTTCAGACCTCAAACGCTCATTGGGCAGTTGGAAGTCCAAAGGAAGAATAATGAATGTATCGAAGCGGTCGAGAGGGCGGTCGAGGTATCGGTAAGGTTTCGCGATAAGTATCAATAAGTAGGTAGGTAGGTGGACGTGCTCTAATATTAATAAGATACCTACTACCGGTACCTAGGTAGGTAGGTAATCTGATGACCGTTCCAACGTCGGGTTAGCTAAATAAAATCAAATCCGAAAGCGCACTGAAAAGGAAAAGGTCCAACGGTTGTCGAGATCCATGGATATACTAGGTAGTAATTAAAAAACCGACCTACAATTAATTGGTGAATGATATTATATATACCACGAGGTTGGAGACTCAAATTCAATTGGAGTCAAATTATATATTTAAGTGAATAGAAGAAATATATATGTTATATACGTATTACCTGTGAATGTACGAAGAAGTATTTCCAGTTACCAATTACCAATGACCTCGAAATTATATGGCAGACCCGTCGGCCTTACAAATTATACTAACCGATAAATTCCCGGCGCCACAGTGGCTCAGCCATCAATCTTCAAAATAATAGAGACTGGAGAGGAGCGTTGAAGGTTGTGAAGACCTTCAGTCAGTCAGTCAGTCAGTCAGTCAGTCAGTCAGTCAGTCAGTCACTAAAAATTAAACTACTCCTCAGATGGATGTTGTTCTCTCTAGCTACTTCGTAAAGCTGCTATTATTACCCACTACTGCGTACCTACCTACTACCTAGTATTATTATAATAGACTTCCAAGGTTGGTTGTGCATTCGCAATTTCATGCACGATGCAAGTTCCTGCTTGTCATATCGGACTCTTATATGTAGATGCGCAAGGGGATCTAGTCCGTTACAACTTACCACCCCCAACTTCCCAAAAGTTTGTAATCGTAACCATTCTGTAGGTCATCTGTCAAACAATTTTTGGCCCATTTTAGCCGCTAGAAATGTGAGCCACCTCCCCCCCAAACAATGCACCAATCATCTGTTGTATTCGCTTCCTTTGAGAGAGTATCAGACGAAGAAGTTTGAGGGAGGCATTGTTTTTGGTGAGGATGTAACCGTTCCGCCGGATCCTCCTCAGCTTGAGCAGATCTTAAAATGGTACATTGGTACTGCATAGAAGCATGGAAGGTACGAAACTCTATCTCGTGGATATATCGACACTTCATATACTTGTATAGCCCAGATCTCTTCACCCTCCTCTCATTCGTTGAACTTGGGGGTAGGAAATGTGACAGCATACAGCTGGCCATTGCATTTCTGGACCAAACTGCATAGTCATGATTGGACCTATAAGAAAGGAGATGGTATTCTAGTAATGTAACCATGAAAACCGACCTCGGGATGCACTGCTAACCCGGGACTGTGACAAGACGATCGTCTTCGTATTATGATGTTTGGTTGGTTGGATTGGAGGCGTTGCTGCATGCGATTCAGGCGGGTGCCGACATATTGTCGTTACAAATTTACCCCCTTCCATGTGAACCCCTCAAAATTCCAATTCCATCAATTGTTCGAGAAGGATAAGATAGCTAGTAAATCATATCTGGAGAAGATGTCGAGTAAGTTACTTGAAGGACCTCGAGGTAAAGTAAAGACAAACACCTCCAAGGTTGTCTCTACTTACAGCAAGCCCTTCATACCTCAAGTAACAACAAAGGAGCAAGGACCAACATCTTGATAATTGAATACCGTAGATAGCCCTACCTAATAAATTACCTGGGTTTTGAAATGAAGCTTCAAACCGTCGATGGAATAATGGAGTAAAGTGTGCATGAATGATGAGCATGGCTGGTTGAACCAAAATGAAGGGGAAATGCTCGAGAGTCAGGGGTATGGAACTACCTAGTAATTGAACGATGAATGATGGATGATGGACGAATGATAGAAATTCTATAAACTTTAAAAGCCTCCGCTTGAGAAGAAAGAAGAAAGAAGGTTCTTAGGTAGTTCGTATATGAGGAGTACTTAAGAAGATACGGATGTACAGATGTACAGATGTAGAGGCTGCAGATCTTGAACCTTGGGAAGTTTTTGATTCAGTTTCTTCTTCCACCAAAAAATATTGCATTATTGCATCCTTTACTTCAAGACATCAAGACATCAAGACATCCAAATTGGCTTGTTGACCTCAGATTAGAGATTATCCTTTCCCCCTCCCCCCTCCNNNCCCATCCCCCCCCCCTTTTCTCATGTTTCTGACTATTAAGTACCTAGGGAGGTAATACTAGGTAGGTATACAATAATAATACCAGTATGCTTTCTTCCACATCAGAAATTGGGCGTTGATTTGTGCACCATTTGGTGAAATCTGTTAGAATTTATACGGGATTAGATCTTTTACCCCTGGTCTCCTGGTCTCTTGGTCTCTTGGTCCCCTTGGTCCCCTTGTATCCTTCATTCCAAAATTGTGGTTCTCAGGTCCTGATAATACAGTGTCCTGTGTACAGAGCGGTAGTATTTTGTTCGTATCTACTAGGTAATTAATTGTATGAGCACATCAGGTACTTCCGCCGAGAGGAGAGAAGGGTAAATCAAGCAAGCATGCGGCCATACCAAGACAGACCAGGGAGGTCGTCAAGCGATTAAAGTGCAGACAGACGGACGTTGGACCAAGAAATAATTTATAATTTTAGAACCCCATCCTCCTCGATCCATCCATCCATCTCAATCCATCCCATCCCATCCCCATCCATACATCCATACATCCATCCATCTATTCATCTATCCATCCATCCATCACTTCCCCCAATTCACTTCACTCCCCCAAAGTGTTACTTTTTTGTCTTGGAGAAGGGGAACATAAATCTCATCATCAAATTCCTCTCAATATTTCATGACAACCAAGTAACTAATAATTCCAACTCCAGCTTTAATAATATTTTTTTCCAAATTCACTACCTACTACCTACCTAGTAGGTACTTTGTCGAATAGTGCCATTACCATTTTGCGCTTCGAATCATCAAAACTTTATTTGATTGTTTACTATTCACATTATTGTTTACTTAATAAAAACTTAACTTTGAAGAAACATAAATAAAAAACAATCGCCAACAAAAGGATAATTCAGCTCTCAATCCCAGCCATTTCCAAACAGCAAGAACCCTGGACTTTGGCTCAGACTCAATCCAATCCCTTTTCTTGAGACTCTCCGACGACCGTCTTCAATAACCTCGAATTTCTCTCGACATAAACCACATTCGCTTTGCAAACGATTCGTTATCTTGTCGAAAACATTTTACCCTCTTGCGCCGGCATAGGGAAGTAGTGAAATTGGTTGGCCTCGAATGGCACGATGGCATTCCTCTTCAAGAGTAAAAAGAATGCAGATAAGGCTCAAGCCTTGAGAGATGGCGGGAATGGCGTACCTAGTTCGCAGCCATCCCTTCAGAGTGCGAATGGACGAATGCCGCAACAAGCTGAGAGGACGACGACCCCTTCGGGCAGTGTCAATAATTCCATTACTTCTCTGCAAGGAGGTAATGCATCGGCGCCAAGCCCCGAACAATTGAACGGACGACGAGGACCAAATTCAGAGCAGGCGCAAGATCTCCCGGTGAGTAATTGGCAAGATGTTTTGGTTTTCGCAATTCGAATAATGAGATTGGCATCCAATTACTAACTGATGATGTTTACATGTAGCTCCGGAACGGCGCACCGCCCCCAGTGCAGTCAATGACTTCAAACCCCAATGCGTCGTTATATCCGTGGTCGCAGCGAAGAATAACATATACGACGAATCATCCTCCTCCTTTTCCTCGATATGGCGCCGCTGTCAATTCCATGGCCTCGAAAGAGGGTGAGATATATCTTATGGGAGGTCTCATCAACAGTTCAACGGTAAAGGGAGATTTATGGATGGTGGAAGCGGGTGCAAATATGGCATGCTACCCATTGGGCACTACAGCTGAGGGTCCGGGACCAAGAGTCGGCCATGCAAGTTTACTGGTGGGAAATGCGTTCATTGTATATGGAGGAGACACAAAGATGGAGGATTCTGATGTCTTGGATGAAACTCTATATCTCTTGAATACTTGTAAGTCAAATCAGACGCATACGGGAAGCATGCTAAAGAACAATCAGCTACGAGACAATGGTCAAGAGCTGTACCAGCAGGACCGAGGCCGGCAGGAAGATACGGGCACTCTTTGAATATTTTGGGCTCGAAGATTTATGTATTTGGCGGTCAGGTGGAAGGATATTTCATGAATGACTTGGTTGCGTTTGATTTGAACCAGCTGCAAATTCCTACAAACCGATGGGAAATGCTTATAAAGAATAGTGATGATGGTGGGCCACCTGTTGGACAAATACCTCCAGCCAGGACAAATCACTCTGTTGTGACTTTCAATGAGAAGCTTTACTTGTAAGTTCCCAACAATGACACATCTAATAGTCGGGATGAGTACTGATTCTGATTGCTTTAGATTTGGAGGAACTAATGGTTTCCAATGGTTTAACGATGTTTGGTGCTATGATCCAGTCACTAATGCATGGACTCAGCTTGATTGTATTGGGTACATTCCAGCTCCTCGGGAAGGTCATGCTGCCGCAATCGTCGATGATGTAATGTATGTTTTTGGTGGTCGAACTGAAGAAGGTGCAGATTTGGGCGACTTAGCGGCATTCAGAATCACATCGAGGCGTTGGTATACATTCCAGAATATGGGACCGTCACCTTCTCCACGCTCCGGGCACAGTATGACGGCATATGGTAAACAAATCATTGTTCTTGCTGGGGAACCAAGCACAGCAACTCGTGAAGCTCAAGACCTCTCAACCGTTTATGTCCTCGATACAAGCAAAATTCGATACCCCAATGATCAGCAGTCTCAACAGTCTCAGCAGTCTGCTCTTAATGAACGTGCGCCTGGAGGTAGACGTCCAAGCGGTGGTGAAAAGAGTGGTTTAGGTCCACGAAATATGGGCTCTAGTCAAACATCTGCATTGCCAGAACCAAAGAAGGGTAATGGCCCACCCAGAGAGGGTTCTACCAGTCGAGGTTCTGGACAGCCTAATGTGAACGGCAACGATTCCAATGGTATCGCCCCAGGTTCGGCTCAACCACAAGGTCCACAAACTGGTTCGAAATTACCAAGGGCATCTATGGCACAAGCTCAGCCTGGCCCACCCCCGCAACAGCAAGTGCCCAACCCTCGAGGCCCAAATGCCGGGCCCAATGGCAGAGGTCCCAGAGGACCTCAAGGTCCGCAGGGTCCACAAGGTCCGCAAGGTCCTCAAAATTCTCAAGGTCCCCCAGGGCAAGGAAGACCCGATAATCGTTTCGGTCCTGCTATTGATACCTCAATGCGAAATCCTAAATTGGAGAACATATCACTAGCGCAACGGGCCCTATCGCCCGCTCAGGAAGAAAGTCCCCAAGCTCGAGAGAGTCCCATCACCAATGGCCCACGCCCTCCGCTTCAAAATGCTCCACAACAGCAACAGCCACCATCGCAGACCCAAGTTCCTCCTCAAATGCAAGCTGGAATTCCACCCCAATCTCAGCCACCTCCACAATCACAACCCCAGCAAATTGCTAAGTCGATAGCAAGGCAAGATTCTGATGCTCGACAACGCGAGCAAACATCAAAGTCGGTAAGCAGGCAAGATTCCAATGCTCAGCAACCGGGCGTCACGCATTCGCGATCTTCGTCAAAGCAGCGGCAGCTCCGTGGTCAAAATTCCATAGATAGCAATACGGACGTATCTCTGAGAAATGTTATCAGTCGTCAGGCATCACCACCCCCTCCTACAAGACAAACAAGTAACCCTATTAGTCGAAGGAGTTCAGCAAGAAATTCTCAGACGGTGACACTGCTAAAGGAGTTAGATATCGCTAGGAATAGAAACGCCTGGTATGCTTCGGAGCTCGAACTTGCACGGAAAGCTGGATATACACCCAACCCATCCAGCAATCCCATTTTGGACCAGAAAGCTGCAGAGTCTTTCGATGACGATGATAAACCACTCATTGAGGCTCTTTTAGCAATGAAAGCAGAACTTGCTAATGTTCAGGGTTCCATTGACAAACAAGCAGTTCTTGCAGCGAAACAAATTGCCGAAGTCGAAAAGCAACGAGATGCGGCTATCAATGAAGCAGTGTATCATAAAGCAAGACTTGCCGCCCATGCTGGAAGTCAAAGCAGCACACCACAACCTGACAGCGAGAACAGAGACATCGAAGCTATGACGAATGATCGGTCTTCAGATATCAGCAGAAAACTGGCTTCCGCTTTAGCATCACAACGAGATCTCAAGCATAAGGTGGATAGTCTCACAACTGAGCTCGAGGCCGAGAAGCGTGGAAGACAACTCGCTGAGGATACCGCGAACCTCACACAATCACGGATGGCTGAGTTGCAAGCATATAAACAACAGAATTCTTCCGAGGTTGAGCTTCTCAAAGCAGAATTACATGAATTGGAGGTTCAAGCCAGAGAAGAGGCAATCGTTTGTGCTGAAGCCGTCGCAGCTGCAAAACTTATCCAAACTGAGAAGGATGAACTAGAAGCACGACATAAAGAAGTGATGGACACCGTACAGGATCATAGCGATACATTCGAAGCTCTTCGGGAAGCCATAACATCATCCGCTGATATGAAGAATCTATTGGAGCGAAAACTCGACGAGGAACGCGCACTACGACAGACGGTCGAAGAGAAGCTCTCGGCGCTTAAGATTGAATACGAAAGTCGTACTTCTGAGTTAGAGTCCATTACTCGACGCTTGCAAGATGCTCAAGAACTCGCAGAGCAGCACGCAAATGAGGCTCGAACTCACAAGCAAGCTGTTATGTCTGGTCTCGATAAAATCTCGGCAGCTAGGGATATCGCACCCAAGGATTCTGCTAGAGATGATCGTGCTTCGGCTCTCGAGGCACAAGTACAAGCTTCTAATGCTTTGGTACGGAAGTATCAAGCTGCAGCGAATACTGCTTCAGACAAGCTTCGAAGTGCCGAGGAACGCATTGCTGGATTGGAAGCTTATCAAGAGCAGGCCAGTCGGGAAGGCATGTCTATTCGAAAGCAACTCCAAGCTTCCATGCGTGAAACACAATCCCTCCAGGCTGCCAATTCTGATATGAAACATCAGCTCGCTAACCAACAGCTGGAGACGAATGCAGTCAACGTACAGCACAATACTTTGAAGGATATTCTAGGTGAGCGTGGTATCAGTCCTGTCGGTGCATCACGAGCACGAGGACTGTCAAGTCCTCAATCAGGTTCGAACACACCAGATATGGCACGACTTCGAGAACTCGAACAACAACTTGCAGCCAGCATGCATTCACATCAAGAAATCAAAGAGGCTTTCGAGAATCGGGAGCAAGAGGCTGAAAGTGCGTATCGCGAAAAATTGAGTCAACTTGAAAATGACTATCAATCAGCCGTACATTACGTCAAGGGTACCGAAAAGATGCTTAAGCGAATGAAGGATGAACTTTCGAGATACAAACAAGACAACACCCGATTGAAGGAACAACTCACCGCTGCCGAAGAACGATCTGCAGCAGCTGAATCGCCTGCGAGCTGGGAAACTGAACGAGCAAGCTTGGTTGGACAAATCGAAACACTTCAGTCTGAGATCAATTCATCATCTGCACAAATGGACCAGCAACTGGCGGATGTCCGAAAGGAATTACAAGAAAGTCAAACTAGTCACTCTAAACTGAAGCAGGACTATGAAGAGTTAGAAAAACAACTGGCATCTACTAGTGAACAAGCACGCCATGAACTCAATCAATTACAAGAAGAAAACGCCCAACTAGAAAAGCGTGCTCAAGATGCCGAAGAAAAGGTTTCCTTGCTACTTGATCAAGTTGAATCATCAGTTGACAACTACCGTCGT
Source organism: Myriosclerotinia duriaeana (assembly GCA_002162615.1). Lineage (NCBI taxonomy): Eukaryota > Fungi > Ascomycota > Leotiomycetes > Helotiales > Sclerotiniaceae > Myriosclerotinia > Myriosclerotinia duriaeana. The sequence continues at coordinate 502,535 of NGKI01000019.1, forward strand.
CAATCACGTCAAGTTGACAGTATGGTTGGAACACCAGCTGCTACTACACATGAAAGGAATTCGATCGGTCACGAATCAGTATCTGAATCTTCTATGTATGGTGGTGCCAATGATAACCGTAATAGCATGGCCCTGGACAGTCTCGCCACGGAACTAGAAACTTTACGAACGCAATGGGAAACAACAAACAAAAACTATAGACTCAGCAATTTCGGCGATTACGAGGACCGACCTACAACCAGTAAATCTGATGCCGAGAATGGTCCTCAATTAAGTGGTAGCCTTGCAGATTGGAGGAAACGATTAGACGCCGAAGAAAAAGAAGCTAGATCGAGCAAAGGAAGTTTGACCGGCGCAGAAAGAATCATGAGTCCTACTGGCGGTAGAAAGGATCCCAATGCCGGTGCATCTGGTTCAAATCAAGCCAATATGCTCTAATCTTTTGGAAGAGAGCTTGGGGGTTTGATTCCGAATGCGAATACCTGTTTGGTTGTTTTGGATTGCTTGCTTCGCTTGCGAAAGGGGTTCGAGATGGACATCGAATTACATACATACATGGAAATAATTCGGGAAGGCCACCACATTTTAATGAATTTATGAGGATAGGGAATAAGATAAAGATACCGAATGGAGAAAGAGATCAAAGCAAATTGTGTGTCAAGGTGGTCCGGCTACCCTTTTTCTTCTTATTTTTTTAATTTGTTTTGTTATTGTTTATTGTTGTGCAATCTATACAAAGTTGCTTCTTGCATATAATTCGCTTGCTTGCTTGGTGGGTAGGTTTTCATGGAAAGGAAGGGAGAGGGAGAGGGAAATATCAAATTTGCGTTGCGTTGCTTTTTTTTCTATGTTTGCAATCTTTTTCCCTCTTCTTTGTAATGGCGTTGTGGTGCGTTGTCTCACGAGTCAACTTCTTTATCATCTGATGGGACTTTGTTGGATTGCACATGACATTGCACCTCATGAAACTCTTATTTTTTCTAAAGTAAGAAGGCGGTGGATGGCAGTTGGGGATTCTCGTCAGAAGAAGGTCGGATGGGTGGTTGGAATGTTGAGGAAGGAAACTTCTGTATTGAGTTGATGGGAGGTGGACGATAGATGTGTCTCTTTATTGGAGGAGGCTTGGGGAAGTGTCTTTAATATGGATGGTTACTGGCATTAGTAGTATGGGGATGAATAGTACTCTTGCTACTACCTGTTACTATTACTTCTTGTTGTAAAATCTGTTTGTCTGTTTTGCTATTTTTTGAAATTGGAATTGGCATGATGATTCGGATAATGTACTATAAATTTTTGTGTTATGGGGTAAGAGGGGGGAGGGGTGAGGTAGAGGAGTGTAGATTCTAATCTTCTGGTGAGATTGGTTNNGGGGGGGGAGTAGGGAGTATGGAGTAGGGAGATGGTGTGTGTGGGTGTGGAAACTGTAGAAGGCGGAGAGAGAATGGGATGATGTAAGATGCTGAAGATGGTTGGTGAGAGTAAAGAAATGATGAGGATTTTACTTTTATTTTCAATTTGTGTTTGCTTGGTTTGCTTGTTGAGTGAGTGATGGTGATGGTGATTGTATTTTTATGTGAAGATGGATTTGGAGTATATGATGTGTGTGTGGTTTGGTTTTGAATGATTTTATTAAAGAATGGGGGTTTTTGATCTGGTATACGGGTATGTATGTATGTATGTATACTGCTTTTGTATTTTGCTTTGGTAATCTTGTATTGTGCATGCTGGGTTTATGATTGTGGTTTATGATTGTGGTTTATGATTGTGGTTTATGATTGTGGTTTATGATTGTGGTTTATGATTGTGGTTTATGGTTTATGGTTTATGGTTTATGGTTTATAGTGTAGACTATTAATTAGTGTGTGGATTACGAAGTATATGGATGGGGAAAGGCTATTAGCTAGGTAGGTATTGATTATTGGATTGTTGGATTATTGGATTGGGATATTATTATAATATGGTTGGGATTTGTTATTTTGGGAGGGTTTGGTATTGTGGTTGGTTTTTTGGTTTTTTGAGAAGTGTTTTAAGGGGGAAGGGGGGGAAGGNGGGTTAAGGATATGTGGTATTCGAGTGGGATGTGGTGGATAGGATGTGGTGGATAGGATGTGGTATATAGACTTATTGTGAGTAGGTATATAGATAGTATGGGGAATGGGGAATAAATCTGGGGTTTGATTGTGTGTATTTTTTTTTTTTTTTTGCTATTTGCTTGTATCTTGTATCTTGCTGGTATCTTGCTATTTAAGCCATTTTCCTAGTAATTTTTCTACTAATTTTTCCTAGTACTTTTCCCGTATCATGTGTTGAGTATGTTACGGAGTATGAGTTGTAGGATTTTTACTTCTACTTCGCTGTGGGTTGGAAGGGCGAAAGGGCTGGGTTTTTTTTTTTTGTTTTTATGGATGGATGAATGGATAGATTAATAGATAGATTGATGAATGGATTGATGAATAGATTGATGAATGGATTGATGGATGGATTGATGGATGGATTGATGGATGGATTGATGGATGGATTGATGGATGGATGGATGGATGAATGGATGTTTATTAAATTTGGGCAGGGCTGTACTAGACTATACTGTGGGATGAGATGGGATGAGATAAGGGGAGATAAAAGGTTGTGTTTACAAGATGTAGGAGGTATAGTGGGGGTTGAGGGATGAGGGAGGGAAGGGAAGGGAAGAAGAGATGTAAAAGGATGTTATAGGGTATTATACTCACAAGATGCAGGAGGTACAGTGGATGCTGTGAGATAGATGCACCGCAGCAAGTGCAGTGGGGTATTTGTTATATGGACTGGAGATTCGACTGGTGGGTATGTGTGTTTAGCTATGGGGAAACACTATTTCTGCTACTCTGATGCGAAATTTGGTGCTTGGTTGCTGTGCTATGCTGTGCTGTATTGTGCTGTTTTGTGCTGTTTTGTTATTATTTGCTTTTTTGTTTTGGGTGTGTTGATGTGGATGTGCATATGGATATGAGATGGAGAGATGGAGAGATGTTGAGGCTTTGAGGTGTTGAGGTGTTGAGGTTTTGAATGAGGAATAAGGGATAAGGGATGAGTATAGAAATGAAGGAGCGAGAGGGATACAACGAAAAGGGAAAAGAAAAAGGGGGATTAAGCATTCCCAGAAAAAAAAAACAAAGCGAAGCGAAGCGAAAAGATCTGGTAAGATTATAAGGACTTGTTGAAAGGATAAGGGAAGTCGTATTCGATAGAGTGTTTATGGAATTATAAGTTTGTTGATGGATGGATGGATGGATATATGGATATATGAATATGTTTTTTTATGGAATATAACAATTTTTCATTTCTTTTTAAAGTAGGGTTGGGTATTGGGTATTGGGTATTGGGTATTGGTATTTTATTCGGGGGATTTGATGTTGGTGGGGGTTTTATCGAGGTGGGTGGTGTATTGTAAATTTGTAATGGTGATGCTGGGGATGGTTTTGGTTTTTGGTGGAGGGTGGAGGGTGTATGGGGGAGGTTGGGTTATAAAAGGGGGGGGGATAATGGGATGGAGGGGATGAATGAGAAAATTAAGGAGGGGATGGAGGGGAAGATTAAGGAGGAGTTTGGTGGTTTGGTGGTTTAGATATTATTATTTTTTTTTTAAAAGTTCTAGGCTTGCTTTTTGATGATAGGGATAGTAGTTTGTGTTTTGGGGGTGGCGGTTGGCATAAGATGGGATGGGAGTGGTGGTTAGAGGCTAAGGAGTATGAATTAGGGGGAGGTTAAAGATTACGATTGCCCAGGTGGTTGTTGAAAGGGTAGATTGGGGGTCAGGTATGTAGGTATGTAGGTATGTATGTAAATATATAGGTATAGATTAAAGGGTTGATTGATGTTAGAGGTAATTATAGTATTGATTTGGGGGTTGGATGGGATGGGATGGGATGGGATGGGATATTGATGGGATGGGATGGTTAGGGTAAAGCGAAGCGAAGCGAAGTGTACCTGAGTAGCGCGGGGCGGAATACGAAGTACCGTATTTGGTATGTGTAACAATATCTAGGTAGTCTTAAACTTCTAATCTAGCGCGGGGGAAGGTGAGGGAGGGTCTAACATTGGGCTTGATAGGTGTTAGGGATATATATATATATATATATATATGGATTAGATTGGAAGGGTATTGGAAGGGTATTGGTATTGATAGATTGGGGATTTGAGAGTAGGAGGGGTAGAATAGGTTCATACATAGGATGAGATTATATTATTGGGGGATACCTACCTAAGGTTGGTTGATATATGGAGTACGATATAATAGAATGCTAGAATGCTAGAAAGATCAGTAATCTACTATTTATAGACCCCCCAACCAACCCAAGCAAGTACCGGTACTTAAGTATTTACCTAGGTAGGTAGGTACCTAGAAGTCACTTTAAATATTTAAATATCCTAGACTCGAGAAGGGAGGGAAGGAAGATTCCGAAAAGATGGAAAGATGGAAAGATGGAAAGATGGATAGATGGATAGATCTTCAGGATTGCTTCGTACACGATGGATACCTACACAATGCACCGATCTGATCTGATCTGATCTGATCTGATCTCATCGTTCATCCATTTCATTCATTTCATTCCGGTATTATCGTTGTGTTCATGGTGTTCATGGTGTTCGTGTCATATTTGCGGGTGGGCTAGGTTGGGTGGGCTTTATTTATATGTAGATACGATACGACTGGTAGATTATTATAATAGTGCTTTGTACTCTGTGTTCTGTGTTCTCTAGGACTCTGTGTAACAGTAACTCAGGATGAGGCTTGTGGATGGATGGATGTGTTGGTTGTACGAAGAGAAGAGAAGAGAAGTTGTTGATACTAACTTAAGAGTGAGAGCGAGAGCGAGAGTGAGAGTGAGAGTGAGAGTAAGAGCAAGATGCATACTTTTTGATTCTTGATTCTTGATTCCAAGGCAAGGCAAGGCAAGGCATGGTATCATTAGTATGGTATATTGGTGAATTTGTGATTCCGTAGTGTTCCATTTCTGATCAACGGAATCTGGGGTTTAAGTTGAGCGGTGGGTGGGCGGGCTTGATATCTATCGGTGTGGATTTTTGTCGAGGGAACCTGGGGAATTTTGGTTGGAGAGACGGGATATATAGTAACTCATGTATGTATGTATGTATGTATGGTGTTGTCGATGATATACAAATAATCTATATCATCTCATCACTTCACTTCACTTCACTTCACCTAACCATCTCACAACTCCAACCCCCCAACTCCCCCCCCCTTTAAGATCAATCCCCATAAAAAAATCAAGGGAAAAAGCATAAACAAATCCAAATCCAAATCCAAATCAAAATCCAAATCCAAAAGATTTCATCCAGACTCCCGAGTGAAAAAGCGAGGGTAATAAATCTGATGAATAAATAAACAAACAAATAAACAAACAATCGAGGCGTATTAAAAGGAAGATGGATATAAGATCTTATCTACCTAGCTCTGGAGGTAGGATCTTGTGATTGAGAGTTTTGGAGATGTAGGTATGGTGGTTTGATTATGGTGGTTTGATTATGGTAGTTTGATTATGGTGGTTTGATTATGGTGGTTTGATTATGGTATGTATGGTATTATGGTATATTATAGTATGGTGTAACGATATTACCTGGGTACTATTATTTATCTTGATTCTGGAGAATCGAGAATCGAGAATTGAGAATCGAGAATCGAGAATCGAGATGGATTTAATTCTCCGGTAGGGTTGAGGGTTGAGGGTGGATGGATGCGGCGTTTTTTTTTTATACTTTTACTTTTTGGTGGGCTGGAGGTAGGGTTGGGCAAATTCTATAATCTGGGGCATAATTATATAATTTTATAATATAACAAGTTTTAAGTTTAATAAAATATTACATTAAAACTATACCTTTTTTTTTTAGCTAATTGAATAACTAGAATAAATAAAAGTAAAGCTAATTCGGAAAGGTTTTTAGATGAGTAGTAAAAAAGTTTTATTAGTTTAAATTTGCTAAAAAAAATTCAAAATGATTATATAATTGATTTAGATTAATCATTAGCACTAAGCGAACTACTACTATATTAGATTACTTAGTATTAGTGCTTTATCATGTATACTTATAATCAAATTTGACTATTATTATATACTATAATCTATTGATCATTATACTCTGATTTAATAATTATATATACCCAACCCTAGCTAGAGGAGAGAGTTAATGAGTTGATGGGTTATGGATTATGGATTATGAATTATGGATTATGGGGTGTGTGATATTTATCCATCCATCTATTTATTTACCTAGCTAGTAATAGTGGTACTGGTATGTAGATACGATATAATATGATATGAAGAAGGGTGGTGGTAGGTGGGTTGAGATGGAGTTTGGTTGATTGGTAGGGGTTGAGATGGATATTTGGTTCTTGTTCTTGTTCTTGTTCTTGTTCTTGTTTTTATAGGGGTGAGAGTAAGAGTGAGAGTGGGGAGGAGGATGATGATGATGATGATGATGAGAATGGGAATGGGAATGAGAATGTAAGAGTTGGAGTTGAATTACCTATCTACTATCTAGTAATACCATACCTATGTAGTCAGTGGGGATACCTACTTTCACGTAGAGTGGTGGTTTATTTAAAATGATACTTATAGTATCTATCTTACTAGGGGGGTATTGAATGGATGAATCATTCAACTTCAACTTCACTGCCACTGGTAGAGTAGTAGGTAGGTAAATAGGTATTGGTTTAAACTTTATGGACATTGGATACGGAACGGAGGATTTGGGTATGTTGCTAGATGTGTTATTTACCTACCTAGTACCTACTTCGTAGTAGGTAATGTTTTGTTGGGTTCTAGAAGCTATTATTATCTAGGTATTGAATCTTGATCGAAGGGTTGTGGGATGTCCCGGATGTGGGATGTGGGATGTAGATCTCTTGCTTTGGAAAACTTTGGAAAGGATGGATGTGGGATGGATGTTGGATGAATGGATGTGGGATGGATGTAGATGGATGGATGGATGGATGGATAGGAGAAGGATCTATACGCTTTGGTCTTGTGGAGAAGTCTTGTCTGGTGGTGGTACAGAGTAGAGGAAGAAGTTAAAAAAAGGGGGGGGGAGTTAGTGTGGTGGTATTGATTCTCTAGTTCGGAGAATATATTTCGTTATATTTGGGTTTTGGTTTGGGTTTTAGTTTGGGTTATTTATAAATGAGGGGTGTGCTTGGTATGTATAGGTATGATATGATTGAGAATCAGAATCTTAGGGCGATGAATGATAGATAACCTGGGAAGTAATTGATTTATTAATTTGAATCTTGACAGATAAAAGGGCGCAGAGATATGGCAAAGCATTCCAAGGTTATGAAGTGAGGCAACCTGTAATCAACAGACAGCTACTCCTGCTGTGAGCCTATAGCTAGGTACCTACTTTACTGACCGATTGACCTTGTGATGTCGAACTTCAGCTGTGAGTGAAAAGGGAAAGAAGTGGTTGCGTGCGGGCGTACCAAGGGCCAAGAAAATAAGGTAAGGCTGTGAATGTGAAGGACCGGTATTGGTACTGGTACTGGTACTCGGTCTTTAAATATTCGGTGTCGAGATGGAGAAGGTATACAAGAGAGGTCCACGGGTATCATAATAATAATATTGCTAATATTGCTAATATTACTAATTTGTACAAAGTAGAAGTACCTACGTACAGGATCCATCAGCTGCTTTTATTATTTTGCCCCCTTTTGCCTTTTGCCTTTTGCCCTTTGAATTTTTGACCAAGTTTGATCTGGATTATTGCGTCTTTTTGGTAGTCATAGTCATATCTATCTGTCTTACATACTGCGTTATATATATTTTTTTATGTTTGGCCCCTCATTTTTAGGCTTTTATGGCTTTTTTGTTTTTTGAATCGGGTTTGGGCTAATAAAGTGGGTGAGGTGAGGTGGTGGTTGGTTTGACTGTAATAAGTACTTAAGGGGAAGAAAGGTGGAGGGAGGATGGATGGGTTGTTAAAAGCGGCGTTGGATGAGTATACGGAGTAGTAGAGTAGAGTAGAGTAGAGTAGACTCGTAGAGTACTATAAATTGTATGTATTTATCTACTATGGTATTTCCAATCAAGAATCAAGACAAAAAAGGCAATGCAAAGAAATGCAATCTGATACTAAAGGAGCATGGAATAGAAAATGGTTGAGGATGGGGATGTACTGTATGGTTATTGAATAATGGTCATGCATAATATGAAAGTTGTCTCGCGATGAGTTGAGCAGGTGAAGCTGGAGGTTGATGTGGTTGAAAATGGATTACTAATAATAATAATTACCCACTTTGTTGATCTGTGAGGTGAGGACCGTGAGGTAGGTAGGGTAAGGTAAGGCTTAAAATGGGGGCAGGATCAATCACCGACTCTTCAACCTTAATTATTATGCTATCTACAGTAATCTACTACACTTTACCTATTATGACCTTACCTATTATGTTGAGCTTGAGCTGTAGCTGTGGTTGTAGCTGTGGTTGTATCTGAAGCTGTAGCTGTTGAGCTTGATAGAATAAAGAAGCTGCTTGATTCTTTCTTCCTTTCTCTCTTTCTCTCTCTCTCTCTCTTTCTCTTACACCGGACGTCTTATACCGAAAGCATGAACTCAATCAAGCCATTTTGAAAAAGAGCACATCACATTTATTATTAACTTGCGGAATCTCTCATCTTTAATAAGCCATTATGATTTTTATGTTGTCAGTTGCATTGATATGAGTACCTAGTAATCTCATCAGCATGGATTATTGCAACATGCCCAGGTGTTTATAGAGTAGAGTTTCCAATTCTGATACTACCTAGTAGTAGGTACGAAGTAGTAGTAATAATAATAACTCTTCATGGATGTTATAAGTTAATGATGATGGATGCCCATTATTAACAACCTAGGGAAATGCCAAGTGTGATATGTATGACCTTGAGAAGCTAAAGTCACATATAACTAATCCTTACCAAAACGGGTTACATTATGACCAAAACCATTTCAGACTAAACTACTTGTGGTATTAGCTGACACCCGGGGCGAACAGGTTATTGCCATTTTAAAGCTTCTCTTTCTTGGTCTTCTACCTACTAAAAATCGAGTAAAATAATCGCGCTCTCTTTTCCCCTCACCTTAATAATTATTAGTATTTTGAAGGGTTTAATTGATAACTTGGAAATCTAATAAATCTCTTTCTAGGTTTACAGAATCTTGATTAAGAGAGTATCTAGTACATACATATACATACATACCTTTATTAGTATACACATATAATCCCCCAATCCTCAACAATACAAAAAAGTCCAGCTCAATCATTCACATCCATCCAACCATCCATCCATCTAGGCGGGCACCTTTCTGAGCCACCCAAATGAGGCCACGAATTCGAATTCGTCCTACCACTTAAAATCCATCTACTCTACCGTATTTTACTCTACAAGTTTACTCTACTCTACTCTTATTTACTCTACAGTATCTACCTACCTACTCTACTTGAAGTTTAATCTACTCTACTTATTAGTATAATTACTCTACTAGTACGGTCGGCAACTCAAAACATCAAGACCCTTATCCCTTCCCTTCCCTTCCCTTCCCTTTCCCCTTCCTCACTCTCTTACACTACCACACTACACCTACACCTCTTCTACAACCACCCATCCACAGATAGGATCAACAGATAGGATCAACAGCATCAATTTGGTACGTATAAATTCACTTCACTTCACTTGTACCCGTATGATATGATTTTCATGAATTCATTGAATCATTCATTACCTCCACTATCTTAAATAATACATTATTATTCACTTTGGGAATCATTCGATAAGAAAAATTTAATCCAATCCAATCCAACCCAACTCAACCCAAATGATTGCATTGTTTCGTGTTTTATTCGCGTTAGCCGCTTATTTCCTCTTTCCTTCAAATCTATTCATCATCCCACACACCGCTCCCTCCCCCCCNNCTCTTCTTTCAAAAAAAAAAACCACACCCATCGAACCCACAAGTTAATTGACACGACTTCTTACTTTCTAGTGTCTGTTCTTTCAAATCCTTCTCAACCTTCCCTTCCGACCTTACCCTCCTCCTTCAAACCATTAAAGTCGACTCGATCTCTTCCATCGACCGACAGTCATACCATACATACTCTTCTACATCAACCTCCTCGACTCTCTTGTATCAGAATTCGCGGTACACTGAGTCCATAGTTCAACTTCAAGATGACTACTATGGTGGGTGCTAAGCCAAAAACATCCCCTCTGGTTTATACTCCCATTTTCCAGCCTTCTATATACACATTCTTGTTATTTTCATCAGATTCTAACGGTTCGGCTGGAAATTTCGAAAATGGATCATGATCATAAACCTCTGCACCTTTGCCACTTATCACAGCCTTGTGCTAATGTGGCACTTACTCATCCTCTTTTCATCATTCATGCTACTAGCTATCCATATCTTCATTATCACAATATGCTAACCTTTCATCTCATTATAGGATCTTCGCGTGGGTAATAAATACCGCATTGGCCGAAAGATCGGTAGTGGTTCTTTCGGAGATATCTACCTGGGAACCAACATCATTTCGGGTGAAGAGATTGCTATCAAGCTTGAGTCGGTCAAGGCTAAGCATCCTCAACTCGAATATGAGGCTCGTGTCTACAAGTCCCTCGCTGGTGGTGTCGGTATTCCATTCGTTCGCTGGTTCGGTACCGAATGTGATTACAATGCCATGGTTCTCGATCTTCTCGGTCCCAGTTTGGAGGATCTCTTCAACTTCTGCAACCGCAAGTTCTCCTTGAAGACCGTCCTCCTCCTCGCCGATCAACTCATCTCTCGCATCGAGTACATCCACGCCAAGTCCTTTATCCATCGTGATATCAAGCCTGATAACTTCCTCATGGGAATTGGCAAGCGTGGTAACCAAGTCAATGTGATCGATTTCGGTTTGGCCAAGAAGTACCGAGACCCAAAGACTCACTTCCACATCCCATACCGTGAGAACAAGAACTTGACCGGTACTGCTCGTTATGCCTCCATCAACACCCATCTTGGTGTCGGTACGTCTTCTCCCTTTCCCTCACGGCTACCACCATCACCATCAATGCTAATCTTTCATTATAGAGCAATCCCGTCGTGATGACATGGAATCCCTCGGGTATGTCATGCTCTACTTCTGTCGTGGTTCCCTTCCATGGCAAGGTCTCAAGGCTGCTACCAAAAAGCAGAAGTATGACCGTATCATGGAGAAGAAGATGACAACCCCCACCGAAGTTCTCTGCCGTGGATTCCCTAATGAGTTTGCCATCTATCTCAACTACACCCGTTCCCTCAGATTCGATGATAAGCCGGATTACTCTTACCTCCGAAAGATCTTCCGTGATCTCTTCGTTCGTGAAGGTTTCCAATACGATTACGTCTTTGATTGGACCGTCTACAAGTACCAGAAGAACGCCCAGCAACAAGTCAAGCCACAAGAAGGAGAGAAGGCATCTCCAGCTGAGGCCCAAACCAGTGCTCAGGCAACTGCGGGTGTCACTGCAGGTAGACAACGCAAGACGGTCACTCCCATTCAACAACAGGGACAAGCCCCAGAAGGAACTGGTCACTAGTAAGTCTCCTCATGTTCATCTTCATCTTTTGCACAGAACGATTTTTGTTCTTCGCGTTTGGCTTCGATAGCGCTGGCCGCGAAGAGGACATTACGCTAATAGACGGCTGACGCTTTAGTTATTAAAATAGCCTACGCTCTGCCGGTCCACCTCCACCAGGCAATGGTCTCTGAACACCTAGATTGAATCGACTCTCTCGGACCCTTTTCGTTACTCGACATTCGTCTACTTGAGTCTGGATCGGCTCCCTCAAACAAACATCGTTGACCATACAAGACTTGTTTATTGACACTCTCTTGAATTTGGCTCGATCTCCCCTTCAACAAATATCTCTTTATGGACCGCTTTCTTTTATCAGTTTTCATGGATCGATTACTGGCTTTCCTAATGGCTCGAGCAATTTGGTTTTCATCATGACTTTATGACTCACATTTGATTATTCCTTTGGAATCATCATTTGGTGGGCAACGTCATTGGGACTCCAAACGATCGAACGGCATGTCGATGGCATCAAATCCCTTTCTCGAAGTATCACAACGACTGTAGATCATCAAATTGAACACTTCGTGGGATCCTTTTGTCATCAACACAATTAATTCGTCATGATCCCGAAACAAGCGCGTACGAGGCACAAGTCAGACATGCAATTCACCAATTCATTGCTCTGTATTTACAAGCCCTCTGTCTTCCGGAGATATTCTGTCTTGATCGATTTTTCTATTTTTCTTTTTTGCGTTGCTTTTCATTGAATGATATTCGGACTATGTGTGGAAGAGGGGAAGAGGGTGATGTGGTAATGAGGAGTGAATGATGCTCGAGAAATCAACCTGGAGGAGCATTGCATTTGACAACTACCTCCGGGGACCAAATTGCAACAATTGGGATGAAATACTTTTTCGGAGACTACCGGGGTAACCACACATGGGAAGAGCAGCTTCTGGGGAGGTCTCTTTTATCTTTTGATTGTCGTTTCATTTTACAAAACTTAGTTTGTGTTTCATGGAGGAATGGATGGAGTAGCTGACGTTAAGAGCAAAACAATGAGGAGCTTCACTGGTAGAAGATCAGAGATTGCTAAAGCTCGCATACGAAGTTGCTTATCGAAGATGTTCAAAGTGTCTATAAACGCACGCGCCTATCTGTTGTGGAGGAACCGAACTTTGGTTAGGTACTTTTCGTCCTTTGATAGATACGTATCTTGCTATAGGTTACTAGAATAGTCAAATGAAACATGAAACAAACTAAACAAAATTGATGAAGATATGATGCAATGTGAGGTGAGGTGTGAGCGAGATGGTGAGATGTAAGTTTGATGTTGAGTTGAGTTGAATTTGTTTTGGATGAGGGATGCTATTGCATTAATTTATAGGGATTTTTATGTACGCAGAAGATGAAGATGGATCTTGTAGGATATAAAGGGAGAGATAGAGGGAGAGATAAAGAGATGGAAAGATGGAGAGATGAAGAAATATAAAGATGGTGGGGGATTGATATATAATGTTGAGGTGGTTTTGGGTGTGAGGGAGGTGTGTGGAAGGTGGGTGGAAGGTGAATGGGTAAAAGTGAGGTTGGTGGATAGGTGGATGGATGGGGATAAGGTTAGTGGGTATAAGGTAGGTTGGTGGATGGGTAGGAGTGAGTGGGTAGGAGTGAGTGGGTAGGAGTGAGTAGGTAGTGTGAGGGAAAGCTTAGGGGGGGTGAGAGGAATAGTGTAGAAGAGAATTAGGGGGGGGAGTGAGTAGGAGTGAGTAGGTAGTAGATGGGGAGCGAGGAAGAGAAAAGTAAGGAGGGAGTGGGGAGAGGAGTGAGGAGTAAGGAAAGAGAGGATTTTGGTTGGGGGGGAAGGGGTTGAGGGGGTAAAAAAGGGTAAAAGAAAGTTTAAAGGGAAAGGGAAAGTTTAGGGAGGAGTGAGGAGAAGGGGGGTTAAGAGGGGAGTGAGGAAG
>NGKI01000019.1:519636-553713 GCA_002162615.1 Myriosclerotinia duriaeana
GATTGGGTGGTTGGGGGAGGTTAGGGATAGGTGGATGGGCTTATGAACTTATTTGTTGATGCGGAGAATGATATTGGAGGAATTATTTTTGAATAGGGGAGTTGGTGGATATGGGGGGATACGGAAACGGATACGGAAACGGTGTATGGTGTTGTGGAGGGGAGAAGCGAGAATACAGGTATTCATGAATGTACAACGATTAATTAACCTTACATGAAAACCAAAGCATCCACATTTTATTCATCGCTGTCTCGTAAATCATAATTCAGTAAGGTTAGCTCGCCAATATTCAGCCTCTTCATTTAAATGCTCAATTTACGATATTTGAGACAGGGTGTCGGCTTTTCTAGTAGAGTCAAGTAAGTCATTATCTGTGAAATTAAACTTCTCGGTTAGGTTTTATACTACATGCAAGAGTTTGCATACTAGAAGACTAACCTACTCTAGTATTAGCAATCTAGTATTTAGCAACCTAGTATTAACAATATATATACTCAACACAGCTCTTCCCCCATTACTAAGGGCGTGCAGCTCTTAGAAATTAAGATGAGTGGACTATCTTCGAGGATTAGGTATATATTACTTATGGTTTGATTGTAGATGGGTATAGGTAGGTAGGTAGGTAGGGAGGGAGGTTTAGATTGGGAGTTGCGGGATTGGGATTTGTAGGGAGGAGGGGATTACGGATGATGTAATAAGTGTTTGGGCTGGGTAGCGGTATGTATGATGGAATGGGGGGCTCGGCAATGTAGATTATAATGTAGAGTTTGTGGGGGGGGAATGTTATAATGGCGAGGAAAGAGGGGGTGGGGCGAAGTGTGAAGTGAAGTGGGTGAATAGGGGTTATGAATAGGCAGAGCAAGAGTCGTTGATGAAATAGTATTATAGCAGTGAAATTGGCGAAAGAGAAGAGTAGTAATTGGCAGTTAGTGAGGGAGGGAAGTCAGATAAGAAGTATAAGGATTGAATTAAAGTTTAGGGTGTTTTGTCCAAATGCTTTTACAGAGGAAAGAAAATGATATACTGCGTATGATTATCTGGTTTGCGAATTTCTATCAAGATAATATTAATTTATATATATATAGATTTCTTTTAAATAAACTTTCTAATAACAATAAATTTTAATTCATAATTCTCAAGTATATTATTCTTAAATAAACCTTATATGATTTTAATTATATTACTAAATTTAAAAATTACTAAAAATTAATATTGAGAATAGTCAGCAACCGTACTGTTCGGAGGTTAGGCCTAATTAGGCCTAGTGTCTTTCTTTGTCTGAATCAAGCATATAGTCTTGTATAAGAGAGCTTAACTCTCTTGTCCTCTTTAAGTCAATACAAGAGCTACGAGACCTACCCTAATTCAAGCTATTCCACGCGAAACTAATCTAGAACTTCAACAATTAATTTTAGTATTATCTTATTAATAAAAGTAATAGTATTAATTTGTGTATATCTTGTTGATTCTTAATGAGTAATTTGATAAGAACAATGACCGTCTGACGTGGACTCTGAAGCCTATTGCTACAATAATTGTTATGCCGACGACTAGCATACCATAGTCACGTTACATATAGATGGTTCGACATCGAGGGTCTTCCCACAGAGTCTACTTATTTTGGCTGATGGTTAATGAATGCAACGAAAACTGGATTGATCTTTTAAACTGCTATATGGTGGACACAGATACCGGTATTCTAATCGGGTATAAAATTTGGACCGCGCCTAGTTGATCCATGCCGGATTGCCTGACCTTAATTCCCCCCGAAGTGGAACACTAAAGAGTAGGCACTCTGAAGTGGATGGAATGATGTCAAGCTTTTGGTTGTTGAATTTGAATTGGGACATTGGAAAGTACTCTGAAGTGAGTGGTATTTTGATTGTGTAGAGTGAGCAGCCTATAATTCTAACCTGGCCTATACGTAATGGTACGGAGACCAGGGCTCATTTCTCTGTACCGGAAGTTATTTTCTTCTTCTTTGTGGCTAGGAGAATCGTGAAGGAGGTGTTTGGGTTGATTGCCTGGCTGGCTGGATGTGAGATGTCAGATGATGGGATGGTGTTGAGGAGGTGATGGAAGGAGATAACGGGATTGTGGTTTGGAAATTGGTAAGGGGGAGAGGGTGTGGTTTTATTGTTTGGATATAAAAAGTCATGAAAGCTAAAGGGAGCTGCCCAGGTGTGAAGTCCCGTGTTCGCCAAACGGTAGAGTGAGTGTGATCAATACGGGTCTAAATACAAGAGCCCCACCTTCCTCGCTTACAAGGCAGCTCTAGTATATATTATCAAATACTCGATAAACTGTTAGCAATAGAGGTTCCATGGTCTAACTAGCCTTGGTATATAACCCTCTATTGTTACAGCCCCCGCCAAAAGCGGGCGTAGGTTGGAATCTGGGAAGCTACGCTAACGGGTAGTGAAGATTTTTCCCCTTTCTTTTTTGGAATTTTTAGTCTTCTTTTGGGACTCTCAAAACGAATTTTGAGTTTTGGTGTTTTGAGAATCTGAATTCTTGGAAGTTCGGCAGTCTTACGGCTTCGGTGTCTCTGGCGAGGCGGGAGGTTGTGATGTTGGTAAGCTCAAGTTGACTGATATTTATGATGTTTTCGTGCAAAACTTCTCATTTGCTATATTTATTTTTATACTCGTGCTTTACTTCGGGCATTGAATTGATTGTATTGTCAAAAGTAGCTCAATTTATAGCAGTGGCCAAGTGGGTACCAATGGCAACTCGTTTTTGAGTATCACTCGAGAGTCAAAGATTCGAACTTCACTTTTTCATTCAAATGTCTGAGGTTCCAAACGTACAACTTGATTATGTGTATATATACAGTAGTCTACAGAGTACATGTGACCGCGTGACTTGGTAGTATATCTTCCAACTAAAACGCGTGCGCGGCGCCTGGAGCTCAAACTACAACACCAATCTAGTGTATCCAAGAGTCCAGACTTTTAGACCGTTTAAACAAACCATCCGGATTGCCTAAATGTTTGGACTGGATATATTGTTTATTTTACGATATAATAACTACAATCCGATTTCTTATAAGCAAAATAAATATTTTTGACCAAAAATAGTGACATTTGAGCATATCCCATCCAGTCTGTTTTATTTTCTCTTCGAACAAACTGCTTAAAAATTCCTTGGACCATCGGACACACTGTACCAACCTCAGAACCTACTGGCAGTCAGTTCAGCTCAGACATGTTGCGCTTATGATTTGATTACCACTATCCTAGCAGCGGTGGCCTTGCTTGCCACTGCTATATCCGGAGCAAGGCTTTGTGCTACAAGCTCAGGGTTTCGCGTTCACAATATGATCCTTTGGGATGATGCATGGCGAAAGTGTGGTTACACATTACCAATCAATCATATCTGTCAGTTCTTGAGCCACAATCATTGGAGATTCAACGGTAATGCAGTTAGTACCGCATGCCGCCACATCGTCTGAAGAAAATTGCTGGATATCGTTCATATCCATGAACCAAGTACCTGTTGTTGAAGCCCGACATAGTCCATCGGCAGTTCTCAAAATCATCGAAATGACAGGCTGCACTCGTTCAAGCATTGAGGATCTGTGAGTCAGAATCATATCGTCGCTCTGGGTGGGTAGCGTAATTTTGACGCAGCCACCCGTCTCGCCGGGGCCAACATGCATGCGTCCCGCCCAATATAGACTGTTTGCCATTACATACGGTTAGCTTATCATTCATTGCCTTGCCTTTGGAGAGAAAAAGTCTGCCTGGCTTTACAATAACTTCAATGATTCAACAATATCTGGTCCTGGTGGTTATTTTTGATAGTTTGTTTATTCTGTTGAAACGTGGTTGCCGTGAGAGAGGAAATCTGCTTTCGGATCTGTGGCAACTCAATTTCGATATTCGATCCTCGACTTTTTACATCGTTCACAAATCTTGCCAGAAGCAAACGCAGGTTTTTTATTGAATGGCAATATGAAAGAACCGAGGCCTGGGAACTGGCATGGGATGAGATGCAGAATAAAGGAGCAGTTGGAATCGAAGGTGGCGTCCCATAAGGCTCAAAAAAAGCGGATAAAAAAGTCTGCCCTAGAGAGAAGTAAGCTGAGAATTGTGACATACTCGGATGGTGTTACAGAGGAAATCACAGAGTCGCTTCCTGGTATAGGTCAAACGTAAGTCAAGCTTTGAAGTTTCACATGGGAAAGTGGCTGATGTGGTGCACTCGCAGACTCGATGGAGAGTTACAGGAGAAGGGAAAAGGGGTATCACGAATCGAAGAAAGCGATTACTCAGAACCGGCCAGCATGACGCAAGAACAATCTCGGGACAATGATTATACTGATAGTATGTAGCCTCTTCCTTTGTTTGCGTTTAACTAAATGAACGTTCAAAATGATAACCAAATCGCAGGCAGAGGAACGAAGAGAAAATTCAGAGACACAGAAACGGATGTATGCACTCTCAGCTTGGACGAACTAGCTCTGGACGGCGAAAAGACTATGACAACACGCAAACTCGTGGATGAAGCTATAAACCCCAATCTACGCGACGTTGAAAAGATTGCAATATCCTACGACATCTTCTGCAACGCTTACGATGATATCAACACCTACCTTGTGTGTCAAATAGAGATAGAGAATGCAAGATTGAAAGAGGCAGGAGAGTTAGACTCCGACGTAGCCAATTTCTGGTCGGATATTCACGTCGATCAGCTTGTAGAAGTCCGGGATAAGGCGGAGGGTATGTATGAAGTAGTTGGACGTAGTACGCCAGGCGCAATTTTCCAAAGAATCCAAGATGGTTTGGAGTCTCTTCAACTGCTTTGGATGCAGGCGATAGAAAAACCTTCGGAATGTATTACCTGGGATGAGGATATACCGCCGAAAAAAATCGACGAAATTAGCAAACTTCGAGATTTTTTGATGACTCTTGTGCCTGTTAATGATGGGAATGACAAAGGGTCTGGTGAAGAGAAGCGGCCACTGCCCGACTTTGAGCTGTTCAACTGTGGAGATAATAACAGGATCAAAGTTAGAGAGAAATGGCCACTACCCAAGCCCGAATTCTTCGATAATAGAAATAGCTGGAGAAAGAACGGAATAAGAGAATCGTTGCTACCAAGCCTCGGAGGGATTCTCAGGGAAGGAAACATCAAGAGGACGAAAGAACCAGAGGAATGGTCGCCATACCCCGGCCTCAACTTCAACCATAGCTTGGGATCTGCTTGGACCTCAAACTGGGAGAAAGTTAAGGATCCGCAGATAGATATTCATGCGTTCCAGCTTCTCACGAGCAGTCGGACGGGGTGTGCCTGTGGAACGTGGTGTGCAGGTCCTTCACGGAGCAGATGATTGGAAAATGGTTTATAGTGTGCGGGCGGTCCGTCGATTTGACTTTCTAGTATTTGTGTTGCAGGGGATGATTATTCATTGTATATGGTACCTCGTTTGTATAGTATATCTTAAACCATACACACGTGATCATTTGACATGTGCTAAAATCAACCCCTTACACTTTCTCGTGAGGATTTGGTGAGCCTTTTGTATATATGAATCTTCCAATGCCATAAAAAATCGATATGGGTGTTATCTCAAAGAATGCGCAGCCGCAGATTGTACAGTTCGTTGGTGCTCTTAAAATCAAACCACATGACTCCATCGTAAGCGGCGAGAAAACGATTAACAGACAATTACAAAACATTTTGAAAACACACCATGGAAAATATTTATATACACCTTAAATACCCACCGAAAGGTTCCTCTTAACCATTGTACTGTTCATCCGAACTTCGTCCTCATACGACCATTTTGCTAACCGAGATATAAAGGAGAGAACTTGTAGAAATAACTTGTTTGGGACTATTTCATACACAGACTCAACGCTCTAGGTTCCAAGTACATTGCATTAGCCGGGAATGCTGTCTGGAATATGTAGACTGCATCTTTTATTATCTTTCAACGGATGAAGCAAAAGGTGAGGCCAGGACAGCACCAATTCGATGGAGCAGATAAGTAGTACTTTGACCGCTACCAAGCTACGATAGTCTCATTTCCTAGCGATTTATGAAACTACGCTCGTGCTTGGGATTTCGTTGGTCCCTAGGACTTCCTCCATCACCTCAGCCCATAATCTTCCCTCAAACACAAGCCTTTGATTGCAACAACATTGAATAATATGGAAGAGCAAAACGATATAATTTTCGGGTAAAAGGTGGACTGGAATATAACAGAGCTGCGAAGATTTGTGCATAGTTGGAAAGAATGAAGCAGAAATTTGGCTGGACAATAGCCTGGTAGTGCACGAGCAGAATTAATCACATTTATATGTGCTTAGTTGGATCGACGCGAGTCTTTTCGAAAGAAACAGAACTGGGAAGAGGCAGAAGGTGCGAAGATTTATATAAACTTGCGCTCAGCCACCAGAACAGATCATTGAACAGATGAAGAAGATCATAGGCTGGGAGATATCCTTCATAGCGTAGTTGCTAGATTTGGGTAGCTATTTGGTGGTAGGAGTCGTCACCGCATTGGTAGCCTCAAATTGCAATCATCCTGACAAATTTCACGGGTAATAAGCATTTCACCCGACGACCCGAGATTCTGCTATAGTGGACAAACCTTACAATTTCCCGACAACTTACGGCATGAAATCATGAGAGCTTTCATCTCTCTCCAACGGTAAAAAGAAGAGATCTCCAAGTATGAGTAGACATCCCAGTGGTTTCATGAAGCGGTACTTGATACCCTCCAAAGAGTAGCACCAGCGAAAATTCTCTCCGGAATGAAGAAACATCTCGAAACCCATACTGGGGGTGAGGGAAGTGGGATGATGGAACCATTTACTTAACAGAAAATTAGATGAGACATGGCCAGTTCCGGGCTGTCCATCTGAGCGTCACATACGACGTTGACTTTCCGAAACAAAACCATATACAAAAGATTGTTTCGGGCATGCTATGCTTACGCTAGTCCATATCCTAAATGCAAATCTAAAATATTCAAACCCTACATTGAATGTTGTTCTACAATCTTAAAGATAATTTTTTCTTCCAGAGCTTTCTATATTCGAGCATTTTCGTTGAGATGTGATAAGATGAACTCATTGCTGAATGATTCATCGTTTCGTCTACGGTAG
The DNA here is from genome assembly GCA_002162615.1 of Myriosclerotinia duriaeana. Classification (NCBI taxonomy): domain Eukaryota; kingdom Fungi; phylum Ascomycota; class Leotiomycetes; order Helotiales; family Sclerotiniaceae; genus Myriosclerotinia; species Myriosclerotinia duriaeana. The sequence goes on from NGKI01000019.1 coordinate 526,755, forward strand.
CCATTGACTTGCGATGCTTGATGCGTAACCTGGATGTCTGGATCCGGACATAAATTCGCCACCAAAAGTCGTAGAAAGCTCGTCGAGCGTTGACATTTGCATTATTTTCCAAAAAGGATCTTTATGATCAGAAGGATTCCAGGAGAAGGTATTGCGAACATAGCGGATTCCAGAGCACTAGCAAAAATTGACCGATGAACAGCGGTGTTGCCATTCGCTCCACACTCAAGCAGGAAGGTGAAGATGCTTCGGTTTCTCTCTTTCGCTGCATACTGCAGAGCTGTTCCCCAGTATGATATCCGAGAATAGATATCAATACCACTTTCTATGAGTAAATGGATGGTTGTTTCATTCTCATATTTTATGTCAACGGCCATTGGCTCACCATTCAAGTCTTTGAAGGAGATTCCGTGGCTGTGCAGGCTCAGGCCGTGTTGGATGAACCGTTTTGCGAGATCAAGGTGACGGTATACTATAGACCTAGATAGACGGCCACCTACCCATTTCCAGGGGAGCTCTTTGATTCTCATACCACTTTACGAAATTTTCGGCAAACTCAACATTGCCACATCGGACTATGGCAAGTAGAAGGCGAAAGTCTCGTTACATGTGGGAGAATTGTGGAATGCTTTGGAACAATCTTTGTTCATCAATATTTGATTGTTAATGACTGAGCCGCCTAGTTGACGCATACCTCTCCAACTCCAATCACGGGAAGTTCTTCCAAAGAAACGTTTTATCGAAATCCAGTCATTGGTATCTCGTCTTCTACCCAGAAGACATTGGAAGCCCTTGTGAATGCTGCAAGTACTTCCGAGCCTGGTTCTAAGACGGCCACGACATTTTGATTGCTCATTTCGAGCCATTTTGTTGCATTCAGGGCTGGTGTTATCCATGCAGCATAGTTGGCACCACGATAGGAGGTACCAAGAAATGACATAACTAGAGTATGCTGTTCGATGATTTGAATATCAGTTTCGGGACTAGCCCTCGAAAAGCTTAAAGCCCATTCGATTAACAGACGGCCAAGGCTATGAACGACTAATATCATTTTACATTTGTCCTGATAGAGGTTTTGCATACTGTGTCCGTCCTTGCTCTCAGGCGTGAAAGATTTCCGGGCAAGTTCTCTGCATGATTGCCAACTCTATTCGACGAGGCTGGGCCTAAAATTTCTGTAACATCTGCATCTATCCAAATGTAAAAATCCTAGAAGAGCTTCTAGAAACATAAAAAGGGACTGTGGGACCAGTGAATTAGACCTAGTCGGCGCGAGTGCTACCAGTGCTGCCAAAGCAGGCAGTTATCCATACACGAGAAGCTGGGATGTCGGATTCTTGGTGAAGCTTGGTTGTTTTAAGCTTGAGAGACAAAGGGTTTCGTAGGGGGCTACCAGACGCACTTGCGAAAAGACTTTGCGGCTGAAACATAATGTTTGAGGCGACTTGCAATTGGATGATAACCTCGTTTTATAGAACTACTCGGATTTTAGTGATAATGTTGAGTGGGATATGTTACTGCACTCCGCCAACCATGAAATTCGTGCACCCGAGAAAGAAAAACTCGCGTGTAAATTGTGGTAAATACAGAAAAGTTCGGGAATCTTTGTCTTCCTATATGCACCATAACTCCAAATGCTATGCCATGTGATACTAGACCCTCTATTACCAGTCATCGTCATCGTCACTCTCAACATTGGGCAGCTTCGAACCTCGAATGCCACCCTTCTCCTGTCGTTCCTCTTCTTCGTCTTTTGCATCCCGTCTCCGCTTTGTGACTCTCATATCATTGTCTTTGATAGCTCCAATTTCAATCAACAGCTTATCAATCTCTGCCATTCCTACACGCACTCCTCCCATAGTCATCAATGTAACCACTTGTTTCACAATATCTCCTTTATTATAGACCAATATTGTAGGACAATTCCTATCCGGATATCCTTCAATTGCCATGTCACCCCTCATCTCGCAGAACTTCACTTCCCCAAACTCTACAGCTGCCCTTCTCCACAGCTCGGTCAAAACTCTACTCTCCACATTCGTTCCCAACCCACTTGTGAGATTGACCAATACTGGCGAGTCCTGACTGGCATCCGTAACCTCCCTCTGATAATCAGGCTTTGACAAAGGATATACTGCGCCATGTTTGGCTTTCTTCGTTATAGATGATAATTCAGCCATGCGCTGTTTTTTATATTGTTCGAGGAAAGCATCATCTTCTTCATCTTCGAGAGCATCGAGTTCGTCGAGGTCTTTGCCTTCAAGTCGATTTTCGTGCGCAAGACGTCGTCCTTCAAGGATAGCTTCTTCGATGAGGGGAGTGGGGGAAGGGGGTTTCTCAGGAATTATTCCTTTTGCTCGCAGGATATCATTCCATTCTGTATCCGCGTTCGGATCATCTATAGGAACATTGATTCTTTGGTCCATAGGAGCTGCCATGATTGCGACAGTTGAGATTGTGTAGTTATAAGGAGTTACTACTTAGTATTATTGTGATACCTTGAATGGATATATGTATGAGGCATTGAGACATTTGCAGCTATGATCCACAATTTGCAAGTTGGGCTGCCTGTGGAGGGGCTCCAGAGGGGTAATCGGAGAAAACAGATCAAAACACCGATCCATTTCAAAACCACAACCACCTCGACACCGCCGAGGAAATCGGAACACACGTGACTGTCTCGGTTAAATTTTTGGCACACTCTAGAGTTTTCAGAATGGTTCAATATTCTCCGCTCTTGATTCTTAAAATTTTCGACCCATCGACAACGACTGACCCTCGCTCTCTACGTCCAGAAAACTTACGACTACGACAAAGACCCGTCAGTCAGCAAAATCCAATTAAAAGTTTCGATCACAATTCGTCAAGATGGTAAGGAATTCCTTCAATCAATCATTCCCCCACATCAACGTATCGATTACGACGTAAGGACGTGAGGACGTAAGGTGGAATTGTACTGCGGCACACGACATTTATACACCATCTACGAGGGGGAGACTAGCTTGGAAGGGAATCGAAATCATTGTCTGGTCGCTATTGGGTTGAATTGGGCGTTTGGAATGGATGGATTGATGAAATTAGATGTTTCGATGAGATTGATTGCTAACCAAAATTTGCCACTATAGGTTCTCGCAATCGATCTTCTCAACCCTTCCCCAGCTGCTGAGGCACGCAAGCACAAGCTCAAGGTATGCGACAACGCCTTTTAAATAGATCCCCGAATCGATATGAACTTGGCAGAAGCTAATATTTTTGTCACTTTAGCAACTTGTCCCAGCTCCAAGATCCTTCTTCATGGATGTCAAGTGCCCAGGATGCTTCACCATCACCACCGTTTTCAGCCACGCACAAACAGTTGTCATCTGCGCTGGATGCTCAACTGTTCTCTGCCAACCAACAGGTGGTAAGGCTCGTTTGACTGAGGGCTGCTCGTTCAGAAGAAAGTAGACTAGATATTTCCGCGCTACTTTTCTTTCGGCTTCGTCTTTTCGGTTAATGGCAATGGCATCTTGAGGGTATAGATATGGCTCTAGTTTTCGATACGCAATTTGACGGATAGAAGATGGACCTCACCCAAAATTCCTTGCGAAAGATCGTGGCAACAAGCAACGGAGGGGCGTTTGGGAAATTCCGGATATCTTGCATCAAATCAAAACGATTCCCTCAAATAAAATTTGATTTATTCTTCTCGTGTACCGGTCGTTTGTGATGTGTTTGATCGCGAACGTGAATACCGACCTTGGCGGATATGAACGGCAGGAAATAACGATTTTACGATGATCTATCCACGATGATAGAACGAACTGGAGTTGCGAGGATTCGGATTGTTTTCGAGGCCCCCCTGCGTATCCACGATGGATATAGAGCTTGTGCTATACCAATCAAGGTTGATTTACGATGCCATTTCCCGTGCCCATTACTTGAAGTGTTTTATGAATACCGATTGATTGTGACGTTGTCATTCAAAGAGCCCTTGCAATCGCGTTTGTTTAGCTGAGCCTTTTCTAGCTTTCCTCGCCAGTTTCTGGACTCCCTTTTTGTTACCTTATAGTGACATGATGAAATTGTGAACTTCCATATATACCGACAGGGAAGCATGGTGTGACATGAGACAACGGAGCTTCTTCCCCATTTTATTAATGTTCAGCTATGGCTAACTGAGGCCTTGTCGCTAGTTGCAAACACTTGTTTCGATCAATGCTATCACAGCGTGCACCCACCAATATTCGATCACCTTTTTATTAGAGTACGCAAATCACAGACAATACACAGATACTCTCCCCCCCCCTAAGCAAATGTTAAATTGTGGGTTTGGCCCATAATAGTGATATGAGTTACTTGGCCTGTACAAAAGCCTACTGCTTTCCTAACTAGGCAATGATACAGGGTTTTATAGTATATTTTCATTCATTGGCGACGACGTATAGGCCTAATGATGACGCATAGGCCAACTGAAAGCTCTATTCTAGTAGATTCTATTGGCCTAATCACCCATATATCATAAAGTACATATCAGTGGATAAAACCCACTATTTAACATTTGCTTAAGGGGGGGGAGAGTATATTCAGCATCTGATTTTGACCCCTCCTGACACCCGAACTTCTCAGATCCATGGATCGTCGGTCTTATTACCTCTTGACCTTTGGGTGCTGGGGGTTTTATGGAGGAGACTCTACCTTGGTGAGATTGCTTTTTTATTTCGATTGTTACTATTCCGATATCTCTTATACAACAAAGTTGTAGAGGTGTTTCATCGATATGAAGCATGAAGTTTTTCCACCAGTACCACTTCCTCACAGTCGACAAATAGTAAACCTCATATCGATATCATCTCCGCAACCTCGGTCTAGTCACTCTCTTCTGTAACCCCAAGGACATGGCTTTTATCATACACCAAATCAAAACATATGGTAACAGACAAAATTCTTTAGTAAGTATCATGTTTCTCGCTGTTTATCTATAGCCTGATTTAAAGATGGGCTGGCTGATTTGGATGGTAACACAACCTTATGCTAGGTATGGCAATGATGAATGTCTAGTAAATTTTCGGAGTCAATATAGCAGGATGGGGGAATATTAGTCCAAGTAATGAGGATAGCTGACACGATGCTGGAATTTGTCTAGTGAGGTATCGGGGGATAGAGTTTAAGGGTGCGTTCGGATCGACTTTTTTTTCATATTACGCTCAATATATTAGAGATATTAGAGCCAATATGACGTTTACCGAACGCAATATTAGACTCAATATATATTAGGCCTAATATTTGTATTTACTGAATGCAATATTAAGCTCAATAAAAATATTAAGTCTAATATATTAAAGTGGCAAATATTTCAACTTTTCCCATACAGTAGCTAATAACAACTTTGACCAGCTTTTGACAAATATTTTTGAACACCCCTATCATTTTAACATATTATCTCTAATATATTAGCTTTAATTTATATATACAAATATACACAAATATATATTTGAGTTAATATTTTCAATATCCTTGCTATTTGAAATATTTGTCAAATATATAAAAAATCGATCCGAACGCACCCTAATAATTGAGTGAGTTAGATTGAGGGATTCGTTATAGGATCTGTTTACACTCGACGAGTGCGATTGTGGGAGCTTCGGATCTCTGACTTGTATCTGATGGCCTTGTTGAGAGGGCTTTATTGGAACATATATTCACGTGTCACTTTATAGAGCATGAACATCCATTGGTAATCCATGGATGGATGTTACTAACATGACTTGGAGTGTCCACGGGTGATATTACCACAAAATATGACGTAATCGTTATACAATTCGGATTACCGGCTCACCGGGAACAGGTCACCGGGAGTGCTTAAATCCCACTACTATCCGCCAAGCCCGAACTCCCAACCATTTCAACATCCTTTTCACCATCCTACATCCTTCTCACCCATTATCATCATCCTATAGGATTCCAACCATCCTACAAGGATCGACGCCTCTCTTCAACATCCATTTAATTCTTCAGTAGCTGGTCGCACGAAATGCATCGTCATGTAATTCGTGAATATTATGACACGCCATTTTTCGAAAACGGATGAATGTTTGACCCCGGATTGCATTCTTTGTGTTTCCTCACGATAGAATACAAACTTGTTTTATTGTTACTCATCTAACAGACAGTGCTCACTTCGTACGTTCGCAGGATCACGCATGAGGAGGCTGACAATGAACTTAGCCCATTTGCTGACCTTGGCATGGCGCAGCTCAGCTGATTAACAAAGAGTGAGTACGAGTTTACGAAGAACAAGTGGAATTCATTTGATACATTTATTTCGTCCTCTTATTCTCATATTCATCAATTGTTGAAGTTTAGTAACCAACATGTTGTATCAAATTCACATTCCTGTCCTCCTTTCCTTAATCGCCTCGTCGTCCGCATATTGGATACAGTTCAACTCGGAACCCCGGTGCGCCAACAAAGAAATTCTACGTTCATGGAATGGATCTCCAAGTCGAGGATGTCAGGCACGATTTTCTAAAACGGCCAATTCGGCATTTGTTACGAATACTGGAACGTCGGATGATAACACCGTTGTAGTCTTTTACTCATCCCAGGATTGCAATCCCGAAAGTGCCATCGCGCGAGTAGAGAATGGATGTGTTGGGATCGAAAGCGCGAATCTTGGGATTAAATACCAGTCCTTCAATGTTATACGAACTTTTGATTCGGCGAGGATCACGCCGGTTTCGAAGAATGCCCTTGGGTATCAACATGGTGGGATTGCGCCTTATAAGGACGTGGAGTATAGATGGCTGAAGCAGGCTGATGGATCGTTTCGAGGGGTTCTCCCGGAAGAATGGGATGATTCTGTACTTAAGCAGAGGGGAATTACTGCTGCAGAAGGCTGAGAAGGAGGTGGCTACAATGAGTAATGGAAGTAGCATGTGACGAAGCTACAACTCTCGATACGATGACCCCTTAAAATCTGTTTCTATGACCGGATCAAGGCCAGAATGAGGAGTATTGATCTGAGAAAAAAGGCGGCATCTGGAGTACCGGTCATTCTATTATAGACTACTTCATGCCAATTTGGGACTTGAAGGCAGAGACGACCGTCGATGTTCAAGCATCTATCTACCGCGAGAAGAATCTTGGTGGGGCATTTCTGGAGATTGACTGGCGAAGTTGAGTTGGAAGGGCTCGTCTTAGTCTTCCAGAAGTTTTAATATATCTGCGAGGTCTTGAAGATATCCACCATTCCAGGGATTTTAAGATATGGAAAATGGGTCTCCAGGGATATCTGTGATCGAGTGCTGAAATCGAAATCGGGGATGTTGATTGGATTCAGTTGCCTGTCTGTGGGTTGCCAGCAGCATTCGATGAGACACATAGAAGAATGAAAAAAAGCACACTCCCATCTAAAAGCGGGGTATAGCACAGCATGGCTGCTAGTGTCTCGAGATTTAAAGAGAAGAGATGAATAATTTGACAGACTTTCATCAATACACGAAGCTCGCAAAAAAAAAACTAAAAAATTGGAATTGTCTTTTTTGAAGCAAAACTCCCCGAACCCGCAGGTCCGGATCAACGCCCCAATCATTACACCGTAGGATACCTGTTGTAATTTGGGACCGCAGCCGTGTAAGTGGGAGACGCCGAAGCGCCTGTCAACTCCGCCAGGGAGATCATCAGATTAGATGATGTTTGTCTGGACCTCGTTTTGATTTATTCAGATCATCAAGCGAGCGAGATAGGAAGCCACTCCTGTGTATTCTAGCACGTGCTACTTTTCAAAAGACTTGGAATTGATGATGCCGTATTCCAAGGTTGTCTGAAATATTTTGATAGTACGGTCGGCTGCCTAATAATATCTGCATGAACTGAAAACCAATCAATTTTCTTACTCCATCAACTCACTCTTTAAAAATCAAACAATCAACAATATGTCAAGTACCGACCATACGATACTTGACTCTCACATGGATGATAACAGAGATATTTCACCACCTGCACAAACTGGCGGAGAAAGGCGCGTTTCGCATTACATGTTGCATTACATGTTGGTGGCAGTAATTAATTTATTAACGATCGGTGATATAGCTCGGTGACATTGTGCGAGAGCACCTCAATACCGTACAAGCCAGACTCTCACAACACCAGACCTGAGCGCAAAATGATAGACTTCAGAGGCAAGACTCCATCAACCAACTCTCAGCAGTCACAAAAGCGTAAGCCCTCCCTATTTGCTACTTCTAGCCCACAACTTACACTTCAACAGAGCACAAAGTGAAGCGCAGCAGATCTCCAAGTCCCTTCCCTACTGCCACAGATGCTCCTCTATCGAAGAAGCGAATGTTTCATCCTCCCATAAAACCATGGATCAAGAACGATTGCCTCTTCAAAGAGGTTCAGGACAAGCTTTCATTGTATGGTCTAGGTCCTTATGATGTACCGGTTGCGAGCGACAAATGGCTTCCGTTCAATTTACAGTCTAAGATTTTGACTCGCGCCCAAAATGTCTTGGAGAAAGCTTTGTTTGATTTCTTACTTAAAGTTTGGCCAGAGCTATGCATAGAGAATGGATGGGAAGAAGAAGGCGAGGCTGAGTATGTTAACATTCTGACATCTGGATATGCCATCCCATATGAACGACATGTGCTGACATTAGCTTGCGCAGATTGAACGAACTGGCGCCTGCGGTGATTGCCGGTATGCGGGCGTACGGAGAGAAAATCGAGCAACTCGTTGAGGTCGAAACCCCCCCAATCAACGACAGCCTCCCGCATCTCCTCGAGAAAATCGGTCAGATCCGCCACTGCGCCGTCCACCGCACCAAGAAAATCCCTGTGATCATCATCGAGTTGATGGTCCGCGATGCATCATACATCACCATGTACTTGAAAGATCATGCGCGAACCGAGATCCTAGATACGCTATGCCGCCCGCTCGAACCTTTATCTTTCAATCTTCAAGCTAGGTTTGGGGATGAGCTGGAGGCTAGGGTTGTGAGGAAATTGAAGAGGACGAGCGCCGAGATCGAGAAGATCAGGGAGGCCCTGAGGGTACAAGAAGAAAAGGAGAGAGAGACCCAGAGGCAATTGGAGCATATTAAGGCGCAAGATGAGAGAGTTTATGAGGGAGAGTTGGAAGGTTTGAAGGAGGCTTTGCAGACAAGTTGAGTTTTTCGTTTAGGAGGTTCGAGAACGCGGGTATTTAATGGAAAAAAATCTAGTCTTTCTCTTTGCGACAGATGTGCATATAGATTTAATAGGTTCATTCCAAATTCAATATGAAGTCAAGAGAGGTGGTAATAGTAAGGTCGCAGTTGCACACACGAAAATGAACATGTGGTTTGAGTGAGATAAAATACACCAAGTTTTTCCCTTGGACTTCAAATTTAGAGGAAATTCATCTAGATAAGATGCTTGATACACCCAGATATCATCTCGCAAGGATATGAAATATCAACTCCACGGGTTTGCGGATCTGATGAACGAAGAGGAAATAACAATCTATCGTCCCAGACTTTTATCCCAATACCACAACTTCAGATCCCAACCTACCCCTCCCTCATTTACCTCCATCTCCCCTCCTAACACTCTTCCCCCTTTCCCTCTCCCTCTCCCTATTAGCCCTCTCCATCGCCCTCTTAGCCTCTCTGTACTGTCTCATCCTCTCGCTCCCTAACGGTCCATGTCTCCTCCCATCCGCCGCCTGTTTTAACAACGGCAATTGAATAATCGCCGAGAAAGTATCGAAGACTTTTTGAATGGGTTTATTATGTCTAGCGGCGACGGCTGCGAAGGGGAAGGTTTCTTGACTAGTTTGGGCTATATCGATAATTCTGATGATTGGTTAGTGGGGTGGGATAGATCAGAGGGGATGAGAAGAAAGCTCACAGGTTTGGTGAGTGTTTTGATACAGGTGCTTGTGGTTTGGGAGTTTGTGGGACTGGGGTTTGGAGAGAAGATGCGGTTGCATTAGGTGTACTAGAACTGGTAGCTTTTGCTTGGTGAGGTGCGTTAGAGTGGAGAGGTCGTGGATCGTTACTCTCAGTATTGCGGGTCCGATTCTGATCGCTGAAGGCTACAGATGAAGTGGTTTGATTATTATCTCTCGAATGGGGCCATGCAGGTATCTTGTAAAGCGAAGGCCTGCGTCGAATATCTGCTGCAGTCACCTGAGGACGAGGGGGTGGGGATGGAGAAACATCTCTAATGGGTATCGCGCGAGGTTTCTGTTGGGAATATATCGTGGGTTTCGATGAAATCATTGAAGAAGACTGCGCCGGTCTAATAGCTGCGCCAGATGTAGGAGGATTGATAGGAATAAGAGATGTTTCAGGAACTCTTTCTTTCTGAACCGAGGAATATGGCGCCGATATGGTTTGAATTTCATGCGGTATTGTCTTCGGTGATACCATCTCTTGTGCGAACCGACTCGCACTTTGCGAATTTCTCGTTGGAATCTGTTGTGAATTGAGACCAGATGCGTCTGCACCGTAGTAGTATTTCCGATGCCATTCTGGGTCGTTGTTAACATCAGGAAATATCTTTGTACGAGAGTCAACTGATGGTGGGCATCTCGAGGGTTGACAATCGGATGGTTTCCAGGAAAAGTCTTGCCAACCAGGTATAATTGGCCGGTGTGGTGGGAGTGGTGGAGGTACTCCCTCGAAGGTAATTGGCACATTTGGATCTTCTAAAAAATCCACAAAGCCCATGTGATCCCCAATAGAACCAAATTCCGAGTGAGAAGGCAAAGCTTTTGGTCTTGATTGATACGCAGGTGCTGAAGATACCTTATATGGGGACACACAATTTGAATGTTCGGTTAAATCCTCTTCGTGTTTTCGTTTCCTGGCATAACCTTGCTCTGGTAATGTGAACATGGTAGATTTCGCGTAATAGTATGGTGACGTAGGTGAAGAAGGTGGAGGCATGGATTTGGCATACCAAGGTGGTGGGATTTTGAACGGTATGGTTTGAGATACATGCGAAGGAGATGACTCAGACAACTCCGATTGAAAAAGATTCAGGGGCTTGGGAAAAGACTCGAACGTAGTTGGGGGATTTAGCGCATTAGAGGATCGGTCTCTAGCCATATCTATATCCATATTTCCAGGTTCAGTAGCAGGAGCAGGAGCAGGAGCAGGAGCAAGCAAAGGGACCATATCAGCCATGGATATATCTGGTAACGGATGAAGAACTGCAGCTTCTGCACTCGGAATAGGACTGACCGAGTCGATAGGGGCGTTTTTTGATGGAAATCCCAGCCTTATATATTTTACTTAGCATGACTTCATGAGAGCAAGATGATCTCATACCTTCTGCGCTTTTTCTTCCTTCGTCGAGGAACGGAAAAGACAAATTCTACTTCATCATCTAAATCTTCTGTGACTAAGATTTCTGGAGAAACTCTCTCTGGCACTTGCTGAGAGGTATCAGCACTCAGAGGAAGGTGATGATCATCCAACCGAGACGAACTGTCTCTCTGAGATAGTGGGGTACCTTGAGATTCAGAATTGGAAGCAATTTGAGGAGAAGTATCGCTGGGTGCATCGACCTGTTCAGCTTCGGCCATCACGAAGAGAGGGTAGAGGGGAGAGGGGAGAAGTTAAGATGTGTAGAAAAGAAGGAGATGCTAGAGATATAAAATTGAGACATGGATTAGGCAAAGACACAAAGGCTGATTCAAAGGTTTTGACCTTTATTATACCATCTTACCGTGTTTGACGATACTGTCTATCTTGAGGATTAAGGAATCTGCACAATATAACCTGTAGCAATCTTCAGGTAAATGAAAGCCCTGATCAATATCACCTTCTGCTTGAATGTACATTTTGTCTTGGCCCTTTGCATTTGTTCCCCAAGGACATGCCATTGTCCAGAATGAGAAGACTGAATGAGCATTAACAGAATACAAGGAAGAAGGAAGAAGGAAGAAGGAAAAAGGAAGAAATCAAGAAATATCCACAGCTGCAAGGTTACTTTTGAGAAGTTGACTTGTCGTTATTCAATAAGTAGCTGAAACTACCTATATAGAGATGGATGAATTTAGAGGCTCTTTCTTGTAAGATTACATAATACTCCATACTTTGTACAGTCAAAGTCAACTGGAATCCTTAACCGAATTTTAACCGGCACAATCGATAAAGCTCCCTCCCAGTGCTCCCACCCATAATAACTTCAGACTTCTCCATATCAAAGCAAAAACAAATAAACAAACAAACAGGCACCTGGGAAAGGCAGAAACATCAACACATTCAACATAATAATCCCACCTTGTTTGTCTTTATTGTCGTTTCTTTGGCAAAGCTTCATGATGGTTGTTGATAATCATAACCCTCTACTTTCAACACAGAAGTCTTCGGATTCTGGACTCCAGGTAGCTTTACATCCCCTCGTTCTCCTCACAATTTCCGACAATATTACAAGACACACTCTGCGACAACAAACAGGACCTGTAGTTGGAGCACTTCTGGGCCAACAAAATGGTCGCGAAATTACCATTGAACATGCATTCGAATGCCTACTCGAAAAAGAGGAAAATGAATTGAACCTTTCCCTAGGATGGTTTATGTCAAGATTAAAGCAGAGTATGTGGCTATACCCATCTTGTGTGGGCAATACTTAAATACTGACTTTTAACAGTGAGGGATGTTCATAAAAGCCCTGCACTCGAATGTGTCGGTTGGTATACTATCATTCCTAGCTCTGGACCACAACCTATCCACCTACCTATTCATCAACAAATCCTCATTATGTTCGAGTCTGCTATTTTACTTGGATTCCATCCTGAAGAAGTGCTCGGTGGTGCGGTTGGCGGAAAGTTACCTCTTACAATATACGAAAGCAACTATGAGGCCGAGGAAAGCAGCGGGGAGACTGGTGAGGATAAAGAAATGAAAGACGGGGAGCCACAGCTCAAACTTAAATTCAAGGAGCTTCCATTTACTGTCGAGACTGGCGAAGCAGAGATGATCAGTGTTGATTTTGTGGCCCGTGGTGGAGGAAATGCTACAGCTGTAGATGGTACCAGCAAGAAGGCTGCGCCCATAGAAGATAAGGGCAAAGGCAAAGCCAAGGGCAAGGGAAAAGCCAAGGAAAAGCCTGAAGAGGCCTCGAAACGCGAGGAGAATAGTCTATCACGCGAAGACGAAGAACAGCTTGCTTCCTTGACTGCAAAAGCAAATGCTATCAAGATGTTACAATCTCGAATCAATTTAGTATCCGCTTACCTTCAAAAGCTCCCCCCATCCTATTTATCCGACGGCGTTGCTTCTGAAGCGGATATCGAATCAAATAATTACGCACGAGTTAATCACTCAATCCTTCGTTCCATTCAAGCCCTCCTTGGTCGTCTCAGTGTTCTCATACCCGCCGACAGTCAAGGTTTCGAAAGAGAACTCATTTCTGAGAAGAACGATGTTAGCCTCATTTCCCTCCTTAGCGAACTCACAAAGGCAGCCTATGAAGCCAGAGAGACGGGAAAGAAGTTCACCGTTATAGAAAATGGAAAAGTGAACAGGCATGACCGTGTTGGTTGGGGCAACGACGGTCATTTGAAGCGAGATGTAATGAATGTTGGGGATCTTATGGGATAGGGAAGTTTTGATTCTCCGAGCGATTTTAGCGGCGCACATTTGGGTTTGGGCGTATGGAGAGGCGGGCGGGCGGATGGGAGGTGCGCGATTCCCCACTGAGAAGAAAAAGGCATTTGGCGTACCTGCATGATACATCTCTAATATGATGAGAATGAGAATACGAATGAACGAGAAATAGATAAGCAATGAATACCTGACATGACATGATGATGAGTTTTCCTCTTGCATATCTTATCTTGTGAGACGTCATATTTCTCCGATGGCTGGTTGCATAAGTATGCCCAGAAATCGATGCCACGATCTTACGAGTTTCCTCGGATGAGATTTGATTGATCGTTCGATGTGATCGCACTTGGTAACAAACACATCATCCATGTCTATCAAATGAATCTTAGAGTACCTAGGATGCCGAAAATAGTATTCATACTGAAACGGGATCGAGATATCGGGGTTACCGATCGAAGATACCATCTCAAGTCGGCTACCAGGGGTAGGTATTCGGATATTCAAGCTATTTTGGATTTGAAGGTATGAGGGGAAGTTGGGTATCAGGGGGGGAAGGGGGGGGTTGAAATTTGAGGGGCTTTGGGCAAGGCCGAAGATTGGACCGGCTTCAGGTTTTATTTGGAGAGATGCGATTGGATATCTGAAGGGTTTGTAAAGGATAAATTGTAAAGTTGAATATATAGATTATATAAGAATAACTAGAAAATCTCGGTAAGGAAAACACCCGGTCTATCTCAAATTCCAAAGGAACTACGCCAAGTCCAATTTTTCATTGCCCCTTCTTCCACAGCCAACACCACTTAAATTCAAGGGACAAACACCAAACTCACTCCATCCCATCAACCACGTTCTTATTCCTGTCTTCAGCGCCCTTTCAAACAATTTAGTACTCCATCGTGTAGGCAAAAAAAACCCATTATATCCTCACATCCACAATTTTTCATTCCCCATCCGATCCGATCCCATCCGATCCCTCCCATTTCATGTCATGCCATACCCTACACCTCAATAACCACCTTCAAAACCAGCCCCCCCTCCGCATCCGTCGTCTTCCCCGCCAACTCAAACGCCTCCTTCGCATTCCCCAACCCCCTAAATCGATGCGTAACCATATGATCCAAACTCGGCAAACCCCCTTTCTTCCCACTCGCCGCCAACATCCTAATCCCAATCGGATACGTATTTGCATATCTAAACACCCCGAGGATATCTACTTCGCGGAGATGGGCGGCGGAGAGCGGGAGGGTTTGGATGGGAGTGCCCATGCCGACCATGATTACTTTGCCGCCGGGTTTGGTGCTGTAGATGGCGGTTTGCATGCAGATTTCCTTGCCGGTGCATTCGAAGGTGATGTCGGCGCCTGGGTGGTCGTCGTCGTTGAGGATGTCGGCGGGAGAGGGGATGGAGAGGATGTCGCTGGCAGTGCTTTTAGCAGAGTCGAGGAGATCGGAGATGCTGGTGTAGGAGGAAAGTGGCGTGGTGGTTCCTGAGGAAAAAGAAGGCGTGGAGGTGCCGGATGAGGATGCTGTGGAGGGGGCGGTGGAATGGGAGCTCGATGGCGGGATTACATAGCCGTGGGTGGCGAAACCGTGGTCGAGGGCGTATTGGACGCGGTTGGCCGAGATGTCGGTTATGGTTACGATGGGACAGCCAGATTGACGGGCCATGGCTGCGACGAGGAGACCGACTGCTCCAGCCTGGAGGTAGTGTTAGCAAAGTGGTTGAAAAAGTGAAATGGAAATTCTAAAGAAGAAATACTGATTAAGAAGTAGTGAATTAGAAGTCCAGAAAGGAAATATTGATATCATCTGGCTGTAAACTATTGGATGAACATCATAACTTACTCCAATTACGACAGCGGTAGATCCAGGTGTAGGTGCTGCTCGATTCAAAGAGTGTATAGCCACAGAAAGGGGTTCCAGAAGAGCCGCGGCATCGAAACTGATGTGATCAGGAAGTCTGGATAAACAATCAGCAAAAACTTTGCTCAGAACCGTGGAGCGTAAGAGCATACTTATGACACCAGACAGCGGGATGGTTTATCCTCTCTTGCAACGTCCCCTGAAAATGAGGCACACTCTTCGCACTACTCCTAAATCTCATCTTCTTGCAAAGATTGTATCTTCCTTTCCTGCAAATATCACATTGACCACATGATATGCCCACCTCGAGGGCAACTCGATCACCAATGGAAAATCCATTGACCTGTGGTCCAATGCCTACAACCACGCCCGAAGCTTCATGGCCAAGAGATAGAGGTGCACAAGCACATAAATCGCCATTGGCAAATTTCTTGTAGTAGCTTACATCTGAACCGCAGATGCCAGTTGACTTGATCTGGACCTGAAGTTCACCAGCTAGAGGTTCGGTGATGTTTCGAACTTCCTGGAGTCCAAAGTTAGTTGGATCGCTTTTAAATTTATGCCAAAGGGAGAGTGGGATGAATTTGTCGTACCAATCTCACATCCTTTATGCCGTGTAGAACACTACTAAGGATAGTAGATTTCTTACTCGCGTGGGATGTGACCTCCACGTCCATCACATTCTCATTGTAAGCCGGCGCCATTTCGAATCACTCTGTAAGATAATAAAGATATGAGGTAACAAAAATGACTTCTTAGTGCTCTGACCAGAAAGAAAAGTGTGGGGGCTTGACAAGTTCTTGCTCTTAACACACTACTCCAAGTGACACCCCCAAACTTATACCGTTTACCATCCTCCCCTGAACAAGGGCATGACGTTCTCATTGTCAAGTCATGTAGCCTGTAGCTATCTACGCTATCATGATTGATTTTTGAGCAAGATATCTATCATGCGATTGCTTAATCTATCATGTTGCTATCCATCGCGCAGTATACTTCAGTGACAATTCATTGGAGTGCTACAGAAAATGCAAATAGCCCATGCATCTGTACCCTGCAGACGCAGGCACGGAAGCACATCGCAACTATGAATTTTGTGCTTCGATCGGAGGCGGATCATGAGATATAATATGAGAAAGGTTGCGATTGGAGTGAAATATACTTCATTTCATGTACATGAGATTAGTGAAGATATTAAAAAGATTGTTGAATATGTAACGGCAGATAAAAGATACAAAATTTCCGGGTATTTTGATTGTAACATGTACGTTGAGAATAACTGTGTGACTAGAAATAAGTTCCGAGCCATTTAGCGCCTACTTGTATCCTAGTCACTGATACATCGCCATTTTTTACTTTTTTCTATTGATATGTAGCATACATCATTGCAATAAGGATTTGTTGAATGTCAACGATACATGCCGGGTATAAAAATATGAGTCTAGATCTGATAAGACGTCTAATCCCTCCAATCTGATGGCTTCCGTCGTCTACATGAGAGTGGAGAAGCTGTATGGAGCATTGATTAGCCATGATTAGCCATGATTAGTCGTGATTAGTCGTGATTAGTGACATTATAGTCGTCATCAAAATCCAAATATGGACATTCAATACGTTCCAAGGTTCCCCTCATCACCCCGGGTTTTCTTCAAACCTGGTAAATTATTTCAGGGTATCCCTGACCCCACTGCAAGAGCTCTCAACGATTTCCCTGTTGATCGTCCATTGATACTAATTTGATAGATTCAAATGTGACCAGAAAAATTGACAGAGATCTCAATTCGTGGAGTTTGATAAGGCTGGTAGGAATGGTAGAGAAAGGATAGGACAATGTTAGGGAACTCACAATGGCGAGACTTTTTTTAATCTCTGCTGATAAGAACGGTCAAGATGTGTGTAGTAGAAAGTTCGTCATGGCGCACATCCTGGGTAATTTTTTTTGTTGGAATTTTCTCATCATTAATTCGAAGGAGCCCACTTTCACGCAGAAATGAGGTGGCAATGGCGAATTGAATTGAAGCGAATAATAAATGTCCAATACAAGTTGAAAAGCTGCAAGTAGCCGAAGACGAGACATCTATTTCGAATACTTGGGTACAAAAGCACCCAAGAGCTAGGAAGCTTGTTATGAGCCCCTCTTCGGAAGAACACGGTCTGCATGCCTGATGCTGTGTAGAAATGCGTTCTCCCTCCACGGCGTCAGATTTGTTCCGGGTGGTATATTAATGATATGATGGAAGGGTAGATCATAACCTTTTGATCGTGTTTAACATTTTCGTGACGTGGCTAGACTTGCTGCATGTGAAAAGAAAAAGGACAGTATGCAGAAATCAGATATGTGACACAAAACCTATATCAAATTGAGGTACCATAGTACAAGAAAGGGAACCTACTTTGCGAATGGTGTAGTACGAACCAAAGGCCTGGTTTGGATTTATTATGGGCTTGTAATGAATGGTATCGTCTTGATTAGCGAAAGATATCAAGGTTGTATGTGCATTTACCCGGAGGGCCCTTGAAACTTTTCGAGGGTCTAGTGAGCCTGCTGCTCATTCTACGGAGCTGCTCAAGCGATGTATATGCAATAGTGCATATACTAAGCTGCGAAAAGAAATGATCTAGTTTAGCGGTGAGGAAACCTACCTAGCAACTTTGGAAAAATTCATCAAACATTCTCAAGTACTATCAAAAGATACCAGTAGCTTAACGGATAAAGTCGCACAAAGATTATTGTATTGCATACACACTGTGCTGCTTTGCATGAACGATACAGATTTTGGGTTGTACAATGCGTATGACAAGGGCCCTTTTCTCGGATCATAATACCGGAAATTGCTTGTCTAGAATATTCTCGACAATATCCTTTTCATAGAACGTTAGCCAATCTCGAGGCCGCATTTCTCGCGTCTACTCTGTCCTCATCATCTTCTTCTTTTAAGCCCGGCAATCCACCGGTGCTGCCACTGAGAGACCTATCACGACCGACACCCTCTTCTTCGCCATTTGCGCCTTCGGGAGTAGACATGAAACTGCCTGAAATGCTCCGGTTAAGTCCATCCGGGCGTCTTGGAACACCAGACCACGAATCACCTTTGGGTCCTTGACTGGCTGCAAGACTGGCCCTCCTTGCTGCGGGGTGTGATTCTCTACCCAGCCGGCTAAGTCCACCAGATGAATCGATCGCTCGTATGTCGGGTCTGATGCTTTCTAAGGTTGCCAATGTTCGTCGCTCCGCTTCAATCTCACGAAGCACATATTCTCGAATGCTTAGTCTTAAATCTGCAGTAGTCCGAGCGAACCACCTTCGTTGTTCAAGCAACAAATTTGCTGTGACACGTTGAGTTTTATTGTGAAGATAAACTTCATTGCTACGTGCCTCATCAAGGGCTGATATGGCCTCATCAACTTTCTCTCTTCGGACTGATGAGCTGGCCTTTAAGCGGTCTGCGGCATTAAGTTTGCTTCGAGTTAATTGTTGAGCTTGCAATAATTCGCGCAGGAGAATGTGTCGATTCGTAAGTGTTTCCTTGACGATAAATGCATCTTGAGAATGATACTGAAGTGGATCACCTATTGTGGTAGCTTCAGCAGTACCTTGTGCTGCATGAAAATCGCCCGTACTTTGAATGGTTTTTCCAAGTTTCCGATATGCATTAGCGAGGCCTTGATGAGGCTCTTGAACATTCATTGCACCCAACTTGACACCGAAATCGGATTCCGCTAGGCCGAGACCTGTACACATATTAGCAGCTGGATATGGAATAATCATGTGATAACCTACCTCGTCTTGCTTTAACTAATTTGTCCACCTTATGTCCGGCATCCATTGTACCCAGGTAGAAGAGCTTCACCACCGGCCTTGCGTCTTGTAATTCTGGCGTATCATCGGGTGGAGGGGCAAATTGTTTGATAACTCTTCGACGAACGCCAGTAGCTGGTTGTTTTCTCTTTAACATCGGGCTGTATCCAAAATCACTCTCAACAAACAAAATCATTTCATTATCTCTCATCAATACGTCATTAGAACAAACATAATTGAGCCATCGCTGGAGAGAAGCTTTCACCCGCGCTTCGTCCTCATCTGTACCAGCACCAGCAGATGTCAACGCGGGGGGAACTGCGGGAACTATAGCTTCCGGGTTCGAGGATATTAAATGATCTGCCAACTTGATGAATTCGGAATGCGTTCTTCGTACATCGCGGAATTGAGTTGTTCTAAATTTTGGAAGATTGGTCTAAGCAGTTTGGTTAGCCCAATTTACAAATGCATATTTTCTTGATTGATGACTTACGTGTACATCAAATCGCAAAATAGGATCTTTCCTCCCAGTGCGCTCCAATCCAGTAATCTTTGCTTGCAGCTTGTAATGTGGTGCCTGGGCATGATGTGCTTGTCGCGCAGCAGAATGATGGTATCTCTGAGGTTCGGGTCTATGTTGGCCCGCTGGATACTGTTGGTGTGAAGCCGTTTGCTGTTGGTATTGTTGTCCGAAACCCTGATGTGCCTCGGCATCACTCTGAGTTGATTCTGCAGTATCAGGTCTGCGACTTTCAACGTCAGAAACTGAGGCACCAGCACTACTGTCTGGTCGGTTGAAACCTCCTACTCCCATTATATCATCTTGCGAGTAGCTTGCTGTATTGCCGGCTTGGTCTGGGTTGTATGGAGTCGGCGATACAATATCTCTCGTTTGAGTTGAAAACTCGCTGGTCCTTGGATGTTGTGGTGAGCCAGTAGGGGAAGATCCCCATGGAGAAGCACCTGCTGGGTTATCAGCATCGTTGATCGAGGCAGAGTAGTCCATAATGAAAGATTGCGCGACGTTTGAGTGTGTAAGATGGATAAGCTAAAGACAATAGAATAGGAACGTGGGAGCGTGGCAATTATGGGATCAAGAAGAACTTTCGCATGTAAACTATTGCATCTGGGTATTTCATAAATTCGTGAACAACAAGTAGAAAGATGCCAAATCAAGCAATCAATTGAGGTTGACTTGAGCTTCTGGTGATTCGTGAGGTAGGCATAAACAAGGTTCGGCCGCTCCGTGGTCTGGCTTATTCCGCCCGTGCCTCTTTTGGTGTTCTATCTGATGAGCCTTAGGCAATAATTAGTAATCCCGCATTCTCCTCCCTCCGCTAAAGTTTTCCCAAGACACAAGAGGTCTATCAATATCTTCAATGATTTGAGGGAATGGTTTTGTTGGTATCAAAAAGAGGGTGTCAAGTATGGCATCGATACTTGGCACAAGGTATTTGGTCTTATAAGACTAGGCCTAGTCAATTGAAGGCATTTATTCGCTATAATTCACAACAAACCGAAAATCATGATGCGTTAACAGAGACAACTCGAAATATTGGTATCATAGCTCATATCGATGCAGTAAGTTTGACTTGCCTCTTCTGTTACTTATTTCTGATCTTCTTAAAAAAAGGGGAAAACGACTACTACAGAGCGTATGCTATATTACAGTGGCTATACTCGACGCATAGGAGGTATGATTTACTCTGGTCATATGATTATCACGATTACAGTCTGACAAGTCTGTTAGACGTTGATGATGGCTCTACCGTCACAGACTTTCTCCCCGCCGAAAGGGCCAGGGGGATAACTATTCAATCGGCAGCCGTAACCATGCATTGGCCTCCTGTTACAGATAATGATGCATCTTCAAAGGCGTCTGGCCTATCTCGATCACATGTATCACACACCGTTAATCTGATTGATACTCCTGGCCACGCCGATTTCACATTCGAGGTCCTTCGTTCTTTGAGAATTCTTGATGGTGCTGTTTGTATTCTTGATGGCGTAGCAGGTGTAGAAGCTCAGACAGAGAAAGTATGGAAACAGGCGAACAATTATAGCATTCCAAGAATTGCTTTCGTCAACAAGCTTGATCGTGAGGGCGCCGCCTTTGCAAGAACGGTCAAAGAAATTGGATCAAGACTCCGAGGTTGGCCTGCGGTCTGTCAAATTCCGTGGTGGGAAGGTGGCAAGGGGAGGTTTATGGGAGTTGGTGATGCAGTCAATCTTTGTGCCCTGAAATGGGAAGAAGGTGGTGACGGCAAATCTATCCAACGTTTCACTCTTGACCAGTTGAAGGAAGACAACCCAAAGTTCGCAGAGGAAATTGTCAAAGCGCGAGCTGCACTTGTAGAGGCTTTGTGCGAGTTCGATGACGGGCTCCTTGAAACTTGGTTGGAGTGTGATGATAATAGTCTACTCATATCATCGAATGATATCATCAAGAGTCTACGAAAATGCGTGCTTGATGGTTCTGGTAAACTCATACCCGTCTTTGCTGGGGCCAGCTTTCGAAATATTGGAGTTCAACCGCTTCTCGATGCCATTAATGATCTCCTACCCAACCCTACCGAGCGGCCCGATCCAGAGGTTCGACTCGGTAACGTTCATGGTAGCTTGTCACAGCTCCTACATGGAAATCTAGACCTCACTACAGCACAGCCAAGACATCTCTCCAAAAGATCCAATCCCCGGACTTCTCTCATCGCCCAGGTCGAAGCTTGTGCGCTTGCTTTCAAGGTGGTCAATGATCCTCTACGCGGCGTTTTAGTTTATATCAGGGTATACTCCGGTAAAGTCAAGAGAAACACTGCGTTATGGAATACAAATCTCCATGTTTCCGAAAGAGCCCAAAGACTTTTACAGATGTACGCATCCGACGCGGTAGAGATACAAAGCATTCCAGCCGGCCAGATTGGCGTTATAGCTGGGCTGAAACATGCCCGCACAGGTGATACTCTCTTATCATATACAGGTGCTCATCCGAAGAACGGCCCACCATCACCATTAAATATTCTTCAACTACGACCAATAGACGTCCCTCCGCCAGTCTTTTTTGCCGCGATAGAACCACACAGTCTAAGTGAAGAGAAAAATGTTGCTGAAATACTGAAACTTCTGTTGAGAGAAGATCCTAGTCTTCATGTCAATATCGATGAAGAATCTGGGCAAATGCAGCTGAGTGGTATGGGTGAGTTGCACTTGGAGATTGCCAAAGATCGACTCGTGAACGATTTCAAGGCCAAAGCAACCATGGGCAACATCGAAATCGGCTATCGAGAATGTGTCCTTTCTCCTACATCACCTCATAAATATATTTTTGATCGCGAAGTTGCCGGTAAGAAAGGAAAAGCAGGATGCGAAGCTAGTATTAGTCCAGACGAGCAGCTTTTAGAAGATTCGGACCACGCTATAAATATCGATGGAAACACGATTATAGTTCGCATTCTGAGACCCGCTAAACATGATGGAGGCGATGGAACTCTTACACTACCCTCAGACATGACTCTCGCCGAAGTTCATACTGCATTAATCAATGGAGCTGTGGCGGGTCTAGCCCGTGGTCCACGTCGCGCATTCCCACTCCATTCTGCACAAGTGATCTTAAAGTTCGATACCGTCGCGGACGTCTTTGGGTCTGATACCACATCCGCCGCATTATCTTCTGCATCAAGACACGCTGTACAAGCTGCTCTCAAAGAAGCATTCCAGGCAAACTCTATTGGACTCATGGAGCCAGTCATGAACGTAGTTATTAGCTGCGATGAATCATCACTCGGCGCAATTGTTCACGATATCTCATCAGCTCGTGGCGGTCATGTACTATCACTCGAAAATAATAGCGAAGTAGAAGATTTAGAGAATGAGCTGCCGCCGATTGACATATCCAGAATCTATACACCTCCGGATCCTTTCGCGTCAGGAACCGGCACAAATTCATCCGGCCCAGGTCAGCAGCGTCAAATTACTGCTAGAGTGCCATTGAAGGAAATGGTTGGGTATTTAAAACATCTCAGAAGCATGACCGGTGGAAGAGGAACGTTTGTTATGAGTGTTGATAGGTTTGAAAGATTATCTGGACCTAGAGAAAAGGCTTTGTAGAATATTCAAGAATTGTAAATTTGGGGTTGAATGATATCCTTTGTATTTTTGGGCGTCTCACCCTTGTAGTCTCGATGATTTTGGTGATTCGGGTACCTAGGAGACCCATCCAGTTCTCGTGTCTTGCTTTCAATGTCTCGCCATCTAGTCTCGTGTTTCTTTGGTACCCTACCCTGCACTAATTTCATTTGTGTCATGATTTAAACAATCCAAAAGACTAGTCCCTGGCTAGTCCACGCCATTTCATGAATATCATATCTAAGGTTACCTATATAACAACATTCTAGTCTGCTTTCTCAGGGCATTGGCCTCTTGATCAATCAACTGGATTGTAATATCTACCATCCCCGCGCCTGATTCATGTCCAATATTCTCAATATCCAAAATCATCACAAGACTAGGTAAGACTTACTTCCTTTCTTTATCCGTCCACACAGCTATGCTAATCAAATATTCGACTCTCTTTATTAGTGCCAGCTCTAATTTAGTTGACCGTTGCATTCCTGGCTTCCCGCATGTAGCTCTACGTCTAGACCTATCTAGACTATAGGCTAGACCACTGATAAAAATATGTTGCATATCTATGCATCTCAAAATTGACGTCACAATGTGGAACCAGCGAATCAGCTCTGGAGCGCAAGTTGAAATATTCTGGGAAGGTTTGTTATCAGTCTGCACACCACCTGGGCATGATTTGGCGCTATACACTTTTACTCGTTTAGCAATTTTTAGCTTTTGTAAGTCTTACTAATAATTCGAAATCTTACCTATCCATATTGCCGCCAATAGTTTATGCTGATGTCGATCTAACCATGAAAGGTATATACTTAACTAAAAAAGCAGAGATTGTCTAATAATTCACTACGCCGTTCACCACGTCCAACCCAATTCGGCCATGTTTGTCACTTCCTCAAAAACTGGCCCCAATCTCTGCTCGCACGGTCCATTCCCAGATATCTATATAAGACTGCTTTGTCCGCCATCATTCCTCCTTTTCCCTTCTTCTTCTTCTTCAGGTCATTTCGCGTTCATAGTAAGTTCAAGGTAAATGAGCGAGACCGCATTATCAAATATTTGATGAATATTTTGAACTTCGGATCACAATGAGTGAGTTGATTTACAGGTGGCGTTTTCATATATATATATATATATGTCAAATAATTTCAATGCAATGGTATAAACTTGACCTTCATTTCATGATCTTCTCAGTATCTGCTCAACCTCGGGCGTAATCTCAATGAAATGTCATCATCCGCTCGTTTCTCTAGCCGCATTGTTACTGAAGTGAATACTGTTACAAAATCTTCAACTCAGTAGATTCCGCCATGTCCACTGCGCCGAATCGCGTTGATTTGAGAACTTCTTCAATCTGTTTTCTTTTCAATATTTTCACCTTGACTACAACGTTTCCCTTGCCTTCCTTCCCCCTCACACTCTTTGCCACCACTACCACGGCAGCAGGTATGGAGTCCCAAGTTGCCATATTGGACAAAGATCATTACTCAGCGAGTGTCCATCATCACGTCCCGACCCTACACAAGCATTCTCAAACTCATCTTGAGCGACTAGCGGTCTTTCTTGCCTTCAGAAATGAATTTGCTAGTACTTCTACAGCTACAAGAGCGTCTTTCATGGGAAACAAGCCGGGCAGAGTCAAAAATCGACTGGCATTCTTTACCCTTCTGGCCAAAAAATCAGAGCTACTTCCGCAATTACATCAAATGAAGACGCCAGATATTCTTAAAGCTGCCGAGTTCCTATTTCAAACTGGTCACCTTTCGCCCAGATCGGCTCTTAACAAGATCTTTGAAATTGTTCCAGCTCAGCAGATCCTGGATACTGAATGGAGAGCCACACTTTCACTTCCCGCTTGTGAGTATTGTGTTTTATTCCCCAACATCCAGATCTACTTGAACAATGAAGGACTGATGATGATGTAGTGGGAGATAAGATTAAAGCATACGGCTTTTGGGAACCCTATGTCTTATAAAACTTTGGAGTCACTCCTATATTACGTGTCTGATGTCGAAAATCCGACAATCACTATCTCCACTTCCCCTGAGAAGAGTCAACAAAACACGAGTGACCCAGCAAAGGAATGCACTTCCGATATCTCGAGAAATAGCGGTATCTAAATGCTCCAAACAAATAGAATGTCTGCCATGAAGTAACACTTGGCAGGGTTCAGCGATTACATTGAAAGTAAGCCGCCATCATCATATGTTGCTATCTATTGTGCGTGCATATTCCTAACTACTGTGGTGTATAGAGACAGAAATTCGACACTGTAGACTTGGAGCTATGAGAAGGAATACGACAGTCTTACATGTTTCAGTTCAAAGGTACAACATCGACTCGTGAAAGCACTACAAGACTTGCTCCATCAATCGCTGTACTATTTCGCCACGAGCATATGGCCAGATGTATAAGAGAGAGTAAGGTGGTTTAATGGCAGGCTGGTCGCTCGAGAATGGAGTGAAGCACTGTGCAACTTCAAATACACAACGGACCTGCATTTTCATGCGGGATGTATGCTGTGGAGTAGATGAGAAAGCTCTATCAAAGGGGACTGGAAATTCAATATATTGTGGCGCATCGTCGTCCATGCATCCAATTCAAAGTAAGCATCAATCGAAATCATCATCAATGAGCTACAACTGACCATAATAAGCTATCTACAATAATGTGCAAAGACGCTCGAGAGCTATTTCGTCCACTGGGTAATCCGCGCGAAAACTGGCTCGATATCTTGGCGCAGAAGCTTCGCATCGTCTACGGGGAATATTTAAGTTACATCCAGGTACGGGTGGATATACCATGCCTCAAATACAAGCTCGCGTCGCAATACAATGCAAGCTTACGAAAGCCCGAATCGAATCAAAGGTATGGGCTCCGACCAAAACGCGTCGATGAAATCGCATCAGATTATGAGGGCCCTGATAGTGCAATGTCGGAAGCCTGTTTCTACTTCGGTATTGGGGGGCTGGATAGATCCGATGGTGATGTTCATGGTGATGGCGATGATGATGGTGATGTTCATGATGATTTTATTGATGAGATGGCGATGATAATAATGATGATGGTATTGCCAAAAAAAAATGCACCATCTACCCACCAATGGAATCGCAAATGAAGCTCCAGCCAGTCCTGTTCCATCAGCACCTATCTCCAATCCTGAACCTTGAAGTCCTCGACCAGATTCCGTCAGTTGAAGCGTCTACGAGTGATGTCAAAGCTCATGTTGCATTACCGGAGTTCCAACTCTGATGTTGAGTTATAAGGTACTGGGAAGCAAGCCATGTGCTGCAGCTAAGCGGGAAGTTATGGATTTGATGGGAGATGTTGATGAATAGATAGTCTTTGATCCGTGAGAGTCGGTGCAAGATTATGGCTATTGAGAAGTTTTTACTACATCCACTTTGAAAAATTCTTTTTGCTTTGTCTATCAAAAGACAATGAGCTTAGTCAATCATATCCATAGACCGACCTGTTCTCCCCAGATGTATCCAAGACTATCCAACCCACGATGCAATTCCCAGAACGCTATCCAACCATACCAAACGCCATCCATCCATCCAATCCCCCAATATCCAATCCAACGCCCTCCAA
>NGKI01000019.1:572282-615671 GCA_002162615.1 Myriosclerotinia duriaeana
AAAAAAGATTAATTAAAAAAATAAAAATAAAAAAGATTAATTAAAAAAAAGATTAATAAATTAAAAAAATTATTTTTTTTAATTTAAATTTTAAGCGCGTTTAAAAATCTTTACACGGTGTTTACACGATGTAAATTTTTATACGGTACTTACACGGTGTAAATTTTTACACGCTGTTTACACAGTGTAAAATTTTTACACGGCTTCGAATTGGTATAACGATTTACACAGTATATATATTGTGTATACACCATATTTTAGTTACATACAACTCCACTAAGGTCCCGTTTGCATGAACAAGACTTTGATGTCAACATTTCAATATTTCACTATCTGCACTAGTACATGAGTATATCGAAGTAAATTCTATACCGAAATTTATAGATCACTATCCAACTCATTATTTCCTGGTCATCCATCCCAGGATCATAACAACTCGAAGCCTATAGCTCGGAGGTATATACAGCATAATCATAATATCGTGTGAACCATATCGAGTCTCTCAATGCCCAGCTCTGCCCGTATCAACTCCCCTTGCTATCACCTATTGCCAGTCACATCGTTAACATTCAAGATCCTCCTTTTATTTGCCTTCAATAGCAAGTCCTTATGAAGACACCAATGGTCCATATTTGCTTCCATACTTTCTCAATATTCCAAGGAAAATTTTGCCTAGAAGAAGGGTGGATTTAAGAGCCGACTACCACTACTAGATTATCAACCCATCATACCGGTAGCTTGTCGGTAGGATGCGCCACGATGACCCCTGGACAGTTTTCGCATTTGCACTCATATGCAGCAGCATCTACCTTCAATTGCTTGTTGGGCCCCCCACTCGTCGCACGATTAATATCCAGAAGAAGAACCAAATCGATCAGAAGATGCTGCAGCCGACGCAATCTAAATGTCGGAACAGGATCCTGTCGTTTGCGGGCATCTACAAGCAAATTGACGCCCCTCTCGATCGGCAGGAACCACTTTTTGAATTCGGGATCATTGTGATATTTCTTTGAAAATGCTGCAAATCCAATGCAGTAGAGTTGTCCTTCTTCTTCTTGTAGGGTCATCAACTCTCCTATAGCCATCTGCTGTCCACGCCAAAGCATGAACGGATCTTCGCCCATGTGTCTGTCCAAACTGAATTGATCCGTGATGGCATCCAGGATCCGATTAAGTTTCTGATTTGTTTTCTCCGTCGAAAATCGCATGAACTGTGCCTGTCGACGCAAGACATATGTCCACGAAAGATATTGCCCAATCAAAAAGGCGGTGTAAACATAAATATTTTCCTTCTTCTCTTCATCCTCATAATAGGCAAGCAACGAAGTAACAAGACCCCAGATTCGAGATTGGAGATCGTACGCAGCGAGTGTTAGAGGGTCTCGATATTTGTGGATTAGGGCTTTCGTGGCTTTACGCTGCTTGGCCTGGTCCAAGTAGTAGGAGATCCATCCTGTGAATCCTGCTGCTGCGAGCGAGCCGACCAGAGAAACGACGGCGATGATGATCGAGACAACGTCGAGCATGATATCTGAATGATTTGATAGCAATTATATTGCTGATTGGTGCCTCAGCCTTATAGCCCTCTGGAGTAGTTCCCCTATAGGCGGAGAATGTATGGGCAGAAACAGAATTCCGTTTGGCTTGATGAGTTTTGAGTTGAATTGATCTTCGATTTCCAATTGATATCTATGATCAGGTCGTGGTTTTAAACAACTTTGAAGTCCAACAACCTTTGAGTTGGAGAAATTTGGTCTTTACGTACAAAAGCTGGCGCTTATATGAGCTTGGGGGCCATGGGTATTAATATAATGGCTCCATCCACAAATACCCTAGTAAGCAAACAAGCTTAGGCCCATGGCATAAGCTTAAGTGCAGATCAGGGCGGCAGTGTAACTATCATAGTTTCAGTCAGATCGACAAATCACCGCTGCACTTCAGCTGGCTTAAGTGCTAAGTGCACCCGGGACTTTGTATTGGGCAAAAGAGCGGGAAGAAATGTACAGGGCTGAATTGAAGGACCAACAGGCTGAGAAGAGATACAGGAAGAAGCTCTTGTACGCTATTCTAATTCGTGAAGCATGGCAACCCCCAAAATATATGACTTTTTCAGGCTTACGAAAGACTAAGATCGAATGTCCACCGCAACCCTACAGAGGTCAAGTCCTACTGTACTACGATATGGGCAATACCCTCAGGCTCAGGCTCTGTGCAGCCTCTTATCCGATAAATAACGCTCGAACCACACCGATAGATAGGATGATACCGAGTACATACCGGTGTCACCTAACATCAAACGAAGCTGGGGGTCGTTTCAAAGGCTCCAAGTGTCACAGATCCTGGATTAGTTACGACAATCCTTTCGACGTTTCCCTCATGAGGTACCGAACCGAGCCGATGAAAAGTCTCGAATGGTGTGTGGGGCGATGCAATTGGTCAAGGTACGAACGTATGATATGTCATCAAGCCACTGTGGCTGACAGTCTTGAAAATTCTTGAAGAACTACCGTAGAGGAGGGGTAAAAGTTAGAATTGAGAAAAAAGAGTCAAAATACAATACCTCTATCGAAAATTGCCTATCAAAACATATGGACCTGGACTCCACTTAAAAACATAGCTGGCAACAAGTCCTCGTTTTCGTTCAAGTTCATAATCGCAGCTCTCAATTCTTTTGGTACCTGCTGGAGAACGGTGTCACTCAACATGGCATCTAATCTTTCGCCCCAAATGCCAGTAAGTGTTTGCACAAGTTCAGCGCCGATTACTTTCCCTCTTTTGAAGAGAAAATCTCTCAAATTTTCTTTGCTTCCTAATCCTTCGTGATCCGAGTCATCATCCATCTCGGTTTCGATCTCTGGGCCAGCGACTGAGTCTGCATACTGACGAGCTACGCGCCCTTGGACTAACACATCCACAATACGGCACAACTCTCTTTTCTTGTTTGACATGTAGTTCTCCCAGTGACCTACATGGCCAGGTTCTGGTACCACGTTTTTGAAGTCAATATCGTCAGTAGCAATTCGTCGTCCGTAGTAACTGTGTGTGGATCCCAGTTCCAACTGGCACAGGAACCATTTCGCCCCTTCGGCCCCTGTAAACCTTGCAAGAACCCATTCCCCTACGATAAGATTTATGTTATTCTCTTGAACAAAGTCTAGCATATGAACTACACGACGCTGTTCTGAAGTTTTGCCAAAAGTGGGGGTTTGTGATGATGGATCTGGGATCGAGGCTTTCGTATTTTCGTTTCCAGCGGAAACGATTGTCTCTGGTACTTTCCCCATAAAACCAAAGGATAATGAAGTGAGTTTGTTATAGTAGCTGTCACTTTCTTGTGCAGTGGTTAGAGCTGGCCTGAAGTTCATTGTACCAAATGTTCTTTCTCTTCAGGGTCAAACAAGGCTCTCTGAACTACATCACAAACATCCAGCTGCTTCCTCGATGTCCCGGCCTCACAAGAAGAATTGACTGTTATTCTAGATAGGGCAGTACTGATATTACATTGCCCGCTTTATTTTTGGCTGTCAATTACCGCGCTCTGTACTTGATGGCGGAGATTTTCAGGATTTTGCATGCTGATAATTACCCGTTGTATGTCGAAGACGCCTTCAATACCAGATGTGGTAAGCATGATTGGATTTGGACATACCATGCTAGAACTTAGCAAGTCTTGCGTTTTCTGTGGCTTTTCGCGTTTACTCATGGGGAGACCATCCAAACTCGGAGTTTGCAAATGCTTGAAAAGAGGCTGGAACTCGGGGATTTTGTTGATGTCTCCACTTGTGGATATCCAACGATTAATTTCGCTGCCTAGACTTTCTGGTTCTTTTTCTTTTGGATTTGTTGTCACTGCCGGTTCAGGCTCGGGGTGTGAGAGTTTGGTGGAGATTTCACGCTTTCTTTTGCGGGACCCAGTGGTTCCTTTATCTTTCTGCGACATCCACCGAGTCCAACTTTGAGTTTCGGTGCGGAAATTTGTGGCATATAAGGTATTTGTGGTTTCTTGAGTCCAAATCTCGAAGTAATGTTTCCACTATGCTGGTTTACTGCCTCTTCTTCTTCATTGCTGACCTCATTTGTGGCCTTTTCTCCTTTTGTCTTGTGACTTATCGCTTGGCTTGTACTTCTCAAAATCTTGAGTACTCTCCAGGGAGACTAGTAGCTTCCCAAGATTGAGAAGCTGAGGCCTTAAGTTTATCCAAGCAAATCTTCTCAACGAACTCTAGTAAACTTCGGAGCAGGTCAATTGGTACATCTTGATATGCCGTTTTTTTGACGAAATCGATTGTCCGACGCAACAATAATGTAATTTGGGACGCAGTATCTTGTAATCTATATCTCTTTGTCTTCGAGGTCTCCGCTAATACATCATTCCTCCTTGCTGTAAAGTAATTTTTCGTTTTTGCTGGGCTAAAGACCGTCAAATTTGAGGGATAAGGGATTTGTGGGGGGCTTGGGGGCGGGAAATCAGGATCCGGGGTGGATGGGGTTGAGTGGGGATAGGGGGTAGATGGTAGATGGTATGGGGGGAGGATTGCCGGAAAGTGGTGGTCATTGTGGTGGGAATTCCATTTTGGATGGAAAGATGTTTTGGGAGTATATGAGATATTTACCTAGATTTTTTGTCTAGTCTTGTAGCTTGGAATATGCACAACCTTTTCTTTCCCATATATTCAGTTGCAAATATGCCGAATCACCATCTATATCATATCATGACGTCTCGGTTGTGAATTTAGACGTTACCGGTAGTCTAAGATTCAACGTGGTATCCACTTTTCACGCCAGCACAGACTAGTACTCCGTAGGTATGATGCTAATATGATGTTTTGAAGCTAGAGACATACAACAAAATTCATGGAAACAATACTAAATTGGTCCAAAGACTAGGCATCGGACCCGATCCACTAGTGTCAAATCTAAGTAGAAGGATGGAAAAGGAAAATAGACTAACATCTCGCAACAAGTAAATACACAGGAAAACCAAGCATTACTACTCCATGTAACTAGCCCCCTATCAATGCGATCACGTCTCGATACACTAAGACCAAGGCAAATTTCCACCCACATTCCACCCAACCGATTTCGCAGGGGGATGATAACGATCCACCCTATTACGCTCGATATCCTTATCCTCCAACCACATCCTCAACCTCCTCGCCCTCCTCCACTCCATCGCCTCTCCAAATTCCCCCAACTCGGTTCCGCGAGGCGCATCATCATACCTATTAGCCTTACGTGGATCATGCATTCTGAGCCGGGCCTTTTCATACAAGTCCTCCTCCTTAAGTCCCCTCCACCTATTCTCCCCATTCCACTGCGCCAACTCCCGCGGGAGGAATCTCCTGTAAACTTTCTCCGAGAAATGTAGCCACGGGGAATAATTCCGAAGCTGCCGGGGATTATCCATCCACTTGGGCATTTCCCTAGTCTCATATCTGTAATGACCGAAAATCCTCTTGATCCTCGGTCTGTACTGCGGATCCCCAATCACGTTTGAGAAATACCCGTGGTACAGATCCAGCACAATCACCCACGTTTTGAATGTCACGAGTGCATCATGCTCAGTTTTGTAACCCCAAGTTTGCCCAGCCTGGAGCCAACAATACATGTTGACATCGTAGCCGAAAGCCTGAGCTAGAGCATCATTACACACGTAAACTTGACTAAATCTTATCTCCTCTTCCGGCTTTCCACTCGCTGCTGTGCTGCCACCTGAAGCTCCAGCTCTACATTTCCAATCTGCGAGCTCGAGCCATGCACTACTATGGTCTGGATCCACGCGTGAGATTACGCTCATCATATCTCCCATGATGGTATGCTTGTTAGGATTGTCAAACACATCAAAATACTCTATCGTCGCCGCTCTGGGCGTAATGACTAGCAATGCACTGTCTTGTTTGAGCGAGAGTGACGCCCCACGCGGTGCAATATGAATGAACAAATGAGTAAGGGCTTTAAGCCGTTGAGGTGGCAGACGCGCTGTCGTTCTTATGTATTCCGCTCTTTCTTCTATATATGCTTCGGTGGGAGGATTCGTTGGTGGGTTCCAGAAATCGTGAGGTAGATATGCCATAGTGGGATAATCATCGCGACGGTTCCGGACTGGAGAATGGCTATTTACGAATAGACATATTTGCCGTAGATAAGCATCTGTCACTTGGAGAATACTTTGACCAATTCGAGGAGAATATTCCTCGTTCTCAGAAGCGCGTGCACACCATCGATTGAATCGGTCGAGGTCCCCCTTGGTGACAGGTTTGAATGGGAGGAGGTTGGTATCACGCGGATCGCCATCGGGTTCTGGTATAAGCTCATCACCGTAAAGGCGGCGAAGGATGATGTCCAAATTTTCTCCCGGCTTCTCTCCAGTTGGCGGTCTATACGTTAGTGCATTGCCTTGCTCCATTATCTCTCGATCTCTTATTGACAAGATAGGCTTAGCGGGATCTATCACTTGTTCCACCATCTTGACTTTTAAATGATGTATATATTATGAGTAATTGATAAGAAATGGATGAGCGATACGATTTTCGAAAATGCTCCACTTTGAACATGAAATACAATTCTCACCATATTAGACAGGCAGGACGAAATCTTTGTTGTCATAAAATCATTTTCATGAAAGAGTCAATAGAACTCAAATCATTGTCAAGGATAAAGAATAAGCAGAAACTTGTATCATTTCCGGATATGCCTTTGTTTGATATCAAACGAGACAGAACATAAGTATGATGCTTTTGTACGTAATCATACAACATAAAAGGTTAAATTTTGCTTTAGAAAGAGCAGCAGTAAACCTTGATATTGACAGAAACACAATAAATAAGCTTAAACATACAGTTAAAGAATAGCGGTTTATAGAGATAGAAGGGAACTCAAGATTTGACAATTGGAAGAAATCATGGGACGGTTTTACTTTAGCGCTGTCCCAACCCAGTTGGAATCACTACTAATGAAAAAGGAGCCTATGAAAAAATTCCATGAAAGTTTACATGCAAGTACATATGAACGAAGAGACATACCACTGGATCCAATGTGCTTATACAAACTAAAGGTATTCGAAATTTATTGCAATGCGGGGTAGAACTCGTCCCTTAATACTCAGTACTCATACGATGGCGCCCTCGTGTTCCGGGTAATGCCGTATGTTTGCAGATGTTGCCAACTGCCGTTGGGTGATTGAAGTGACACGGCATCAATGTAATGCATGGCGCAGGTAAATGGTGTGATGGAAATTGCAACCAGATCACCGAGGAAGCTGAAATGTAACACGCCAGATATCAACTTGCTTATAAGGATGGAAGATTTGTTCCCGAAAAAGAATGTCATGTTTGGGGATATAGCAAATAGTTGAGTTATCCGGCTATGGATTCAGCGCCTAACGAGAAAGGCGAATTAATTCAAGCAATCGACATTAACATTATGTCTTCTGCCATAGCAGGCAGTCGTGACGATAATTATGAGCTATACAAAAGCATTATCAATGACCATATTGAACCGGCTGAAGGCAAGAGAGTCTTGCGAAAGGTAGACTTTCGAATCCTCTCCTTAATGATGATAACCTACTTCCTGCAATATCTTGATAAAAATTCTATCAACCTGGCGAGCACACTAGGCCTCAAAAAAGACACAAAACTGATTGGGCAGAATTACTCATGGTTAAGTAAGACATCTGACGGTGCCGTCGAAAGAAGCGATACAATGTGCTAATAGTTTAACTCAAGGCTCAATGTTTTATATCGGATACCTTGTATTTCAGTTCCCGATGGGGTACCTTCTTCAGAAGTTTCCAACTGGGAGATTCCTCTCCATTACAGTAATATGCTGGGGCGCTGTACTTATCAGTACTCCGGCCTGTACAAACTTCGCGGGAATGGCCACAAATCGTTTCCTTCTAGGCGCTTTTGAAAGTGCGATCAACCCTGGATTTGTTCTTTTGATGTCAATGTGGTATACGCGAGATGAACAGCCTTTGCGACTTGAAGCTTGTAAGTAGTTCCAAGCAGCTATTCCACCTCTTTACGTTTGCTTTAGATGTGGAGCAGGTGCCACTTTGCCATGTACCAAAAGCTCTGTGCCGATCAATTAACTTTAATTCATTCCTTAATCAGATTATTGCACCATCGGGATTGCAACAATGTTTTCGGGACTTATTGGGTATGCAGTCGGACACTTAAGCACTGGACTTGCCAAATGGATGTATATTTTCCTCATCTTTGGGTCGATAACGATGGCTTGGGGTTTCATCTCGCTCCTACTGCTTCCTGATAGTCCATCAACGACACGATTTCTGTCAGCTCGGGAGAAAGCTGTAGCTGTTGATAGAGTGGCTGCAAATCGTCAAGGTGTCAAGAACCATGTTTTTAAACCGTACCAAGCCGTACAGATGATCAAGGATCCCAAAACATGGATACTGTTTTTTATGGCAGTGGCAGGACAAATACCAACAGCAGCGGTGACCAGTTTTGCTAGTATAAATATCACAAGTTTTGGCTTTGATACTTTGAGCTCACAATATATGCTGATTCCAGGAGGAGCGATTCAATTCTTTGGAATGTTATTTGGTGGGTGGGTGGCAACTAAATGGCCCGGCCTGAGATGCGCGGTTATGATAACAGCGAACTCAATTTGTATCATCGGTTCTGGGCTTCTGGTCGGGCTACCAGCCGAGAACAAGGTATGAATTGCCAGACTTTGTCGCGGTAACCTGCTGATTTATTTAGTGGGGACGACTGGTGGCACTTTGGCTCTGCTATACCCAGAATTTGGGGTTTAGTATGAGCCTAACTATGATATCTTCCAATGTGGCCGGCTACACCAAGAAACAGCTCACAGCAGCCGTAGTATTTATCGGATTCTGCGCTGGAAACGTTGCTGGACCGCAAACATTCATCACCAGTGAAGCTCGTAAGAAAGCATTGTCGTTAGGAAGCCTGATTTACGCTCACGCTGACATCTTCTAGCCGGATATCGTACTGCGTACTTGTCTATGCTGATTGCTTATAGCATAAAGCTTGTCATGGCCATTCTGCTATACATCTATATGCTCATGTCTAACAGACGTAGAGATATGGAGCAAGGACTGGAGAGACTGAGCGAGAAGGAAGTGATCGAATTAGGAATGCGAGATGTGACCGAGATTGACAATAAGGGTTTTAGATACGTTCTGTAAAGTGGTGCGATTTTTTGCTTTTTGTTTCTAAGAAAGAGTATTGTGGTCTGGCAGAATATAGGGGAGAGTAATCAAAACTCAACTGATGCGGTTCGTCGCGAGTTTGTGTGAAATAGCAGGTTTAGCTCTTTCTACTAGAAGGTTCTAGCTCCCACAAGTACATGCTGTTTCATTCTTATCATATTTGTATATTACAACGGAGTGATATGCGCCAGAATAAGATGAATAGTCGGGGCAAAATGAAATGATCTGTTGTTCAAAAGTATATATGAAAGCAATAGTCTCCGAAGACTTGCATGCACTCGGTGCTTTGTCTCGTTCCTTTTGATACTGAATGGAGAATACGATTGTTCTCGGTTTATATGATCTGCTCAATAAAGCTTTAAGACCATCCCTTTAGATTCAATGTGAGAAGCAAATGAGCAGCGGTACATCTAGAGAACAGACAAGAATTAGTAGATTTTCGTAGCCTTCGTTTTCGGCGATCTGAGTATCCCAAAGGTGACAACTGCAGAGCAGAAGAATATACACGCTGAATACCGTCATAAATTCTCCTTGAAACGTATCCATAAGCCCTCCCCTGTAGTCAGTACAGTCCCACTTGCATTCTCAATCCAAGAATCGATATAAATCTTTCTTCCTACAGTCTCTCTCAACTTTGCAACCACCAGTATAATCTGCGGAGTCTCAATGAATCTCTTGTACGAAACATTGAGTCCAGCTGTAACCACTGTTCTACTCGCAAGCGACAACGTAGAAAGTAGCATCAACATTCCCATCGCCTCGTCCATCAAGGTGGCCGCAATGCCACCATGAAGTATATTCGCCTTCCCATTCATTCCATCCCCAAGACTGATAAGTCTGCGTACTTCATTTATCTGCAGATCGTGTGCGGGCTTCTTGAAAAGAGATATTGTTGCGCGGATGTTATTGCCGGTATTCAAGGTTTCGGCGAAAAGGGAATCTTCGGTGTCTGGTCTGTCAGTTGGGGAGAGTTCTGGGGTAAGAATGTAGTCGGTATTATTTATAAGCTTCGAACACCAAGGTATGGAATTGAAGTATTCCCATGAATCTTCTTCTATCATATCGACGATTGAATTGAGGGGGTGGGTGGTTGTTTAAAGTAGGTTGTAAGCTAAAAGAGGTGTAAGCTAAAAGAGGTACTGGAGGGCTACCTACCTAGTAGGTAAGCTCCGCTCATAGGGCTGAACACGCTAACCTCAATTAGTCATAGAAAATGAATTGACATTGCCCGGTGTTGTTTGATTGGCTACCACTAAAAGCCACACACCCCTACTTGGGCGACGGTGGATGTTCCCGAGTCTATTCTACTAGATAATTATATACCAGATCCAGACTAGTATCACGACTGTCATCTTTCAAAACTTCACTTCCTGCAATTCTCATCACCCTTCACTATCTAGTAGGTAGCTCATATGAGAATTTTACCACAGCCATCTACATATTCACTCTCTGTGTCGATTGAAAGGTATTGCTGTTCACGTTCATAGTAGAACTGTGCTACGAGTTAAAAGTTTTCTCTTCGCGTTGTTGGTCTAATTTCCTTTCATCTTGCCGCAAGGATCGTCTTTCTTTGCACCGGTTATGCGCAGTCAATTGCAATACGTTCTAGTATATACCTAGTAGGTAAATTTCATTCGTGGTCAAATGAATGAGATATCGAGACAAATCATTGTTGTAGGTTATTAAAGTTGCATATTAAGCCAGGTATAAAAGTACCGACATACCCAAGTGGAAACGGGAATGACATACCCAGGCCGATACGGAACATCATTGGAAGATCCTTCTCCGTTGCCATTCTTGGAGTCCAAGTTTTCGATTCAGCTATCCCGATGGTGAGTTGAGCGGAATTTTTAGCCTTTCGGAAAGGGCTGTTTTAGAAACAAGACACTATTTAGTCAAACATGATGAAAGATCGCGTTGCTATGCATACATTGCCTTATTGTTGCAAACCAAAACCACCTCTCATTATTATATTTCAAGTTATCTTCACTGAGCAATCAGTAACTCCTATGCTTTTCCCTGAGCCTACGTTGGTATCTCCCCCGAAGCGAAGTCCTCAACACTCACTCCAACGTGGGGATTTTAAGTATGCTTCGAAATCAAATCTTCTATATATCGGCAGGATAAACAATTGGGCATCACTTCGTACAAGAAGAATGGTGTTTTTCTGAGCTGAACAGTGGATTTCTCAAACAATGACAATCGATGAAGATTCTGTCGTGGATGTGGGGCACGCAGACAATATATATCGAATCATTCGAGTGCCGACTTCACTTGCGACAATGCATAATCTGGGAATTTCATTTTATGCCTCAGATATTGGGTTGTTTCAACACACTAGTCGTTGAGCCTTTAGCCAATCATAACTATCTTCAGGTTTCAACAGCTGATTTTTTGGCCACATAGGAGTCAAAGTGGAAATATCTAATGCTTGAAAACAATGATCATGGTAGAACTTGGGAAATCGTTACTAGACACACTCAAATAATCCAAAAGAATAGCACATTCTTGAGTATGGTTTACC
The DNA here is from genome assembly GCA_002162615.1 of Myriosclerotinia duriaeana. NCBI lineage: Eukaryota > Fungi > Ascomycota > Leotiomycetes > Helotiales > Sclerotiniaceae > Myriosclerotinia > Myriosclerotinia duriaeana. The sequence goes on from NGKI01000019.1 coordinate 584,003, forward strand.
TAAGCGTGAGCTCAGGGGTGGTAGTCAGTGAGTCATACCGAGTTTTGAACCTATAGACTCCACGTGATCGGTATTGGGACCTACTTAGTCCCAGCCCCTTCCTTCCATCAACATCTACTACATTTCTACTTTCATTTGTTTCCATGAAAATTGCTTCAATAACCACTATATCCCGAACCGAGTTGTCTTTTATATACCTCCTCATGGTAGACTTTTGTTGATGTGATCAACGAAGTGTAGCTGGGACTACGCTCTGAACAGTGGCTTCAATCGGCTTTTTGGCCCCGGCTTTCGCTCATCATTCGTTGCCGTGTAACAGCCACCAACATCGAGAAAATGCACATCGATTCCTTGGCAAGCTTGACACCTGCCTATTTAAATCAAGCAGCCAAAGGCTCGAATAAACAATCCAACAAATGTTCTTTGATAACGACAACTTCGAGGTCGATGCCGATCTCAGGTCAATGATAGAAATGCTTCATGGATTTTCATGCCTCGAATGAAACTTCTCAGTTGATTTGCGGACTGGGTGGTACTTTTGCCTCACCAGATTGTGATATCAATCTTGTATCTATATGCATGTAACTTCAGCTCTCAATCTACGCATACTTGCAGTATATGGCTGCAGAGCATCTTGTGACCGTTTTCTCGGAAGATTGCAACAACCAAATCTGCATCCTTCCAAGATAAGTGGCAAAGTGGTCGGTATCGGGAAAAATTGCGGCATGTACGAGGGCAAGTGCTCATTCAGGAAGTCGCCAAAGAAAACCGCTGTACTAAACAATTATTTTCATATCAGTTCTCTTATCTTTTAACGTACTTTATTATGTTGCTACTCGAATTAAGAAAATATATGGAGATAAATCCATCGAGAAACGAGAAGATACCATGCATGCTTCCATGTCGAAACTGCATCTCTGGGAAAATCTCCACCAGTAGATATTGGGTTTCCGATTCCCCGTCCGCATAGCACAAGGTGTGAGGAGATGTTTACAACCATTGAATTTGCCGCTGCAGGCCCAATACCTTACATAAATTCTATCAGATAACGCAGAGGCCGGGTTCACAAGAACGTCTTATAAGCACTTTGCAATTCCCAGAATTCTTCCTGTAAATAAGTTCTTACATATTGTTCTCTTTACTCAGGGTTGGCTCCATGATGGACACCATAGATGTACATCGAGAACAGAGGGATTCTGTATCGCAAAACTCGACGGAATCCCCTGTGTCTGAAAAGAAGACCGCAGATATCGAGATTGAAGCCGTCAACTCAAACGATTTTGCCGATATCTCCGAGGAGAAGACTTTTGTACCTGGAGAGAACGATGTCTTCATCGATCCTCGTCTGAACGATTATCCGATTCCTTTGGTTGCCAAGACCGTTGACCTTCACAACGATCCAACGTAAGTCAAGATGCAGTGGAACCCAAAATTTTATGACCTTGCTCATGATTCAACTATAGAGAGCCTATTCTCACATTTCGATTTTGGTTCTGCTCTACTTTCTGGGTTGTCATTGGATGTGGAATATCTTCATTCTACTACTTTAAGCCTTACTACATGAACCTCACAAGCTATGCTGTGCAACTACTTTCCTGGGGTATGGGTACTTTCATGGCTGCTTACTTACCGAAACGAGTTTTTAATACCTTTGGTTACAAATGGAGTCTCAATCCAGGACCATGGAACTCGAAGGAACATGCTCTTGTTGTGGTAGCATACTGGGGTAGTGTAAGTATATTCCATGGCCCGTCAATGCCCCGTTCACTGACAACAACAAGTGCTATACTGCGTACGGTCTTGGCCCTCTTTCTGCAATGGAATTGTACTATGGTCGCAAGATGAACCCAGGTTGGGGAATCCTATTTCTCATCACCACCCAAATGATAGGTTATGGATTTGCAGGACTATTTCGGGATATTCTTGTTCGACCGCCAAACATCTATTACCCAGGAGTGTTACCAAACGTATCTTTGTTTAACGCTATGCATAAGAACCCTGCCGTTACGAAGAAGTCTCTCAAATTCTTCGCTATTGTTGCATGTGCTGCATTCTGTTATGAATGGTTTCCTGTTGTCATTTTTCCGTTGTTGAGTTCCATTCCACTGATTTGTTACTTTGGTCATGGAAATTGGAAAGCATATTTGATGGGTTCCGGCTACAATGGCTTTGTATGTTATTTGTACCTTGATATAATCACTGCTACGTACTAACCAACATACCAGGGACTCCTCGACATTAGCTTAGATTGGAATTACGTTGCCTTTTGGTCACCACTTTACACACCACTCTGGTCAAATGCCAATCAGTTCATCGGAGCAATGCTCGCATGTTGGTTGATTTATCCTCTTATGTATTTTACCAATACTCTCAACGCCTTGAAATTTGCTCCAATGGGCTCTGGAACATGGGATAATACCGGTGCAAAGTACAACATCTCAAGGATACTCAACGCAGATTTCTCATTGAATCAAGAAGCAATGGATGCTTATTCTCAGCCCTACTGGTCCGCATCATATGCGCTTCAATTTTTCTTCGGATTTGCAGCATCTACTGGGGCTATGGTCTACTCGGTACTTTGGTATGGTGTCCCTGCTTACCATGGAATGAGAGATGCATTTCGAAACAGAAGGAGTAATTATGACGATCCATATCTAAAGCTTATGGAAGTATTTCCTCGCGTTCCGCATTGGTGGTATGGACTTCTATTGTTGGTCTGCTCTGCTCTTTCCATTGGCCAACTCTATGGTGGAGAGATGCAGCTTCCCTGGTGGTAAGTCTTTCGTCTTCAATGTTTCACATCAATTTATTCATTCATCACGTAGGGGGTTTCTACTTATCGCAATCATCTCCTGTATATTTACGTTTCCAAATGGAATACTTTGGGGCATCGCCAATATGCAAGTCGGAATGCAGTTCCTATCCGAAGTAATTGCTGGAGCTCTCTTTCCAGGAAAACCTCTCGGGGTTCTTACCTGCATGGTTTACGGTCGGCAAATTTTGGAACAGAATCTAAATTTGATCTCTGATTATAAGTTCGGGTTTTACATGAAGATTCCAGAAACAGAAATGTTTGTCGGGCAGGTTTATGGAACACTTCTGGGTCCATTCATTAACTATGGAATGATGAGTAAGATCTCAGCTCTGTATACAATGGAGATTAATTGACTTACCATCTCTAGGATTTATAATTGACTCCGAAGGTCCTAAGCTAACCGGTGCCATTAAATCTCAAGCTTGGAACGCCGTCAAGACTCGCAACTATTACTCCCTCTCTGTAATCTGGGGAGTTCTCGGTCCTAAAGTGTTTTTTGGACAAGGTTCCATATATTCCTGGATCTACTATGCATTTTTCGTCGGTCCTTTACTCGTTATCATAACTTTTATCGTGCATAAATGGAAACCACAATGGAAGATCGAGGAGAAATTTAATCCGACGCTGATTTTCTTTGGTGCTACTTATTTCCCGGTTTATCAAACTACGAATTTGTTGACTAGTGCTGCCTTTTCAACTTTTTTGTAAGTGTTTTCTTCCTATTCTTCTAACACCTTATCCTATTCTCCCTATATCTTTTCATAGCATTCTTCACATACTAATATCTGAGAAGTATGGGCTATGTATATCGCTACCACCCCGTCTGGTTCCGAAAATACAATTACCTCCTGGGTGTCGGTCTAGACTGCGGTACCCAACTCATGCAAACAGTCATGGTATTTGGCCTCAATCTCCCAAATGTGACTTTTCCAAATTGGTGGGGGAATAATGCTGTGGCGATTGATAGATGTTTTGCGCCAGGTAATATACCTGCCAATGCTTTGAACTGAGGATAGACAATGTGTCGCTGATATGGGAGAGGGAGAGACAAGATGTAAATATGAATGGATTTCATTCGATTGTCTAATCGCAGGCATACCTTCAGCGCTACTAAATTACTTTCGTTTTGTAAGAGGGAGGTCAGTAGTACTACGCCTACTATTAGATGAGAGACAACTAGCTCCGTAATGCCACGTGAGTTCACAAACAGTTTTCGTGGGGAGGGTCGCCCCGATTATAGTATGCGCTTCGGGTCTATCCACCATCATAGCCGCTAAGCTTCGTGAAGCTCACCCTTACCCAAGTATTTTACTAAGCATAGTAAACATCTTCTTTTAATGTAGAAGTAGTCATCTACTATCTAATCTTCTTCTCGGTATTTTACATTCGTGCGAACAAAACTTACCTCTTACACGAAGACCTGGAGGTTTTGATTCTGAATCTTATTTCGTGACTGAAGGCTGGTCGCTGCAAGTGGGTGTATTTGGTGTGGGTAGATGGGGCTACACATGGTGTTTTTGGCGTTCTGGCTGGCTGCTGAGCATACCTCGGTTTGCACTTTGTCAAGGGAGCGTTATCGGTTTCAGTGAGGGGGTTCGATAAATAGATCAAGATATCAAGCATCCACATGGGTGTATTGTAACTTCATAAGTCGCGATTAGTCGCAAATCGCATCATTTTCCGTGGAATGAACGAAAGTTGGGACAAAGTGCAGGACCGAGCATTGGCCCGTGTGCTAATTCCTTCTAGAAGCCAACCTGTTGTACAGATGAGACTGGGTACCCTTGCGTCCGGATTAAGTCCATTTCCTCTTGGACACTAAGGATATGGAAACTAAGGATCAATCATGGCTTGTTTCTACGCTCCTGTCTTTTTCCTCTCTTCTTTACAGGAACAATACTGAGAATGAATTCCCTCTCCCTATCCAGAGTCGCGGGACTGGAAACATCTAATCTCATGATGTGATACAAGATCAAGTCTAGAATTCGAATGGTACAACAGTATGGCTCTTCTAAGTTACACCCATGTAACAATATTTCCAAAACCAGCTAGTCGATCAACCCCACCTAGCTCCCCCGCCAAGATCCAAGAATCAGCTCGGATAGATTAGAAAAGTTGTTAGATGATATAACTAATAAGCCAGGACGGCCGTTGGAACTTGGAACAATGATAAGTAGAACAATCTATCAATCAACCCATCAGATAAAAAGCAAAACTCCATTTAGGGAAAGTTCTTATCAGCTTAGCAGTGCTCTCCATAACGACCTTCTTATTGTGGAGAGCCTATCATCCGGCTGGGCAACCGGCAGGGTGGAACCTAGCCGCACTAGCTAAATCAAAACGATGGACAAGGTTATTAGAACAACTAGTGGTCTCGTTGCCAAGAGGTACAACATATACGAGTGGAAGTGTGATCTAAACTCGCTAGTTAGGTAGATGAATGAGATGATTCAGTGCGAACTTCAATGGGCATTCAAAATGTATTTTCCAGGGTTTTGTTTTACTTTGAGTACTTACTGTTGACAAAAATTGTGACGTTTAATGGTGCCTGTCTAAACCTTTTTCACTTCTAAGTACATACATATGGTCCAAGCAAAGTTTTTCGGCGTCCAGTGCATCTTGTGCTGGGTAAGGTATCCTTAACTATCCATGGTAACTTGGGAGGAGTTCCAACAGACAAGCCTTTTTTTATAATCTAATCCACTTTTGCTTTCTCATTCTGCGAATAATTGACTCGCATTCTAGATCTGGACGGACAGCCCCGTGGAGAGATAAGATGCTGTATTGATCTGTTTTCGCCAAGTAGCACCAAGAAAGATATTGCTGGTAGTTAGATCTCCACTTCGAAGTTTATCCCTCCTACCATTGATACCAATGCCTGTTTTATTTTGCCTTCAGATTCCAACCAGCGCCATCTTGAATCCCAAAGCTTATCCATACTAATTTGATCTAGCCTGAGCCTTCATATACAATTGACACTAGTAGTTACTTGTGTCCAATGGTTTAGTGCACTTCTAGCAGTAGTGGTTTATGCATTGCGCTATCAATTTTGTTAGTATTCACCGAGGTATCCCTACCTACATCTCCTTTTGTTCACTTGCTGGGGGTGCGTGTGGCGAAAGAAATATGGATTCACGCGACCCGTTGGGATTTCCAGCAAAGGCGTACGATATGGCTGCTATCACCTCAGGTCTACTTGCCTTATCGCGCTCGTACGAGATATTGAGCTCGTCACCCGCGATACCAGGGCTTGTTCCATCCATTGTACAAGCAGGGGTACCAACAAGCGTCTGGGAAAACTCCATATATGAAAGGATGTGCTGCGAGCTTGTGATTCCTTCTGCGCATCTCGAACAAGTGTCTTGCGTTTCAGCAGCGAACAGGTTTTGATTTACTCAAACCAAGCTCGGCCAAAGTCACTGCCAACATGCCAGGCGCTAACACCGATATCTCGGTCGTCGGGGCATTCAATCCCGTCGAGGGCCATATCATATCCGTGCCCACGCACCAGGAGATCGACGAAAAACTTCGCATCTCGGCTGATAATCGAGAAATTTCTAAGGATACGCTAGACCTCGAGACGAAAGAACTACCTGATACCGATAAGGATGATAACAGTGACGATGTTATTATTGTTACTGGTGCAGATGCAGCAGCTCACTTGTTGCCTCTAAGGGACGATGGACAGCCTGCTCTGAGCTTTCGAAGTATTGTTTTGGCTACTGTCCTCTCTGGTTTTCAGGCGGTTATGTACCAGATCTATTCGGTGAGTGGTGTTTGATATCCGCTTGGTCGACAGCATAAGCTGATTCTATATCCAGTTTAAACCAACCTCTTTAGGTGTTATCCAAGGTACATTTATCGTCTTGATTGCGTACTTTCTGGGCAAAGCATGGGCAAACATATTTCCTCGCGGCGACAAATATGAAGCTCGGTGGAGGGAACGGGGTGGGCAAGGCACACCACCGCTATGGATTCGAATCATCTCTTTTTTCAACTATGGACCCTGGAATCTTAAAGAACATGCTATTTGTGCCATCACTGCCACATCTGCCTCCAATGCTGCCGAGACTATCACCGTCTTCGCAGCTCAAAATCTCTTCTATGGTATACCTCTAAGTGCCACCACAGTCATCTTGGCAGTCATCTCCATTGGCCTGTTTGGCTATGGTCTTTGTGGAATGCTTCGTCCCATCATGGTATGGCACCCTGAATCAGTGTACTGGAGTACACTACCCACAGTCAAAACCCTACAAGGACTTCACTGGCAAGATTTGAAACATTCGAAGCCTCTCAGATATTTCTGGTATGCTTTTGGGAGCATGTTTGCCTATGAGTTCTTTCCGGCTTATATCTTCCCATGGCTTAATTCCGTCTCAATTCCGTGTTTAGCGGCTATGAATGCTACAGGTAGTAAAGCGGCTGTTCTCACGACTCTTTTTGGAGGTGCGACGAACAATGAAGGCTTGGGACTTTTTACCCTGTCATTCGACTGGCAATATGTAAGTCTAACCATATGTTTTTATCGTGCAAAATCCAAGTGAAGGTGGAGAACTAATCCAACCAAACCTACAGATTACATCCTTCAACACTTCTCTCCCACTCAAGATGCAATTACACAGTGTGGCAGGCTATATTGTCTGTTTTGCCGCCATGCTCGGTATCTACTATACCAATGCCTGGGATTCGCAATCGCAGCCATTCATGTCAACGCAACTTCGTTCGGAAAATGGCACAAGATATCCCACAGCGAAAGTCTTTTCAAATGGTATACTTAACGAGACGGCTTTGGAGGAATTTGGTAGCCCTAGTTTGACTGGGAGTTTCGCGTATGCTATGTTCATGGCAAATGCTGCGGTAAGTTCCCAGCTTAGCAATAGAATCTATCATCAGGACTCGTTGCTGACTTAATGATAACCAGATCGGTGCTTTAATTACCCACTGTTTCATCTTCTGGCGTGGAGATGTCGTTCGAGCATTTAAGAGCGCAAAAGCGGGAGCATTCGAAGACCCACATCATGCACACATGGCCAAACATTATAAAGAAGCACCTTGGTGGTGGTATGTTGCCGTCCTCGTTATCAGTTTCGTTTTGGGTCTCGTCGTCGTCCTCAAAGAGAACATTACCCTTCCGGTTTGGGCTTATATTGTGGCATTGTTGTTGGGATGTTTCATTGCACCATTGGTATGTACCCCTTGTGAGTGGTTTGTCTGATAACGAATGTTCTAACATTCCGAAAGAGTAATCTTCTTTACGCCCGTTATGGAAACGGTATTGCCACGAATAATTTGTCCAAGATGTTGGCAGGTCTTATGCTTCCTGGACGCCCCGTCGGTAATATGTATTTTGCAGCTTGGTCGCACAATGTCATCGCCAACACGGTCAATCTTTCCAATGACCTTAAGTTGGGTGAATACCGTACGTATCCACCACTCCTGTTCATGAAGCCACAAACTAACCCATCAATCCAGTCAAAATTCCTCCTCGTACCATGTTTCTCACTCAAATATATGGTACTATCTTAGGAGGTTTCGTCAACTATGTCGTTATGATCTCTATCATAAACGGTAATCGTGAACTTCTCTCCACCGGAAATGGTAATAGTTCCTGGAGTGGCGCCACGATTCAAGCTTTCAATACCAATGCAGCTTCCTGGGCACTTGCAAAGGAGCTTTATAGAACGGGAGCAAAATACTCAATTGTACCTTTAGGGTTGGTTGTTGGCGCCGCTATTGTCTTCGTCCATCGGATCGTCGTATTTGTGAGTCCACTCGATATCCATTAATTTGACTCCTTCAGCTAACGGAACCACTTTCATATAGTTCATTCCCAAAATTCACAATTTCTCCCTAACCGAAATCAACATGCCCCAATTTATCCAATACGCCGGTTACATCCCATACAATCAATCGCAAACATGCGTCATCTTCAGCCAAGTTCTTGCCGGATTATTCACCCAACTCTATCTCCGCAACTATCGTCCCAATATTTTCAAAAACTATTCATACTTGATTACCGGCGCGTGGGATGGTGCTAGTTATACCGTGCTATTTATTTTATCGTTTGCGGTATTCGGGGCAGGAGGATTCGCTGCACCGTTCCCACAGTGGTGGGGAAATAATGTGGATGGGAATTATGATCATTGTCCTGTTACTGAATAGGCGGTGACTAGGGAGGGAGGGGGTGGAGAGATAGAGACCCTGTCGGCTTGTTGTAAGCATAGATAATAAATATATCGACCATCTGTGTATAATAGACTTCGTCTTCGTCTTCTAGCTCACATTGATACTGACATATTTGAGGAGATTTATATTATTTATTCTGCAAATTTGTAGAAGTATACTCACTCCGTAAATATCATAATTTTATAATCGCTTCTCCGTAAACACACATCGAGTGACTCTGATATGGATGTCGGGAAATAATAAGGAGGCTAGAATACGAGTCATGTATGCTCCAGGGAATACACGAACATGACTCGGAGCTAATGTAATCTATCGAGGCCCATATATATCATTTTGCCAAAATCCCAAAGATGGATTTGTACTAGAAATTTGTAAATTTACATAAAGTTAAAGAAAAGTAAGATTTTTTGTATATAACATTTAAATATATAGCAAATACTTCCATAAGTTGTATCTTCATTTATAATTCCAAGGTTTTAGCAAACTAATCGATATGGGCCTCGGTAGTTACAGTAGGAAAAAAGGAGTTAAAGCACGGAAATACTGTCCCTGTATTTGCATATGTACAGGAAATTTGACAATAAGGAGTTGTACTATATAATGGCTGCTGGGCAGTAACAACTTTGCCCATTTCCTTTCTATTCTAATTTCGATCCTTTCGAATTACTACACACAATCCAATTAAAGATTGAAACTGGCATTTTAAGATCCACTCTGTACAATCAAAAGAAAACATCTCTTCATCGATACCAAATATGCCCATCTCATCTCGCTGGCAAACATCCATTCCCTCAATACCCCTCCCAACCTACCTTTTCACCTCTCCCACGCACCCTCTTCCAGACAAAATCGCCTTTTACGATGCAGCCGAGCCTTCTCACTATCTAACCCAATCAACCTTCCGTCTCTATGCTCAACGTCTCGCTGCCGGTCTCATCAAAAATGGGCTGAAAACGGGAGATCGAGTTTTGTTATTCTCGGGAAATAATCTATATTTTCCGGTTGTGATGATGGGGATTATCATGGCTGGAGGCGTTTTTACGGGCGCGAATCCGGGGTTTGTGGAGAGGGAATTGGTGTATCAGTTGAGGGATAGTGGGGCGAAGTTTTTGATTTGTGGGAGGGAGGGGTTGGGGGTTGGGATTGCGGCTNGAGGGAGGCGGGGATGGGAAGAGGGGATGTTTTCAGTTTTGATGATGGGGTTGAGGAGGTTGGACGTGGTGGGAGAGGGGAGGGAAATGAGGGAGTGAGGAATTGGTGGGATTTGTTGGAGAGTGAGGAGGTAGGGAGGGGGTTTCATTGGAGTGAGGATATTGATCCCAGGGAGACGGTTTGTTGCTTGAATTATAGTAGTGGGACGACGGGAGTGCCGAAGGGGGTCATGATTACGCATTATAGTAAGTTTCATCATTATTCTGAAAATTTGTTCTACTTGCCGGAGGTACAGTAGATGCATGGGGTTAACGATGAAGCTATCCAGATTACGTTGCAAATGCGGTGCAATACAAGGAGTTACACAAGCTCCATCCAGATACAGCAGAAAGAACAAAACAAGCGTAAGAATTTCCAAAGAACCTAAATATTATTGGCTAACCTACTCCGGAATAGAAAATGGCTGTGTTTTCTCCCTCTCTACCACGCGATGGGTCAAACAATCTTTGGAGCCGTGGCTCCTAAACGTGGAATTCCAGTTTATATCATGAAGAAGTTTGATTTCAAAGGAATGCTGGAAGCAGTGCAGAAGTACAAAATTACTGCGCTGACTATGGTACCTCCGATTGTTGTCGTAAGTGTTGCTTTTTGGTGTAGAGATGGAATTGGAAGGGGCGAAATAATGTACTAACGAGAAGAAACGTGTAGCTACTCGTGAAATCACCCCTTACGAAACAATACGACCTCAGCAGCGTGACGGAAATTGGATCTGGTGCAGCACCACTGAGTGGAGAAGTGATAGAAGCAGCGGAAAATCTGTGGCCAAATGGACGCGTAAAACTTTCCGTAAATTCGCTACCCCTTCCTCCTTAAGTCTCTTTTCACAAGCTAACACCAACAAAGCAAGGCTGGGGCATGACAGAAGGAACCTGTTCACTCCTCGGTTGGGATCCACGAGTCGATCCTCTTCCAAACTCGGTAGGTGAACTGAATGCCAATTGCCATGCTAAGATCATGAATCCGGAGACGATGCAAGAAGTTCAACAGGGTGAACGAGGAGAAATTTGGGTGCAGGCTCCTAAGTAAGTTTCATCTCCAGGACATTTATCGCAAAAGTCTCTCCATGCCTCACCCGATAATGTCATCTATCACAGTAAAGCCAAGACTTACCAAAACTCAAGCGTAATGAAAGGCTACTGGCAAAAGCCCGCAGCCACCGAAGAGACAATTGTGAATTCTTCCGATGGCCGTTGGCTACGCACAGGAGACATCGCCTACGTGGATTCGCAAAACCGCTTCTACATCGTCGACCGAATGAAGGAATTGATCAAAGTAAAAGGCAACCAAGTTGCACCCGCGGAACTCGAAGCGCTTTTGTTAGAGCATCCAGGGATTGCGGATGCGGCTGTGATTGGGGTGACGATTAGAGACGGAGAGGTGCCTAGAGCTTATATTGTTAGGAGTGAAGATGGGGAGGTGACGGAAGAAGAGGTAATGAAGTGGGTAGAGGAGAGGACTAGTAGGTTTAAGTGGTTGAAAGGGGGTGTGGGGTTTGTGGAGGCTATTCCTAAGAACCCGGTGAGTTCTCATGTATTCCCCATTCTTGGAAGTGGATGATTGTTTAAGTGGAGAAGAGAGAATCATTTCGCGTTCGACCTTCGAACTAACAGAAATCTACAGAGTGGGAAAATCTTGAGGAAGATATTGAGAGACAAAGCAAAGGAGGAGATGAGTAAGAATACCTTCAAAGCCCGACTTTAAGCAGCTCGATCATTATGGAGATTTCTTGTCACCAGAAGCGGCCAAATAGTTGAAGAATTAATGTAGAATGAAGCGAAGCAAACACATGAAAATGTCCCATTATTGACTCATCCCACTTATGCCGGAAGCATCTCGGATAAATCCTTTCCCCGTGGGGTATACCGTTCAGCCCCCACGTTTTCCAATCCATAAGCATTATGACATGAAAAGCAACCCCTTCATTCGTCAATTTTCTGCTGCAGATGTCTAACTTTTGGTTTGAATAACTGATTTCTCCACCAAAAGTTACCACAAATATCACGGGTCCATCTCTCGGCCTAGATCCTAGTCAAAATCTGTGAAAGCCGACCGTTTTCTACAACTGTAGTGGTCTGCTTAACGCACGTCTATGAATCTTTTTTCAAATGGTTTCAATACGCTACAACCCCATAAATAGTGGAGTTCCACGCGTTGCATAACTGAAGTTAAGCTATCTCTAAGTAGCGATTTTACCTCATCTCTTGTCCCATTTCACAGATCTTCGCATGCAAGTGTTGGCGTGGGGGTGAGATGGAGGGCGGAACTGGCGACGGGAATGGCTGGCTTTGAGGTTACAGTGTATGCGGAATTGTTGACGACCCACTTGTTGCTGGTGTACCCCTCATTTTAGAGTGTACACCATCAATTGCCTCATGTTTGTACTTTGCATTTATCTTTTGGATTGATTTTTGTTTCGATTGCTTCACAATACACTCTCTGAATGTATCATTTCTGAAACCGAGTGTGTACGAAATATTGCAAAATGTCCGCATCGCATTCCCCTGGTTCTCCCAGTACCAGTTCCTCTCATGGTTTGGAAAATCCACCCTCTCCAAAACCATCTCGCTACCGTCAATTCATCGACGATGTATCTATAAACCGCAATGCATATTTCCTCACAGTCATCGCCTCCTTTGGGGGTATGTTCTTCGGTTGGGACACTGGCCTTATCGGCGGAATCCTCACCATGTCTGCCTTCCAAGATTCATTTGACCTTGACCCCGATTCCTCTACCTATACAAATCTTTCCGGGAATATTGTTTCTGTTCTACAAGGAGGATGTTTCTTTGGGGCCATGTCGAGTTTCTATATCAGTGATGTTTTTGGACGTAAAAAGGCATTATTTGTGGCGGATTTCTTCTTTTTGGTGGGAAGCGTTATACAAACTGCGAGTGGAATTGGCACAACGAGTCTCGGGCAACTCTATGTTGGAAGATTCATTGGGGGATTCGGGGTGGGGTTGGTGAGTGCCGTTGTGCCGACTTATATTGGGGAGAATGCAAACAAGGAGATTAGGGGGAGGTGTGTGGGTTGTATGCAGTTGTTTAATGTGTATGTTTTTCTTCTGTTGTCATATTTCTAACTATACTTCCTCTTTCGTTTAGTTCATATATCCATCTGGAAGAAAGGGTAAGGAAGGAAAGCTAACAAACCTCAGCACAGGTATAATGCTCGCCTACTTCATAAATTACGGCATCAACCAAAACATGGCTGGTAATGATCCCCTAAAATGGCGAATCCCATTTGCCCTCCAAATGCTACCCGGACTCCTCCTCGGTCTCGGTCTCTTTTTCCAAAACGAAAGTCCTCGCTGGCTGATCGAGAAAGACCACCACGAAGAAGCTCTCTTAGCCCTTTCCCGTGTCCGTCGTCGCTCGCCTGATGATCCTCTCATCCAACGCGAGTACAATGAAATCATCGCTGATTTCCATGGAAAAGAAAAATTGTCTCTCCTCCGACAAATGAAACTTACAGTCTCTAACAAAGCGTCGTTTTATGCCGTCAGTATGGCTGCTATATTGCAATTTTGGCAGCAGTGGACCGGGACAAATAGTATTAACTATTATTCTCCACAAATATTCGAGACCGTGGGTCTTTCGGGTACTTCAGCGGGACTTTTCGCAACGGGGATTTATGGCGTTGTGAAAGTTTGCATTACGGCGTTGGGATTGCTATTTGCGACTGAGCAAGTGGGGAGGAAATGGTGCTTGATCATTGGGGGGATGGGTCAGGCTTTTGCTATGTTCTATATCGGGATAAACCAAGCTGTAAATCCCCCGGTCTCCGGAGCTCCATTGAACGGAAACTCGATTTTCGCAATCATCTGCGTATATCTCTTTGTGGTATTCTACTCCTTCGGCTGGGGACCCATCCCCTTCGTCCTCAGCTCCGAATGTTCCCCCAACCATTTACGCAGTCTCAGCATGGCTCTAGCGATCGCTGTACAATGGTTGTTCAATTTTGTGATCTCAAAGATCACGCCGTATTTGCTAAGTGGGATTACTTATGGGACTTTCCTCCTTTTTGGAGGATGTTGTGTGTTGATGACGGTGTATGCGGTGGTTTGTGTACCGGAGACGATGAATGTGCCGCTAGAAAGGATTCATACGCTCTTTGAAGGGGATATTATTAAAGGGGCGTTTAGGGATACAGTGCCGAGATGGAGGAGATCGAATAAGTTGAGGGAGATGCAGAGGGATGGGGAGGAAGAGGAGGGGTTGGGGAAGAGGGATGGGGAGAATGGGATGAGTGTGCATGTTGAGAGGGTGGATGGAGAGGTGTAGATGGAATACGTAAAGACATGCAAGCCTCATTAGTATTTAGACAATTAGATTTTAGCTAAGCAAACTTGGCTTGTGATGAAGATAAGCATGCATTAAATAATATATCACATATAAAGATGTATGGATTTACTACGCGACCAATGTGCCAATGGGGTCTCCCTGTTGAAAACTTCGAGATAGGGTATTGAGTGCGATCGCAATGAATCCATCTGCGATTTTGTGAAATTTGAATGGCTCGTCTTCATAAATAATTGAATAAATGAATACTAGTGGTGAACAGCTGCTGTCATTCTTGAAGCTGCACAATAATCATCTTCATTCCAAACCATAGGCTTTGAGAACCAGGACCAGGTAAGATCATTTCGAGGTATCTGTAATGCATTCGGGTCGCCGATACATCGTTCCTGTCATTTGATATGATAACTCTCTCGATTCTAATGTATGCAGGTCGCATCTGCAACAATCTTGTAAAAATGTCAGATTGTCACTCACAAGGGTATCTCCAGGTACCAGGTGACTTTCTTACATGAATATGCTCTCCAAGGTCTTGGGTGAAGTTGTCCGATTCGTGGATTTGTTTGAATGATATCTTAGTGACCGTTCCGTTGAAATGACGCCAGATCCTTGAAAGCTATGAACAATGGCAAGTCCTATATCAGAATATTGTTGTTCCTGGGTTCGCGGCGAAAGATGGATGTAGTAATGCAGAGCTATATGTTATATTTGAGTCGGCCAAGGGGAAAGGCAATTTTTGCATAAAGAACTCCAAGTCCCGGATTTTCACATAACAAGTTCTGATTGGAGGAAGGAGTGAAGTCCCGAGAGTGAACTTTTAGGCGAAGCTCAGAGTACTAGGTGATATCCCACCTCCTCTCCTCTATCGATACCGTAATTCTTTCCTATCGACCTTGAATCTCAGAATCAAACAAGAAAAATGAAGCTTTCCATCTTGGTGTAGGAGGGCGTTTGGAGGTGGTATCTTGAGATCTCATATTTGTAGTTATGCAACAAACTGACAAAGCATCCTTCCTCCATCAACATCATTTTGATCCTGTGACTTGCTTTGATGAATGCGCGTTGTGATTCCCAGTGATCTTACTCTCTGATGCTTTCTTCTCTCTTGGGAGATAGACTTGATCATCAGCTTTCAATGATGACTTTGGAACCAAGGTATAACTGCGTTTCCACTGGGAAACAATACTCACAATGTTACTGAGAACATATGATTTGACTTGAAGCTTTCGAGAGATAGCTCAGAGTCACTTTTGACAAGCAGCAAAAGCTGAATCCCTAGAACAGAAACATCATACAGCCTTTACCAAACAGCGGATTACTTACAATCCTTATCATCTACCTTTCAACGACTTTTTGACTGTAGTAGTAAATTGAGAAAACATTATGATAAATTCCAGAAATATGTTTCTTCTGTTGGCTCCGAAGTGAGGTGACGTTGAAGTGAAGGAAGCACGGTGCAACTGTCGATCACTGCGACCCCCGCACCAAGCCTCGCGAAATAATCTTCACAAATTTCAATCTTCAATAATAATTTCAACGAATCGCGAGGAAACGAAAACCTTCCCAGCTTCAACTACCAATTGCCGGTGGCAGTTACTAACTCTTGATTGGGAGTCTGCAGGTTCATGAGAAGTATAGTTTGGTTGATATTATGCTATGATTTGCAATCTATGATAAGAAGTTGGGGAGGAAAGAGGTGCTGTGCCTACCTCCACAATGGCGGGAGCATCAGAGAGTTGTCACACACGATTCACGGTTAATTTCATGGAGAGTAGAGTTGATTGAGTTGCAATATCTTAACTCTAAATACATTTGGGGCGAAGACTCATAACGAGAAAGGAAATATGAAAAGAAATAGAGACCCATCCCATCACATCACACCCGAAGCACACCCAATTAGATCCTTGCTCGGGATATCGATGCATTTTCTCCCCAGTGGACGCTCGATGAACATATTACGGCGCAGAATGTGTCGACGCAGTATTGAAAGATCCTATTTCTTGCACAGAAGGATACAGTTGTGGTGTATGAGATGGTATCCATGCTTTTCTTTCAATGAATAGGTGTTTAGTGCAGAAATTCCGGAGAGTGCTAGCTCGTTACGCCTGGCCGGATATCATAATTGTGATATGTTTGCTGACTGACAGAGAATGAAATACGTCTGAGGCCGCCATATCCTTCAGAAATGGCTGCTGTTGCTAATACTAAAACCCTCAGATTTGAGAAAGAACCATACTCAAGCACAAATTAGGACTGAGCAACAAGATTATCATGGCTCTCGGCGTTCTCGAGCTTTTTATACAAAAAAGTGCCCCTTTCAAAGCCAAAATGCTTAGTTAGACGCTTTCCCCAAACTTGGAGTATTACCGGAGCGATATGTGTCTCGGGGTGGGGTTTGTGGAAACCGATTTTGCGCCCCTCAGCCCAACCTAGTCGACTACCGGCAGTGAACATAACAGCAGAGCCTCCTCCATTAGTACAGTCAAATCCAATATCTACCATAGAGTGCCTGAACTCTTCCCATGGGATATTCCGCATGTCTTGATCGACTCCCATATCTCGGAAAATTGAAGTAAAAAGGGCAAATACTTTCTTCTTGCCGATCTCGATGCGCAATTTAGGTATCGCAAATGCCTCTTCCGTATTTTCAACCACCACAACATTTTGTGCTGTATCTACCATATCATTATCGCTGTTTGGTGCAATTCCCTCTGGTCTGGTCTTCGTCTTCGTATTTGTCTTACCGATCAGATCCTTGGGTGCCTTCACAGATTCGTCTCCCCAAGTTGTTTGGATCTTCGTGGACGCCTTTGACGACTTATTGGCTTTAGCTTGTCGCGGTTCTTCTATCTTTGCTCTGATCTGGTCATAGTTTGCGTTGATATTTGCGATATGTTCGGGATTCATATCGGCTGAAAGCGTACGCATCTCGATCACCATATTTTCTTCGCCCATCCCGAGATATCTCAATTGTATCTTCTGATAAGTGCGGATGCCTTCCCAGAAATCCGACAGGGCCTTCCGTGATGCCTTATCCGATTCGATCCAGTGCTCATCCCTCTTTCCTGACGGCCGAGGAATTTTTGAAAATCTTTCGACAAGCCGAGCCATCTTGGGTCCCCAATTATCCGTCTCCGGTGCAGACCGAAAGGAATTTTTCTTGGTATAGAGCCAAGAGTCACCCTTTTCCCATTCCTCCACCTCCCTGAGAACACGCTTTTCATGGCGCGGGCTGTGGTAC
This sequence comes from Myriosclerotinia duriaeana, assembly GCA_002162615.1. NCBI lineage: Eukaryota > Fungi > Ascomycota > Leotiomycetes > Helotiales > Sclerotiniaceae > Myriosclerotinia > Myriosclerotinia duriaeana. The sequence goes on from NGKI01000019.1 coordinate 601,755, forward strand.
CTAACCATTCTGAGGATTTCATGAAAAGCAGCCCAATCCGAAAGCATTTTGCTAAGCACCTGATCAATACGCTCCCGCTCCTCTTTTGATCCATTTCTGAGGTGCTTTTCCAATCGACGGAACAACATCGCCCTAGAAAGCTTACGTGGCACATCAGCTTTTCCAAGTAGATGGTGCAAACAGTAAAATAATGGATCTTGCTCATGGTCTACCTCCAGTTTTAAGACACGTTTCCGAACGCCTTTGACGACTACAAAATGCCACTTATTGTGCTCTCTGAATCCTGGTCGTTGAGTAATGGCGAATGAAAAGTGCGATGAAAACTTGGTCATGTAGTCAACCAATAAGACTTCAAGGGCACCAAGAGCTCGATTGTATTTCAAGGGAAGGGCTTGACCTCTTCTAATCTGACCTCGAAGTGAGTCATGCAGCTCTTTCACCTTCGTTATCTCTTGAACTACCTCAGTCCATAATTGAATCTCTTGCAGCTCCGCATGTAGATTCATAACAAGAACACTTTCATTGTTATAACCGAGCGATTTATCTCGAATAAGATCTCCGTCGCGCAAAATATCTAGCCAGTATTTTGCATATGCTAGATCTGTTTGTAAGAGCCAAAGATGATCTTTCTTTATCCCAAGTTGCGTCTTGGCGATGTTAAATATTTTATCAATGTCGAATTTAAGCGGGGCGGAATATGGTTCATTGTAATAGGATGACCAGAAGCCAGAGTTATTTGACTCTCGGAACTCTAATGAGCGAATTTGATAACACTGGGCTGCGATTGGGCCTACTGGCAAGCTTTTATCGACGTCGTGAAGAATCTTGTCCACGATCTTACGCAGGAGAGACAATAACGCCATTTGCGCCTGAAGGATCAATCTTGCTCGAGGAAAGCCAATTATATCCCACCTATGGGCTGCGTCTTGTTCCCAGTGAACTAACTCTCCATATTTGGCACCATGCATTACCAAACAGCCTGGGTTATATAATAAATCGACCTGGCCAGCCTGCCACCCCTGTTTCAGTTGGCAGCTGTCGAAAATTACAAACTCCTCTGGATGATATTGAGCTCTGTTGAACAACAGATTCAATAGGCGAGCACCGTCTTCCTTAAAAGCCTCAATGTTGATGTATTCGAAGAAAAAGTGGTTCCACACTGTCTCATTGCGATAGTTGATTCTATCGGGGTCTTTTAAATCTTCTGCATCTCGTAGCTTGATATGGAGCCATTCTTGGGTACTGAAATGAGGATCAGCCTCCATGAGGACCTTGACGCGCTTATCAACTTTGTATCCTTTCCATCGCTCAATTATTGTATCCCCATGAATGGCGCATATGCGTTTAAGGTATTCGTGATGCCGAAGGATATCATTAACCAGACCTTTTGCCATGTTAATATTCCGACTAGCATTAGGACCCCGAGATTGCAAATTGCGATCGTACGCCTCACGAATTGCTATAACATTCTCATTCACCTCCTTTGATGGCCAAATATCCCCAACTGTAAGTAATCCCTGGCGGTAACTGTGGCCCGACCAACGCTGCTCCTCGGTGGTTCGATATTGTTGGGTACACTCAGAACATGACTCATTTGCGCATGGGTGCGGAATATCGTAATAATTCTCTGGTGTAACTCGTATGACCGACCGATAATCTATTATCAGTTGTGGAAGCTGCGCAACGAACATGATGCAGACCTATTGAAGATGAGACAAGTGCCTCAGAGGAGAATTTTCTTGTGTTGCGGTAGGGCAAAAATTTGCTGTTGACAATGACTTGGAATTGGTTGTACTTTGTGACAATGAGAAAGTACCAAATAAGGGTTATGCTGAACAAAACTTGACCCGGCGAGAGGTATGAGTTGGGGTATGTAGTGTTGAACAACAATCTCCTCTCAAGCAGCTGTTACTGGTTGTTATCAACTAAATGATATCAGTGTATAGGACAATGAGGTCTGCTAGCCTGAAAGAGTGATGGGACGTTTAGGGGCAGTTGGAGGCTTGGAAGTTTTGAGAACTTCGCGCTTGGAAGCTAACAACTGGTGATGCTTCGTACGTTTCTCGGCGGAGGAGGGTTGGCAAAATTGCAAAGTAGAATTGAAGTAGACAGAGAAGGAGACTACAGTAGCAAGTTCAAGGTGGTGGTGAGTCTGTAGCTTAGTAGCAGTAATAGAAAAATCGGGCCGGTAATGGATGACGAAGAAGCAGAGCCGTCGGTGTAGGAGAAATATGACGTGGAATGCCTGCGAAGCTCTTTCCTGAGCTGGTCTTGGTGCGAAACAAAGCCAGAGAGTTCTGAATATCAGATTGGAAGCCGGAATATTTTTGTCCCAACAATGCGAGGTCGCAACGGAGACTTGAAATTCTCGTTAGTTGTGTGTGGCTGCGGGAAAGTGGAGGACAAGAAAAAGAGATGTCAAGTTGATGCGACGTTGGATTTGTCAACTGGTTGACGGGTAGACCCTGTTTCTGGTGTCGATAGCAACGACGCGGAAACTCGAAGTCGAGCGTGTGCTTTGGCCAAAAGAAGAAATTGTGGATGTTTTCTAGACCGGGAGCATAAATGCTATAGTAGATATGCTTAGCTTTTTCGGGTGCCGATGGGTATTGTGTGGCATTCGAAACTTGGTTGTTGCAAAGTGCAATGGAGATGTTGAAGACTAGCAGATTGTTGATGGATCTGGGTTATTTTGCTGAGAAATAGGTTTTGTCGGGTTGAAATGGGATGAAGATGGGTGGTTGGAATAGCTCATGGAAATTATGAACTACTTGCAAGAGGAATGGCAAAGTAGATTTGATGGCTCTAGAAACCAGAGTCGGGAATGGGGACTTTATGTGCAAGTATGGAGTATTTAGAAGTGTAGAATGTGCGGGGTAGAGCATGCATGTGGCTTGGAGAATATTCAAGTAGAGAGCCTGAGGTGCCCCAATCTTGCTCTAATGTTACCTAGGTAGCTTTCTTATTGGTGATCAGGCTAGGTAGTAGTCAAAGATTCAGATGTGGACTAGTGCTTCATTTTATATTCTAACACAATCTTAACAATTGAATAATATTTTTTTCTTCAACAATATGCCTGCAATTTTTATGCCTCTTACAGTATGTGGATGGGAGGTTTCTTTGTACTGCTGAAAGCTCTTAGGCTTTTCAATGAATATTTGAATGAAAATGAAAGGGGGAAGGATTTGATTCTGGAGGTGATGTTTGTGGTTTGTTTACTCTTCCTTTGATCACAATTTTCAATACTGACTTATTATCAAGCTGAATTTGATGCTGCTGCAGATTTTTAAGCACACAAGGTTGCTGCAGAGAATGACCATAGATCTTCAAAGGTATGTCATTAATTGTTCTTGTTTACTACGCGCATCTGCTTATTGTTGTATCAATAGATCTAACTTCTTCCTGCTTAGACTGCTTTTTCACACCACATCAACAAGTTCTTTCGCCATCCACAATACATCCACAGTACAATACAATACAATGGCAGAAAGGGTACACGAAGAAGAATGTTCAAAATTTTCACAAAAGCACTACAAAGTTTGGGGAAGGCCTTGTGTTTTGGGAGAAATCTATCTGTTAGCGACGGAAACTTATCCGGCCCCTTTCGAGGACCTTGAATAATTTTTTCCACACCAAAATTAAGCGACAGACAAATAAATACCCCACTCCAGACACCTCCAAATCAACCCAACACCACCATAATCCACAACCTTCCTATATCATTTCCAAAAAAAGAAATTGACTCCAACAAAGGAATAATGCGATTATTCATTCTCATCAAAGACTCCATCAAATAAGTAGGAACGACGATCTGATATATACTTCCAGAATCCTCATTGTTGAGGACCCCAAAGTAAATGGGCCGATCTGCCGTTACTGTGGGCGTTACTGTGGGGAAGTGGAAGACGTGAGCTCTGGAGGTGGCTTGCGTGTTGGCCTACGGGTGAAGCGGCTCCTTCTCCTCTTTCCCCTCCTCCACCTTGACCCCCACGAACGCGATCGTATCACCTCGACACAACTCTACCAACACATTGCGGCAACTAGCTGTAAGTAAAGGACTGCACCGTGTTTCTGTCAAGAGGATTCTAACAATGAATTTGGCAGCAATAAAAACGAAATTCCTGGATTGCACCATGGTGGGATTTTTCAAGCAAGCGTATTCTGAGCGCGTCCACATCACTTCTCATGGTATGTATTGTTCATCTGTTCCACATGATTCTTACATCACCATATATGACCCATCCACTAACCATCGCATGTTTAGATCTATCGTGTTAGGTCATCTTACCTCGCTCAACCGTATCGAAGGCTTAAGCTGGTGCAATTTACGCCGCCGAACAGCACACGTGGGTTTCGTGTTCTCAGCGGATTCATGGTCGGAAAGGAAGCAGATTGTCGTATATCAATTACCACGATCCGTCACCACGACTCAATGACTCACCGTCGACGGTACCCAAGTACAAACATAACCCTAAAGACCATCGTGGGGTTCGGAAAATTTCGAAAATTGTCGACGCTGGATGAGCGTCTTGGCAGGATACTTTTGGATCCCGGATTTCAAGAGGGAAGATAACGGTGACGTGGGAGGTCTGGCGGCCAAGTGCCCGACGAGCACCAAAGATGCACTCAATTTCATCATCGGTCTTCCTACCAAGAGAATCAGTACCTTTTGAATACTCGAAAAGTTTACCAGGAAGAGCCGGTGGCTCATGAAATCCAGCTCAACAAGGCTACGCTCAGCAGAGCAACTGGCAGCCCCGGCAGCCCCAACAATCTCGGCTCGCACCTCCTTCTCGGCATAGACTCTGCTCCTTAGATGGGTGACCAATACAACAATCTCAAATCCACGGACCTCACCTCAAGACAAAAGCCAGCACCTCAGCTGTTCTGCTGAGAGATATGCCACTTTGATCAGCCGGCAGGAAGATCAAATCGATCCCAGATAGCATCGACGCAAGACCTCCTTGGTGGGTTCAGATACGTTCACCCAATTCATTCTACTGCCAGCTATGAGAATCTACCAAGATATGCTCGTGTATCAGGAGAATCTCTCCCACGTTTTCTCTGGCTTATCCTGCCCCAGGACATCAAAGAGACCAATCATCATCATTTGTCAATAACGGCCAAGGCTTGGCAACCTCATCCAGATGAGTTTAAGGCATTTCTGCCCGCACATGCGGCACCGCGGATGGATCTGGAATATGGTGGCAATTCAATTACTCCACAGGCAGCAGCAATGGTCGCAACCAATGCAGCAGCTGGAAACTATCCATATATTATGCCAGACTCCAGTTTGCCCCAGACTTCACCAAGAATTGGTGCTGGTATTACAGCCAATTCATCTTCACCAACCAAAACGAATTATTACACCATTCCAATCATCTAGTCAACCTTAGGGGGGCTGGACGATTCCAGTCGATAAGTTCAAAATTTTCCTGGAAAGGTACAAAGTTGAGGCTTTACGCCTGGAATCAGACCTTGAGTGGTGCAGCAATGAACGATCATGAGAATCAACAAACACCAAGAATCTTATCATGGCTCAATGCCGCCAAGAGATCGATCGATCCTGTTTGAAATTAGAAAAGTATCACTTGCAAAGAATCCTGTTAGTGACCAAAGGAAGATGGAAACTTTCGAACTTGTAATTTAGAGAGCTAGAAAAATAGTAACATAATTTTTTAAGATAGCTACCTATGACATGTGAACAATGGTAATTTCGAGGTGGAAAAAGTCATGAGTGGTGTATACTCAATCCACGAAACCACCGAGTTAACGGCTGCATCGATTTTAAATTAACGCAGATCTCCCAGATTCTGATTAAATAAGAACTGTCACCATCAAGCATGCAGATTTACTGTGCCTTGAAGGGAGATAGTAATCGCTGCGTAATTATCGTCGTATGACTACCAAAAAATTAGGCTTCAAATATTAAGCACCGCCACTCCTAGCAGCATCGATCTTTCCGATTCAGAAAAGAAGGATGAGGCTAGAATTTTTCTTTTCGTAGCAGCAGCGAACATTAATTCACCACCACAAGGCTTTATAGAAGTCTAGTTTTAACTTATCCTTGCTTTGGAGATCAATGCCATTGGCTCTTAGATACTGTATATGGAACCGGAGATCTTCGTAATCTGAGTCTATTGATAATGAGTAGATCAGGTTTATCAAGATCACGAAGAGTGGGTGAGGGGTCAAAGGAAGGGAAGGAAGAGAAGAGGAAGGAAGAATGCGGAGAATTAAAATCTCAAGCGTGAAAGGGAAGGAGAATGTGATGCGTAGTCAGAACCCAAGCTACATGAAAAGCTACTGCTAGAGTTGCTGCTTCTGAAAATCTCGCTATTTTTAAAATTACGGAAAAACGAAGGATACTACAAGGTTCGAAAACAAAAGGATAACTTATTGGTCGACTGAAAATAAGCACTGGCAACCAGATGACGAAATGAACCGCATAGCATGAACCCTACCGACAGCAAAACTCTAAGTTACTCTACGCTGTCTTTCGAATATATGTTATTCGGGCTCCTCGAGTGGCAGAAGCAGCAGCAGCATCTCACGATAAAAATCCTTCCCGAACTCAATGCGGATACACTGGTCTTATGTATTGGTGAGATGAGGCTAAGGATGCCGATGCTGGCGATTTTTTCTGATCTAACATGTGAAATGCCGATGCCTCCGGTTTAAGAACGTGAATGGAAACTTATTTGTCATGTGTGGTGCTTTTGTCAACACAAGCTAAGATATTCGCCCATTCCTAGAGTCTGAACGGACAGTTTCGTCAATGACACCTCCCAAACTAATGTTACAATACTACAGCTGTTCAGAAATACATGCAATACAATGACTACTAAGGTCCTTCAACCGCATGATCATCTGATTAACCACTAGTCATGTCTCAGGGTATTTTGCTGTTGGTGTGGTGGTAATATATGATCTTCCAACTCACAGACATCACTGCTAACTTATTAAGATAGCCTGGATTGCTTGCTCCACAAGCGAACCAACCTTTTCCATACATCACAACTACGTTGATCGTATTTGCTGACAATGGCAACAAGGAAACGCAATATTCCGCATGCTGACATTGGTGAACACAGTCTGAACGAAGCCTACCTCGCGGAGCAAGGAGATGTGGCTTTTTATGGAGGCTACGCTCAAAATACTCCAGACCATACCCTGAGCGTTCACAGCATCCTTTGGATTCCTTCCTGGTATCAAGATCTCTGATGTCATCAACATACAGGGTGGATACTTCTACTATGAGGACGACTACTGAGCCGCTCTAGATTGATGAATGGGCGTGAAGCAGAGGTGAGTCCAGATAACAGTGTAATGAGCGGGATCGTTTTAATAACTAAAAACCTCGGTGGCGTTTGATCATGATGAAGAGCTATATCGAACATAAACACTTCAGAAATCTCGACCTAGTAGGTAAAGGGTTGTGTATATGATAAAGGAGATGAAGCATCGTCCCCTGTTCAAAATTCCCCCTCGCGCTCGCGTCAAGGATACAATTTTGTATTTTATGCTGATTTCTTGGCATAGTATAAAATTGAAGTCGTCTAGAACAGTTTGGCGTCCCAAGTACCAATGACACGTGGCGCAGCCACCCAAAAAATTCTTCACATTCTTGTCTCTGAACCTGCAATCTCTGTGCATGAATTGCAAAACCGGAGAGCGATCTGACGGACAGATCATGATTATGGTCGCAAGACGTGATCACCTTTTTTTTTTCAGATACTCGACACAAGTATGATGGCTCGCGGCACTGTTGTGTCAACCTCAGCGCAAACTCTGCTCATGCAGAAGCTTTCCGGACACGTTTCTATGCTTACTCGGGGACTGGCTGAGCTTGCGGCAGAAAGTAAATACTATTTTACAATCTATTTTAAATCTTCGTTCGGCGCATGCGCATCACTCTATGTACGTTTTTAAGTCTTCTTAAAATTTGGTAATTGTTCACATTTCCATGTACTAGTGTCTAGAAGAGCAGGAGTTTGTAATAGACAGTTCATTTTTCCAAGGTAGCTATATCTGATACAAGTTAATCCTGCAATTTCTAACCTAACCTCCATAATCCTTCAGCATACAAAGTTTTGTTCTAGATTACTGAACCCCTCCCCCTCTCTCTCTCCCCACACGGCAAGCATTAGGTCCTGCCTTTATCTCGATCTTCCTCACGTCGCCTTACATACTCCAGGGCTCTCCGCGATCTACGCAAATGTGGACTAATTCTTCCCCTTGATTTTGAACATGTCCACATACCAACCAAGCCAACGCACCATCCTCTTTCCCATAATTCCAGCTATGAAACTGGGTATTTTCCCTTCAGAAATATGAGAATTGTGGAATACAATACTACCCTTTCCGGCCCAAAGAGAATCCTTTACTGGTTCAAAATGACCCATGGATCCGCCCGTTCGTTTGTAAGCGATTCCTAGCTCCTGCATGGCATTGCAAAAGCGGTCCCACCTTAAATCCGTTCTCTCCTTGCTTCTAACAGCGAGGATTGTATTGATAATTCCATAGGTCTTCTTACTAACAGGAATCCCGGATGATGTCGGGGCCGTGGGCGTCTGAATCGCGACTTTGGGTTCTGACTTGGCGGATGACTTTGAGGATTCTTTGATCTTAAGACTGTCCCAAAGAGACTCGATAACAGTCGATTCGGATGGATCGTTGGGCGCTGTGGAGCCATCGGACACTTCACCCGCTTTCAGCTCTTCAACATCAGCAGGTTCCTTTTCGTTGTCGCTTTGTTGCTCGGGAGTTGGGCTGGTATTCTTTGACTGGCACTTGGTCTTCTTCTTCTTCTTCTTCTTCTTCTTGCTCTTGCTGGATTTGGGCACTGTCATCTCGGACTGTTCAACTTGAATTGCGTTCATGATCGATTCCCATTCGACTTCTAGATTATGCTGATAGTCTGGGTTGGCATCGGCCATCAGACGAGATTCAGCATCCCGAATTTCCTCTTCGTTGAAGCCCCACTTCCTGAAGTTGATCACATCATCAATTCTCTTTTTTCTCCAGAATCCGCTTAGAGCCTTACGCGACAGCTTGTCAGTCTTTATCCATGCTTCGTTTTTTGGTCCCTCCGGCAATGGTATCTGTATGAACCTCAAAAATAATTTCATCTGTTCCTCATTAAAATTGGCGGGAAAGGTCCAACCCGGTGCATTGAAGCCGTTGGTACTTATCCATTCACGGAAATCCATGAATACTTTGTTGCTGTACCTGAGAAACTTCCATCCGCCTCCTGGCATTGCTCTCAAGACATCCTCGGTTTCTATTTCATCATGGCAGAATTGATAGAGTGCAATATTCTCAAGAATCTCTGTCAATATGCCTGTCTCTGAAATCATTTTGTCGAAGTTTTCGTCGATACTCTGCTTTACCGATGCTGAGGATCGTGCGATGACGTTGTTGAGATTTCTCAACGCATTGGAGGTTGTGGAATAATGACCCACTTTGAAATCTTTCCATAAGATATCTATCTTACTCAAGCACCAAAGTAAAGGATTCATCATAACCGCTTGGTCGAATTCCTTCTCACCTAGAGCAGTCGTAAAATGTTCAAAGTTTGTATCGAGCTCCCATCGTCTCTTGAGCACGGGAAGTCGTTCCTTTCTTGCCTCGTCAAATCCCCTCATATGTACGTCCCGCAGCTCCAAGACAAAGATTTCGATTTCACGAAGTTTTCGGGAGAATTGCTGCCGGGCTGTAGTTAGGCTGCCTTGTTCCGAACTCTTTGGTGCTACCGCGTGCAGTTCTCTTAGTTGCTGAGCATGCGTGTTGAGTGCATGCCATAACATGTCAGAGCGGGTATCTGTGTGAATGTCCTCTAAGACTGTGTGGAAACGGCCAGGACCAGTCGTGTTATCTAAGCTGATCCCAACGTATCTTTGAAAGAACTCTGGATTGGTCTGCATTTCGTACTGATGATCTCTCGAGAGATCCGCCATTGATTGAATGACCGATACCAATTTCTGTATATCAAATTCCGGGTTCGTTACATATCGTGCGTTGTATGCTAAGGAGTCCGCGGAGACGGTGTGTCTGATATCCAAAGAAAGTGAAGCATCTCGCTGTGGTAGTGATGGAATTTGATCCAACAGACCCTCAACAATGTCCCTAAGGGTACCCATCATCGAAGCTTGACCCTCGAGTAAGGTAATAGCTCGGGGGTAGCCCATGATCCTGAACGCTATAGATTTCATGCGGTTAGCAACCAAGCACATCAATGGCTTATATTGATATCACTTACAGTGAGCTAGACTTGGTTTGAACTGTGTAAATTCTCCATAGTTTTGTCCATTCATGAGGATCCAACTCATCTGCATATTATCAAATCTAAAAAATCCACTGTTAAAGAATTGGTCCGAGTTGTTTTTGTCAGAAAGTATCCACTTCTCGGGGCTGTATTGTACTCTGCCTTGAAGCAATGCAATCAGTACGTTTGCGTCTTTCGTTAAGTTTTCGATGTTAAGACATGGATTCAGCATAGCGTCTCGATACTTGTCAAACAATTCGATGGACTTATGCTCTGGGCAATATTTCTTCTCGAGACAAAAGTGGCGCTCAAAAAGGTCATGTACAATCATCAGCGGGAATCTCTCTTGCAAGAATGACTTTCGCTGTTCTGGGGACATATCCCTCCACAGTCCTTGGATGGAGCTCCCATGTGCTGTCACCTTGTCGACCAGGTAAAGATGATCCGCGTTCGCTGATTCCTTGAAGTTGTTGATCTTTTTTTGCGCAAGATTGTCGCTCATCTGGGTTCTCCACTCGAAAGCTTCCAAGTGTCTGCTGTTGCAGCCTCCGGGAATGAATTGCGACCGGCATGTATTGCAGGAGCAGTCAAGATTCCCCACCGTGAAGACTAGTTAACCAATTAGTTAGTTGTGAGTCGAACTATAGCATTAGTGTTAGGAAATTCTTACGTTTTCGATCAAGGACAGACATCTTGATTATCTTGCTAGTCGCTCAAACCGCGCGCAATGTGAAGAAGAGTATAGTTTTAAAGATTGCCAAGTGACAGAAGAAACGCTTTGCGGTACAAACGAAGAGTTTGAGGAACGCTGAACAATATTCGGAGAAAAGATCCAAGAGTATACTTGAAGACGGTTGTCAAATAGATTATAGGATCTTATCTATGTGAAGGTTGCCCAGTGGCATCAAAATATGCTCTTGTACAATTGGCAAGTCTCAAGAAGTTGATGAAGTGGTTGAGGAAGATATACAAAAGAGTTCTTGAAGATGGTTGACAAAACAGATGATCTGAGAACTGAGATGGTAGGATATCCTTTAAATGTGGATCGGGATTAGATTCGGCAACCTGTTAAAGCTAATTTCGGGTGGTGAATCAATGATGGAAGAAGTTGATTTTTCTTTTTCACTCTAATGTACAGATACGTTTTTACTCAGAATTGCATAATTGTGTCAATCCCTTGAAGTGTTCTCCGCCTCGGAGATTAGTCTAGATGAATCTAAGATTCATCCTTAGTATATCAATATGGAGTAGGACCTTATATACCTAGGTATATATATAACATGATGCATAATTATTATACTGCATATAGTTAGAAAAAAGTTAGTTCACAGGGATAAAACTTGAGTCTTCAATCTATCTCTACACTCCTTTATTCTGTCTTGTATACTTCTTAGTTAATAACTTTGAAGCCTACCTATTAGATTCATGGATACAAATGAAAATTGTTCAAGACCAATATAGCTTCTAAGCATTTTCATATTCACTCTTTTCCCCGGATCTTACAAAGCAGTCCATGGGTGTGTGTGATTATCTTGAGGTATGATATACTACACATTATTCATTTCTCTTTGATCAGAGATTCACTGGTACTAACGATTAACTCTTTACTACTACTTACTTTCAATCTACAATGGGAAAGGTTACTTGGGGGCTATTCTTTGGTAGATGTATTACTATGTGAATCTTTGTTCAACGTTGGTGGCTTGCTAGACTTGCTCTGTGAATTACAATCTTCACTTGAATTTAGCACATCACATCTCTCATTTCCTTGCTGGTCATCTCTACCTTACTCGTCTTTGAACCTTCAAGCCTCATTAATTCCCATCTTGCAATTACCGGGTATCTGTAAAATAATCTTAAAGGTACCCGAAGCTTCCATCGGAGATTAAGATTTGTCTAGCTTTCATCTTTCCATCGGCATCGGGAGGCACCTGGGCAGTGAATGATATGTGATCTTATCGTTAGCTGAATAAATTTCAACAATCAATTCTCTCTCGGGTTGTTTCGGCTTGGGGATAATCAATCAGATGGGAATACATAACTTGAAGATGAAGGAATAAAGAGAAGAAAGATTGATTGAGACAGTGGAGAATGTCAATTTCAATAACAAAATAAGATAATTTCCTGTCCAGGAAATGGTTTCCTGGAAACCAATAACAACCAAAGATGAATCTCAATTTTAAAGAATCTCATCAAAAACAATCGAATTGAAAGTGACTTTATGGAAGGTCATATCAAACAGCAATGATAATAAATATTGATCTCTGGTAAGGTCCGATCCGTTTATCCCCAAGTCTCCAAGCCACAAGCTACTTCTTCAGAGATGCTGCAACCCTATAATGAAAAAAAAACTCCAAAGTTCTCGCATACAATGCAAGATATATATGAACTTTTTCTCACATGTAATAAGATTGAAATAGCATCTTGGAAGTTCTGAAACGCTTCTCAGGCGTGGACATCCATCTAAAGGCTGAGGATGGTCTCCTCGCTTAGCCCACTCTAATATAATAGGTACTGGTAGGAAATTTTTCCTGCGGGATTATGGTCGGGTGAGGCGAAAAAGCTCTTATTTCGGGAGTATTGGACATACCTATATTGTGAAGATTATTTTGCTGTGAGTGATGACCGGTAAGGAAGTATTCTAATCTTCTGTGCGGAAAGGATGAGCACCTTACCCATGGCATACCGATGTCAAGTTTCCTGAGAGTATCAGCACTGGTTATGACGTGCGTCGTGTATTACTATTACAAAGAAAGTCGGTGATTTGTAAGGTACAGGACTAAGTATTATGTATTCGATATCGGGAGTAGTGCAGAAAGTTACGTATACCTATATATCTTACCACCTACATAACCTCACACCCCCAGGCCATCAAAAATATGCAACAAAATCAAGAGTGAAACTTTGAAATTCAAGAGGTTTCCAGACAGCCACACATCACACTCTCCAAAATTCCCTCAGATCTTCTCAATGGAGAAATCTCCAGCAGGCCGTGTTGTACTTCCATGATGGAGGCGGTAAGGGATTTGAAGACTGCTTCGGTGATCATTGGCAATTATTAGAGGCGTAGTAAGTGATAGAACTGTGACTGCTGGTCATAGTGAGAGCGAGTTGGAGTTAATGGTGTAGATACGTTCCTCGTACGAACTATTATTCCACCAAGAATATCATCGAGAAGACAACTCTCTCGTTCGTGTAGTTCAAACTTCAAAGTACCTTTAAGAGTTGGAGGAAACCCAGTTCCTTCTTCTGCAACGCCGACAGTGCCATGCAGAACCGAAATGGTAACTTATATCGAAGGAACTTATGATATCAAAGCTACCACTCGATGCCCATAGATCGAGTTAGCCAAAACATACGCAACATGGCAGGAGTATCTTGGATATATATCCATATTTAGAAGGAGCCGGGAGTTCTCAATGACTAAACCCCCAGAGGTATAGAGAAATCCGGAACCCACCATCACTACAACGACGCTAATCGATATAACCACCCCAAGAGACCAAGTATGCTCTTTCTTCTCCTTCTCTCTCTCTCCCGGGACCCCTAGATCTTCAAGAACTGGCATTGCCGCATTGCCGCATTGCCGCATTGCCGCATTGCCGCATTACCGCATTGTCGCATCACTCAACCGCAAACACCATCATCCC
>NGKI01000019.1:617435-630623 GCA_002162615.1 Myriosclerotinia duriaeana
AAAAAAAAAAAAAAAAAGTGTTTGCGAGTTAAACTTCTTCACCGCATATCCAGCAGTCCCATCATGCAACATCCAAGTCAAAGAAGGGGGGGGGAGAAGAAAAAGAGAGAACAAGAAAGAATCCCACACACACTCCCAAGAACCCAGTAACTCGTTCGCTTCGCTTTCGGAAACACGACTGACCGACTCATCATCTATAAACCGCAGTCTACGTTTTCTCGGGAGGAAAGAGCTACTTCCCCTCCACCTCCACTACCATCTATAAATCTAAAAAAAACCATCGAATCTCATCAAAGCCCATCGAGCCCCGGCACTAAATAAACCGTCGGGTTACTACTCATTGTTTTCCCCTTCCTTTCCCCCTTCCTGCTTAATTTCCATCCCTCCTTCCCCTTCCACACACATGAAAAATCCACGACCCATCCCTATCCCCTACCCCTTCCCCTTATCGGAGCCAAATCCGCACACCGCACATACATGTATTCATCCACCCCATCCACCTAAGAGGAATTTACCACCTCCTTCCACCCACCACCCTCCACCCAACTCCTTTCCTCCCCCAAAAGCGAAAACTCCATCCAATAAACCAAACAAAAAAAAACCACTAATCCACCATCACACACCACCACCACCACACATCAAAGAGCTCAAGAATCACATAGAAACAATCTCAAAAAAAATATTCTACCATTCGCATATACGCATACCTAGTGCTCATGTAATATAATTGCTGCATCCCATCACATCACATCCCATCATGATACAGTTCCTTCTATACCCCCTCCGAACCCGCTTCGATCCCCATCCCCATCCCCAATCCCACCAACCGCCATCCAGATCCTCACGCGCCAAGACATCCTGATCCCCACCAATCGCCTCCAACGTCGCCCCCCAGTACAACAACCGAAGCAAATAGCAAACACACACCTATATCTTCTTCCCCCATCCAGTATCCAGAAATTATTTCATCTACATACTGCAATAGCAGTCCTTGCCCACCTTCCACCGTCCACCCATTGACCAATACCCCACCCCCACCCCCACCCACATACCATAGCAGAAAGAAAAGAAAAATGTATTCGAGGAAAAAAAAAGTCAAATGTACATAGAGATCATTAATTGACATAAGACCCCCGCTAAAATTCCCATCCCATCCCATGCAAAACACTCCAACCATTGTGGCATTGCCTTTCCATTGCTTTCCTTTTTACTCCCCCCAGGCCATTGACACCCAATCCCAAACCTCAAATCCCGCAAGGCCCGAGCTAAAACAAAGAAGCTTTTATTCTTAATCTCATTAACTTTATGGGTTTCCGGTTCCTGGGTTCGTCGAAGAAGAAATTTGAGTAGGAGCAATCCTTCTCTTTTTCTTTTCATGCCCAGTTCCAGTTCCAGCTCCAGCATCTTCTTTCTCGCTCTCACTTGCATCACCAGGACGTTTGATTCCCACCACCGAGCTAGTAGTACTTCGAGGAGTCTGTGGAGGTGTTGCCATTGGTATTCCTGATGTCATGTTTGTGGCGGCGATACTCGGAACACTACCTGTCAATGGAGTTGGATTACTGATGATCGTACCCAGTGCTGGTGTGGCGTAAGAGGATTGTGTTGCAACCGATGACGTGGAATTTGATCGTGTGGGTGAAGAGGGTCGGAAATTTGCGATAGGAGCAGGAGGCGATGGTGCAACCATAGGATTAGAAGAAGTTCGATAGTGATTGTTTGAGATGAGAAATGGTGATGAAGGCGCAATCCCAGCTGTTGGTGTTGCCATAGGAGTATTTTGGTTTGATGAAACTGCCGAACCACTAATGAATGGACGTTTTGCAGTTGGTATTTCTTCGTCGTAAATTTGACCCAGTTCACCGGGCGCGAAAGTTAACGTTGAACAAAAACCATCCGAAGAAGTCATCAATAACGTTGTTCCATCAGTTGACCTGAAATAATTAGCTTTCGTCAAACCCCAATGCTTTAAAATAATCATACCAAGATAAATCTGTAAAAGTCGCACAATGCAGATTGCTCACTATACAAAGTGGGGTTTGTTGTTGTGTATCATACAACAAAACTGAATCCTCCGTGGCTACAGCGTAAACCATACGATAAGGTAAAGAAAATGCCATTGTTGGACCTTGAGAGGCTGAGTTCGTTTCGATCTCCAAAGGTCTTGGTTTCGATGAAGAGCTGGGTCTTGACGAGTCACTACTTTGTGATACAAGTGGGGGCGGCTCCATTGATGCATTGGATGGTGATTTGGGAATCATCGCTGGCTCTGGTAATGCTGCCATTGTGTCATCGGCGGAAGATGTGTCGATGGTGATATATTTAGTAATGGGCGAGGGAGCTTTCCGTGTTGTATAATAAACTGGAGAGCATTTGACAGCAACAGAAGGTTTCTTGTGTCCCGGTAAATGAGCGACAGGAGGCTTGTTAATTCCACCTCTTGTATAGATATAGACCGTATTAATCACTTCATACATCATTTTCGCACCCTCTTCTGATCCCTTATGTTGTGTTTGATATTGACCGGCTGGTGTAAAAAGAAGACTGCCATCAGGTGTAAATGCGAGTCTACGGAAAAATGACTTGAGGGTTTCATTGGCGTAGATATTGGCATTTTTGACTCCAAGTCCAATCATCGAATATGGTTTTGGCGATGCTTCCATGGGCATTACGGCAGGCAATGGCATAGAAGGTGCAGGGGAGGCTGATCTTCGCATAGACATTGCGGGAGAAGACGCACCAAAGGAAGATCTCCTGCTGTGGCTGATAACACTAGGAGGATTCATTGGTAATGCCATGGAAGTTGGTGTACCTGGGCATGACGGTCCTGGTGACCCTATCGTATTTGGGGTTTCTGGTGGAAATTGTGACCGAAAGCCAAGCTCAGGTGGTGCTGGACTATTGGAGGATATTCTCCTCCCAGGTAAATCCATCTTCGAATTATGTCCAATCTTTTTTGGTTCCTCCCGGTTGTCAAGACTGAATTGCCCATCTTTCGTTCTCAGAGTATAAATGTGGACAGATCGATCGGATGATTGTGTCGCGATATACTCATTCAACGGATCCCAAGCAACACCTTGAACATAATGTTGATGCTCAGCGATTTGTCTAATGAGTTGACCTAGATGCGATTGATTAATTTCTATTTTGTGCGAGACCAATATTTTGATCGCATACCAGTTTGAGCATTGTATATCCTCGCAACGTTATCCATACTCCCAATTATGAAGTAAATTGAATCTGGAGACCAAGCCAAATCGTATATTTCAGCACCAGATGATCTACACATATGTTTGGTTCGCCATGTCTCCTTTTCTTCGAACCCATCCCCTCCGAATGCAGGTGTAATATTTGAAGCTTCGCTAGGTACCCATAGTAGTACATTCCCGTCGTCTCCGGCAGATGCCAGTAATTCCCCTACAAGATTGATCAGCCTCATTCCATCTCGGTGTGGATAAACTTTGCCTTCATACCTTTCGGAGCCCATCTTACTACATTAACTGCTTGAGTATGTTTTTGTAAAGTGGCTAGATACTCAATCTTGCGGTCTTCTCCTTCGGAATCTATTTTCCATAACTGTTTAAAAATTAGTATTTCCTTCATATCTCGATTCCGGAGAAACTCAACATACCCTAACATTTGAATCTCCTCCGGCAGTAGCTAATCTTCCCTTTCCAGCCCTTTCCCAATCACAACTATATATAGGAGAGTTCTGATCATGCCAGTTAATGATTAAGGGTGTAGCTTTCATGGTGTCGGTATCTTTCGAGGTCGAACAAGGTCTTGGAATGAGCGTTGGTCGAGGATTGCCCAATATTTTCGCAATTCAACCCGTAACCTTATCTTTTCGCCGATCGATCCGGAGGGGCCCCTTTATGTGAAAAGTATCTTGGGAGGTCAAGTTAGAAGAGTGTAGAATTGAATGATGATCTGATTGAGGAGTTTGAAAGTTTTTGAATGCTGCTGGTACTACGATTATAGAGTCGGGTAGGTAGGTAGTTCTAGATTTCAGTAGGAGATAAGAAGAAAGATTGCAGAAGATTGTTCATGAGGAGTCTATTGTAGGTAGGTAGTTGAAGGTCAATGAACAATGAATGAATCAAGTGAATTTGTTTCAAGAGTAAATCTTCAATTGATGTGTGGAGAGGATGATGATCATAAGTGGTAGGTAGAGGTAGAATCGAAACGTTGATGTCTCATAAAGGTTGTACCCAGACCCAAGATCAGCAAGGTATGGGTGTGTGGGTGGTGGGTGGTGGGTGGTGGTGGTATGGGTACAAGGAGCTTTCTGCGCGTCCAATAAATTTTACGCGTTCATTGAATTTAGAATGCTTAAAAGGGTATAATTTATTATAAATCTTTTTCTTTTTAAATATTAAAAGCAATACAAAATATAACAGATTTATATATATATATATATGCCTATATATACATATTTCATATTTAACATTCTTCTCTGGCTAGATTTGATGATAGTCAATCAACCCCTTCATTCTCAATGATTGATTGGCTCCTTGTCAGGCCGGTCAAACGAAAGCTTCTTCTGCTTGGAAGAACGTCATGTCACATCTTTGATATATGTAACTCAAGGCACGGAGTACAAGTATGAGCAGTCAATGTAACAAACTCCCCCTTAGGTACCTAGCTTTCTTTCTTTCTTTTCATAGGAAAGATGTAAAGTAAAAGTAAAGTAAAGTAAAAGTTATACTCTCCGTATCTTCCGATTACTTTTCAACACATTAACAATAATATTAGAGAACTCATCGTTGCTATAGATGCAAGTACCTAGTCTTAGATAGAGTGGGTTCTTTCTTTCTACCTTTTACCGGTTGACTTGTACAGATTATACTTTGTACCTGATCCTCGCTCGCGTGGAGTATAAGTAAGCTTTTCCTATCGGGTCCCAGACTTCCCACTACTACTGTACTTTGCTTGACGTACACTGTTACAGACAACGATTGCAGTCAAACTAATGTACTAGAGTGGAGGTTGTTGATATGACTCGAGCGAGTCGGTAGGGTCAGTCAGTTCCCGGACCTAAATCTCGCCCTGGACCCTCTGAACCGAAAAAAAAATGGACGCATCATAGGAGGTTTTCTTTCACATTTCAATGGATCTGATTATCGTGGCAACAGTGTCGGTCTAGTCTAGCCTGGTCTGGCCTTGTTAACCTCCTCAACCATCGTCGGTGTACCGTGTAGGTGATGCAGTAGGTTGAAGTGTGGGGTGATAGGGAAACCCCCCTGGGCCCCCTCCGTGAATGCAAGATGCTTTCTGCATCAAACCACCATGGTCCATTATGGGTAAAGACGCGACAGCCAGGTAGGTGGGTAGGTAGGTAATGATTAGGTAAAGTTATGATAACTACTAGGTATTACTGTAGGTATTTTCCATTAATCCTCTTCCTCTTGGCCATCATTATTGGCTGTGAAGATTGGATGCTTACCAAGCTACTGTACTTCTATTCCCATGAATCCCATCCATTGATAACCTTGAAGTCTTTTTGCTGACGACCGCAATCATGTGCTACTACGTGGTACTAGGTACCTAGTATGTATGTGTATGTACTCCATGCTTATTAATGAGAATCATGAGATGCTTTTGTAAATTGTGACTGACTTCATCCACACCGCTCTCGGTCAGCCTGAAGAGGAAGGCCGTTTAGGAATTACCTAGAACTTGGAAGTCCTCGTATCAACTCACCTGCACAGGGCTCCTTATACTATCACTACTACTGTACTTTCAGAGTCAACCTTGCTGATGATCTATCGCGGCTTTATATTGAACCTTTTCCGATTCCCTGGTGATATGGAGGTTTGGTATGACCGTATGAGTAAGAGATAGTTGCTGACGTATTTTATCTATCCAGATAGGTAGGTAGTCATCTCATAACTACAAAAATACTCTACTCTACATGATGGTATATAATACACATGGAGAAAACGAGGCAACCAAGAAGAAAAAAAAGGCGGCGATGGTATGCATGAAATTTTACCCCAAAAGATGGAAGGTTATCCCAAGGATACTATCATTTTGATGATGAGACAGACGGTGGCCAGGTTACGAATACAATAGATCCATCCAATTGAAGAGTAAATGACGCTCCGCTGGCTCTCCGAGGGCCACTGCCGTGGAGGCAGACTATCATGATGCTGCTGCTATTGTTATTCTATATAACAAATAATATATGGAAAAATATCTGTAAGTGATGAATGATATATGAGGCGAATATCAGATCAGAATAGAATACCTGCACTTACACCCTCCCTCACTTACACCTACACTGTCTACTCGGTAAGGAATCACATCTTATCTCATTGATTTTCCGTCATGTCATCCATCATATCCCATATCTAACTACCTACTAGGTAGGTAGTATGATCGACCTTATCCCCGGGCCACCATTGATTTTGGAGATTTGAGAACAAACTTCACTGACCTCGATATACCTACCTACCTACCTACCTACCTACCTACCTACCTATATTATATCTTCATTTTTGACTTTCTATATACTTTATATACCTACTTTACTAACCTTGGAATACTCAACATCCTCGATATCAAAGGTATCCATCCATGGATATACATCATCTTTCAATCCGTCAGCTCAAACAATGATTTTCTAAACGGTCAATGAATCTTATCCATCCATCCATCCATCATCTACTGCAGACTCCACCAACTACCAACACCCCACCAACCACCAACCATCATCCTTCGATAAAGCTCGAATCTATCCTCTCGAGTCTATGGACCATCTCCCCGCCCTTTTTTTTCTGCTGCTCCAAAATTAATTTAAATCTCAAACTTCAAACATTCATCAGATTATTGTTATAATCTTTAATTATCAAATTTTTATATACTCAACTAACTACAAATATTCACTCTTCATTCACTCTTCACTCTTTTTGGATTCACCACCAATCAATTTCAATCTCCTTGTACTCTGTCCGTACTACGACTCCTCGACTCGACTCGATAAATTATCTTGCCGGATGAGTCAAATTTACTACAAATTTCCTACCCGCTACAATTCGAATCTGTCCTAGGCTGAATTATATTTTGACTACTAAAGTAAATTTCATATATTCTTCCCTCGGTCACAAAGAAGTATCTGGGTAATCTTCTAGGGATCTTTCTTACAATTTGCATTTACAGTCGTCGTCTTCTCCTTCGAATCATCCTTGGCTTATATTTAGAATCGGCAATATCATCTGAAGCAGTCTTCTTTCTAGTACTTGCAAATTGATATATGTCAGTAGAGTAGAGAATGCTCTTGAAATTTACAAGTCCCTTCTCCGCAAACTAGACAATCCAAGATGATAGACTTCAACTTGGGTTCCCTTGCGGCTGCAATTGCCGGTCTTCTTGTGGTCATTGTCCTCACTTTGCCTGCTGTATTCTCTATAATCTCTCATTTTCGTGAGAAAGGAAAGCAAATATCAGATACCTATACAGATAAAGATGGAGTTGCCACGGAAGAAACAATTGCTGCTTTTTCAACAAAGGTTCCAAAGACATTACTCATCATATCTACACTTCTTGGATTTGGAACATCTTTAACTCTTGCCATTTTGGATCTCTTTCATCACAATGGTTTGAAGCTTGAAGATTGGATCAATGTGGCATTATGGGTAAGTTATGGCGTCCACGTATACGAGCAATACATGATTTTACTAACTCTATTATAGTTTTTCGTTCTGCTTCAAGCAGCTAGCACTATTCTAGGTAGAAGTCCTACAAAGGCATTCGCCAATGGTGCTCGTACATCGGTCTCCAGCATCTTCCTCTTTGCCCTTTGTCTCTACGAAGATGATCTAATAGTGGAGGATCAATCTGCCCAGGGCCATTTTAGTTCAAGTGCGACTTTCTGGCTTCGCATATGTCAATTGATACTCGCCTTATCTGTCGCCATTTCCGGGGTCTCCTTCCCTCGCCGTCCTCATGTTACTCAACATAACCACCCGGTCGATGGTATGTTGTCCGTTTCGGCGCTTGGGAGATATACTTTTGCCTGGGTTGGAGATATACTAGCTTTAGCCTCTGATAAGAAGCGCCTGGAGTTACAGGATCTACCTAAAATGAACCATTATACCAGGGCGAAGGACCTCAGTGAAGCCTGGGAGGAGAGGAAGCATACCAAAGCGCTCTGGATCGAGATCTTCCTGGCCCATAAATCGTCTTTCGTCATCCAATGGATCCTTACAGTATTCCAAGCTTTTGGAAATTTTGCACCACAATTCGTGACGTTTCAAATTTTGAAGATATTGGAGAATCGTCAACCTGGTGACAAAGTACCGTTCGCAGCTTGGATTTGGGTAGCGACATTATTTTTGGTTACTTTGGCCGCAGCTTGGATTGAAAACTGGATGTTTTGGATATCTTGGTCCGAACTCGCAATTCCTATCAGATCACAATTATCTGCTCAAATTTTCCAGAAAGCTATGAGACGTAAGGATGTGAAAGGTGCCGCTAGAACTGGGAAGAAGTCCACGGCTGTTACATCCGATGCAGCTCAAGAGTCTATCACACAAGACAAGCCAGAAGAGGACGAAGAAGAGGATAGTGATCCAAAGGGAAAGCAATCTACGGTCAATTTGATTGGTGTTGATGCTAAGAGATTATCTGACTTTTGCTCATTTAACAACTACTTTCCCGGTGCAGTTTTCA
The DNA here is from genome assembly GCA_002162615.1 of Myriosclerotinia duriaeana. Classification (NCBI taxonomy): domain Eukaryota; kingdom Fungi; phylum Ascomycota; class Leotiomycetes; order Helotiales; family Sclerotiniaceae; genus Myriosclerotinia; species Myriosclerotinia duriaeana. The sequence continues at coordinate 626,109 of NGKI01000019.1, forward strand.
AGCTTCTTGTCTCTTTCTCCTTCTTGATCAGTATCATTGGATGGAAGAGTTTGGTTGCAGGGATGTTGGCAATGTCTTTGACTATTCCTCTTAACATTTACTTCAGCAAACGTTATTCAGCAGCTCAAGATAGATTGATGAAAGTCAGAGATGTGAAAATGGCAGTTGTGACTGAAGCACTTCAAGGCATTCGACAAATCAAGTTCTCCGCACTGGAATCGAATTGGGGCAACAAAATTGGACTGGTCCGAAAGAAGGAGTTGGACGAACAATGGAGTGTCTATTTGAATGACACAATGCTACTATTTTGCTGGATTACAAGCCCTATCGCCCTGGCCGCGGTAGCTTTAGCGGTATATGCATACATCCATGGAGTTCTCCTACCTTCAGTCGCCTTTACTGCTATTGGTGTCTTTGTCAATCTTGAGGTTACGCTGAGTGTTATCCCAGAACTCACCACCGACTTAATTGATGCCTATATTTCTGTCAAGCGTATTGAAAGATACTTGGGCGGGGCAGAGATATTCGAGAGTACCAGTGACGCTCCCAATGTTTCATTCGAGAAAGCTTCGATTGCATGGCCATGTGCTGAGGGTGAAGATGAAATGGACGGAAATGAAAGATATGTTCTCAGGAATGTTGATGTCTCGTTTCCCCGAGGAGAATTGAGTGTCATTAGCGGTAAAACTGGCACTGGTAAAAGTCTGATGCTAGCTTCGATCCTTGGAGAGGTTGATATCCTTGCCGGTAAAGTTCATGTTCCTCGAGGTCCAAAAGCCGAAGATCGACATGACCACCTTGCCAATAAAGATAACTGGATCATTCCATCCTCAGTTGCTTTCGTTGCTCAGATACCCTGGATTGAAAATGCTAGTATCAAAGACAATATTCTTTTTGGACTACCACTTGACGAAGAACGTTATCAGAAGGTTGTCGAATACTGTGCTCTTCGAAAAGACTTGGAAATGCTTGGCGATGGCGAAAATACTGAAATCGGCGCAAATGGTATCAACTTGAGTGGTGGACAGAGATGGAGAGTTACGTTTGCTCGAGCTCTGTACTCTCGTGCTGGCATATTGGTTCTTGACGATATCTTCAGTGCAGTCGATGCTCATGTTGGTCGATTTATTTACGAAAAAGGTCTTACTGGCGAACTTGGTACCGGGCGTACTCGTATCCTGGTTACTCATCACGTCTCTCTCTGCAAAGCTAAAGCTAAATACGTCGTTGAGCTCGGTGATGGAACTGTAGAGAGTGCAGGCTTTCTTTCAGATTTGGAGGAAGCAGGTACACTAGAACGTATTATCAGTCACGAAGAAACAGCCGAGCAAATCACCGAAGACGAGTCTCCCATTACGGTATCGGAGTCATCTACTTTTATCAATCCATCCGAGTCGTCCGATGATGAAAATACTAATGGCAACTCATTAGCGAATGTTGTATCACGAAAGGAAGATCCAAAGAAATTCGTTGAAGAAGAGACAAGAGAGCGTGGTAGTGTTAAAGCCAAAGTTTATGGTCATTATATCCAAGCTTCTGGTGGATGGTCATTTTGGATATTTGTCTTGATTGCCTTCTTCGGACAGCAATCCTTAGTCACTGGTGAGATATGAGTAATCATTGCCTACTTTGAAAATTGCTAACGCCTGTTTAGGTCGCTCTTGGTGGTTGAAACTTTGGACAGCAAGTTACGAAGAACCTAGCGTGACTAAATCCGTGTTCACAATGCAGACTAATTACTTACCACTATACGGGAATACTCACAATTCATCATTCCAAGCGGAGACTATTAAGCACGACACTTCATTTTATTTGAGTGTATATGTTGGACTTTCTGCAGTTTCTGCCATAGTAGGAACCCTTCGATATTTCTACGTCTATACTGGATCTATTCGTGCATCTAAGATTCTATTCGAAAGGCTTTGCTTTACTGTTTTGAGAACACCTTTGAGATGGATGGATACAGTTCCACTTGGTAGAATCTTGAATAGATTTACTGCGGATTTCAATGTGGTTGATGGAAGACTAGCCAATGACATTGCATTTGGAGCAAATAATCTCTTTGCATTGGTTGGTATCATTTGCACAGGGTACGTAAATCAAACTCCGTTTTCATTCATCAAAACTAATGAGATAACAGTATCTTCGTCTCTCCATGGGTTCTTCTCATGTCTTCGATTCTACTAGCACTTTGTGTTTATATTGCAATTCTCTACCTACCTGGTGCCAGAGAAGTCAAGAGACTCGAATCAACTGCTAAATCTCCAATCTTCGAACAATTCGGTTCCGCTCTCACTGGTGTTGGTACTATCCGGGCTTTCGATAAGACTGACGTCTACATCAAAAGCATGTGGGGAAAGATTGATGATCATTCCACTACATTCTGGCATTTGTGGGCTTTTAATCGCTGGATGGGATGGCGTATGAATTTTATTGGTGGATTCTTTGCTACGATTGTCGCTATCGTGATCATTCTCATTCCTTCTATCGATGCAGCACTTGCTGGTTTCGCTTTATCTTTCGCACTGACTTATGGTCAGACGGTGATGTGGACGATTCGTCATTATACTAACCTGGAGCTTAATATGAACGTAAGTTTAAGATCTATTTTTTTTCACATCACAGCCCCTTGTATTTAACTTCATTTGAACTTTTGATCAATTGTATACTTTCCACTTCCTTGCATTTGTTCCTTATTTTTCACCAAGTCCTCCCCTCGTAGGCATTCACTAACTTTCCAATGTTATAGGCTGCTGAACGAATTATCGAATACTCAAATCTGAAAACCGAATCTCTAGAAGGACCAGACCCTCCAGCAGCTTGGCCTACTGAAGGTCGTCTTGAAGTCAATGATTTAGTTGTCTCATATGCAGATGATCTTCCACCTGTCCTGAAAGGTCTCACTTTCAGAGTTGAAAGGAGTGAACGAATTGGAGTAGTTGGACGTACTGGAGCTGGTAAATCGTCATTGACACTCGCACTCTTCCGATTCCTCGAAGCCCGCGAAGGATCCATACACATTGACGGTCTAGACATTTCCAAAATTAACTTGCATTCTCTTCGTTCCCGTTTAGCTATCATTCCACAAGATCCTGTTCTATTTTCCGGTACCGTAAGATCGAACCTCGATGCATTTGATGAGCATACCGATTCCGAACTACGCGATGCTCTCGAACGTGTCCAATTAATCCCACCAACTGGTCAAAACACCCCCTCCGCATCAGGAACCTCTACCCCTTCTTTACAAAAAAATAAAAATCCCTTTACATCTCTCACATCCCCCATCACAGAAGGTGGACTCAATCTCTCTCAGGGCCAACGTCAACTCCTTTGTCTCGCCCGCGCCATCGTCTCACATCCTAAAATCATGGTTTTAGATGAAGCTACCTCGGCCGTGGATATGGAAACTGATGCGCTTATTCAGAGATCTATTCGTCAAGAATTTACGGATAGTACGCTTATTGTTATTGCGCATCGTCTTAGTACGATTGCGGATTTCGATAAGATTTTGGTTTTGGGTGAGGGAAAGGTGGTGGAGTTTGGGACGCCGAGGGATCTTTTGGAGTTGAGTGAGGGTGTTTTCAAGGGGATGGTTAGGGAGAGTGGAGAGAGGGAGAGGTTGGAGGAGTTGATTTTGAAGTCGTAGGTGGGTAAATTAGGGTGGGGAAAAGAGTCGTGGAATCTTTTACATCTGTGGAAAAATTGCACAAGTGCGTGTGCGTACGACCGATGAGCTTTTGCTTTTGCTCTTGCTTTCGTTTGCAGATTTGGGTCATTGGCTTTGATGGATATGACAGCGGGGTTGCATAAAAAATTGGGCGTTGGAGAATTGAATTCGTGGGCGATTTCCCAAGCTCCAATGGAGTTTGCTTTTGCGTTGGGGATGATGAGAATGGCATGCATTACGCGTATACGACCTGGAAAGTAAAGAGAAAAATTTGAAATTTCTACTTTAGTTTTGGCTTTGGCTATAGCTTTAGTTGAGGCCATTTTGAAATTTGAACTCTAGTTTAAGATAGGGGGAATGAAAAATGAGAAATGAAAAATGGATTTTTGTGAATTTTGTGATTTTTGTGAATTTTGTGAATTTTGATTGTTGATTACCGGTAAACATGATCCATCATCCATCATTTATCATCCATTATCTATCATTTATTATCCATCATCCATTATCTATTATCCATTATCTATCATCTAAAGTTAATTGAGAGTAGATATAGTATAGATATAGTATAGATGTAGTATAGATGTAGTATAGATGTAGTATAGATGTAGTATAGATACTCGAAATTACAGCAACGCGGGGGATTTTTACCGGTGAGGTGAGAGGTGTGTGATGATAATGGAATAAGTCACAAAACTTGTTCTAATTTCCTTCTATCCTTGTTCGGTTTGCGTGGGTGCAATTGGCTGATATCTTTACGGGAAAGCAGTAGGTGGAGTAATAGTAATGTTAAACGGAATATCTAATACCGGGTCATGGACGGAGGGGTTGATGGAGTGGGGGGTAGGGGG
>NGKI01000019.1:635126-656030 GCA_002162615.1 Myriosclerotinia duriaeana
CCAAAAAAAAAACAAAGCTCCAAACTTACAACAATATCAGTCAAAGCATCATGTTCCCAACAAATCAAAATATTCCCATTCCCCTCATACCCATTTACAGCATCAGCCACACAATCAGAATCATCTCTATCGCAGGAGATATCGACTGTGATGTTGAGATCTGTGGCGAGCGGTTGTACTGTATCGAGAGGACGGGCGCGTTTCCCGTCTGGAAGAGCATTAGCTTATATATTTTTCCATCCCCAATTCCACATCTTCCCCTCCCCTTGCCTCCCCCCCATCATAAATCCACAAAGAGGGATCACAATCCCAAGAACCAACAAAATCAACCAAGCAAAAGTCAAAACATACTCTTCTTAGGCGTCTCCGCCATAATATATCCAATATCATACGCACTCGCATTCCCAAAAACATTACGAAGACACTGTGCGCGTTCTAGACCTAAGGCACTGAGGCCATCACCACCATCGGAAGGCTTTTCTCCATGCCGGATTAGATAGACTGTTTGGGCCGAGGTAAAGATTGGAAGAAGGAGGAGGGAAGGGGTGAGGAATGGGAGCCAAGAGAGCGGGGAGAGGAGATGCATGTTGGGTCTTGGAGCTGGGAATTGGGCAAAGAAGAGGATGAAAACGAAAGAGGGAAATGGGATTGCATATATATATATATATGAAAGTCCCTTGCCACTTCAGAGAAAAAGAAAAAAAAAACCTTATTCACCCATCCCATAACATCCTATCGCACCCCAACATCAAAACGTTCCATGTGCTACAATCTCATTTGTGCAAAGCGTCACTCTTGGCGGATGATCAATCCACGAGTAGACACCCCAGTCATCCAACCGAAATCACGGCGATGCTAAGAGCCAGAGCGCTAGGGAGATGAAATTCAAGTGATCGACGTTTTGGTCAAGGGTATGGATATAAATAGCCCTATATTTGAGCTGATATCTAAGCTGATAAAATACCTTTGGGAAGGAGGTATTCGAGGCAGTCCGTACTTGCGAGTGACTAGTACTCGGGTAAATGCACCGTTACATTTGTCGGGGCACGCCGGGGCTTGGAATGGTGGGGGGTGAGTGCCGAGTGGAGAAATAAAAGGCTTCTCTAATGTATGGTGCGTGTATTGTGATCTAGAAAAATCTCGAGCGCAGGAATATTGTTAGTATCGTGATCTATAATTGTTTTGGTAATGGTTAGCTTAGTAGGGATGACCTTATCACAACATGTGAGGAAATCCTGTTGTAGATCTGCTGAAGATTGAGTAAACTACCCTATGGAAGCATCAATGTAACAGGAATAATATTATTCCTAACCTATACACTGCCGTCGATATCCCCTCCAAGCCGACCCTAAATCCATCCCATTTGCGCACTTCCCCGCCATCATCCCAATCACATCAACAGCAGATTACTCACCACCCCAATTAGCCATTAGCAGGATTATACGCACAATAATCCACGTTCCTCTTCTCCGCAAACCCCCCATTATTCCCCCTCCAAATCGGAAAAGGTCTCGCCTCCCCACTCCCACCAAAAACCGCAAAACTTAGAATAAAAACCATAACCTGCGTGCCCCCATCCAGCGCCGCACTAACCAGATAATTCCACTTCACGAAATAGCCCGGACGATATTTGCGTAAATAGTATTGCGCGAAGAATCCGAGTACGAAGTAGGAGGTTATAGATGCATTGACGCCTACGAAGAGCCAACCCATGTACCAGAGGATGATACTGAGGTTGATGTAGTTGAAGAATTCGATTTTGGTCTTTTTGTAAAGGATCCAGAAGGGGACTGGAACAATGAAACCGACGAGGTAGGCGATAGTTACCCACTGGTATCGTGCGCCTATGGAGAACATGTCGCCGGCGATGGACCATGCGATAGCTAATGTATTGTATTGTTGAACATTTTGTCCGGACCAAATGTTGGAGCCTTCGATTGAAGTGAGGATTTCGAATTGATTCGTAACGATGGTTTTCATCATGATGTAATTGAAGATTGCGCCAATAACGGCACCGAGCATTTGGGCGGTGAAGGTTGCTTTGGGGGAAAGGTGGACGAGTTGGGCTACTTTTAGATCGCGGGCTAGCCATTGGCCTTGCTGGACACCGTTGAAACCAAAGACTGTGAAATACATGTTTGCGAGGGGTTTGCCGGGGTGCATGTAACCGGCTACCATTTGGATGATGGGTTGTTGGTTGAATTGAAAGCCTGTGATTCCATACTAGGGACTTCTTAGCATTGTGTGAATATCTCGTGGAGGGTAACATCAACATACCTGTGCACCAAAGAAAAGAATGAAGACTGCAGCGAAAAGGTTGGAGATGATAAATCCCCACCAAGGAAGTGTAGATTTAACGCCATAACAAGTAGCCAAGCCAACAACAAAACTTAACACTAGAACATTGGCATACCACCAATTGGGCACTTCTTCGTAACCATTCGATACCATCAACTTGTAATGAGGATCCATATCGGGATTGGCTAGAACTTCTCTTTTGTGTTCTTCCTTTGATTTCTTGTTTTTCCAGAAAATCCAAAAACATGGCTCAAGAAGTTTCTTAAGATTGCTCGGCGAGAGAAAGTACCATCCTGCTTTAATATCGTCATAGTTCCATAGAAACATATGAACGATTGTTGCGGTCAATCCCATATTAGTTGTGATAAGGTATGCAACATATGTTCCAGTAAGGTATGGGATGCCGTTTTCGGTCAAACCGGCTTGACTAATCTCATTATTTGCATCCAAGATTAGAGAGAGGTTATACTCAGAATAGACCGTGGAATTGGAGCTGTTGTCGAACAGTAGTTGTGCCAGGAAGGGAAAGTTTCCAGATTCCCAGACGTTTCCATAGTAAATGGCCATGAATAGGACGATACAAAGAAGATATCCGATCATACTGTTGGTAAGAGTGTATAAAGGCATCCATAGTGGAGAACCTAGACTAGCGATGTACTGCCAATCAAAGCTAAGAGATAGGAATCCGAGGCCCTCATTCCCTTGAGAACCACCAAACAGGTTTGTGAACAGGAGGCTATTTTGTCTAGCGAGGCAGAATATGGAAACGCCTTGAAGGAGGGGAAACATATATTCTGGAATAATTTCCCACACAAATATGATGGAAAAGATAATCCAGAATACTTTCAACCGGAAATAAGTTTCTTTTTTATCACGATGAAGAGTCTCGAATAGGGAGACGACGGGGAGATTGATCGGCCATAACATGCGCGTGGGTTGGACTAGCACGTGTCTGAGTAGACCAGCGATTCCAAAGCCAAGAAGTTGAGATGATATAACGAGGAAGATTCCAGCTCCAGGACTAGGATCCACTACAAACGAGTTTGTGTTAGTAGCTATTGATTGCAGGTGACCTTTTGAAGGAAGTGCAATAGTTCAAGCCGTAAAGACTAGGACAAAAAAAAGATGCTTGGACAGTGGGAAGGAGGGGGGGTTGTAGAATAAAAAGAGTCGCTAGTCTTACTATTATAATATAACCTTTGAGCAGCAAGGATCTCTGTTGAGACAGCATTGGTAGCTGAAGCCGAGGCCATGATGACGATGAATCCATGTTCTTTAGAGTTGAAAGGATGAGGATTCAAAAATCGACCAATCTTGCCCTTGCGAGGTATGCAAAATGCCAACGCTTCTCCGAGAGCATAACCAATGACCGTTAGGAAAACAACAGAAACATAAATAGCTTGCGGCTTAAAGTAATATATTTCTTGAAGGACCGAGGCAAACACCGCCAATCCACATCCTAATAATATTCTTAGCTCATCTGGATTTGAAGCAGGTAAATATTGATAACACATACCAATGAAGAATGCGCGAGCTGTCCAAGGATTCAAAGTTGGGTCATCATCGACATGGAGTACATGAGTGACAAGATCTTTAGCATCAGTGACAACGATAGTTTCGCCAAAATGGTCTTCTTTTGCGGCATCGAACAATTCAGTGGAAGGATTGATTTCTACGTCGTTTGTGTTTTTCTCTATATCTGTAGCGGAGGATTTGCCTTGAGCTTGGTAGGGGCTATTTTGGCCAGAAGCAGCAATTTCACTCGATTGATCATGTCTCGAGAGACTGGTATCTGTATCTGCCCTAGCGAAGCCTGGACGATGAGTTGTTTTCATCTTAATAGTATCTCAAGATGCGGGTCGATAGACAAACAAACAATTAAACACTGATAGAAAGAGAATGAGAGGGGCAAGTATCTTTGGGTTGAAATTATTGAAGAATGTTTAGGAAGGAACAAGGGAGGATATGTGTAAGGTTATAACAGTAGAGCAACGGCACAGCAGCACTTTTTTACATTTGAGCGGGGGTTCTTTCCATTATGCCAGATGCCAGAACCCTGGTACTGGAACCTAGATATTCCTGACATTGGAGTAACACTTATCTTGACAATCACAAGCATCCAATGATGTCAATTGCATTGATCACAAAAGATACACCATGTAAAAGTATCATTTTTGACAAACACCTGTGCTACATTGTTGTGATAAAACTCCGAATGGCTGTTATTTTCAAGGTCAATCCTTTCTTGATAGATTAAACCCAAGATGATTAAATGATTGACCATATAAAGTATTAAAGAATTGGACGATACGAAATGCAATCTCTAGATCGCTGATAAATGATATCGGAAGAGGTATACGACTTATCATACCACAATCTTTTGGTGGGCGACATTAATTATCTTCAATATTCCTGCGGCTTTCAATACACAATGAGAGCTTATCGTGTGACAGAAAACGAAGCTTTAAAGCTCCCATAAGAAGCAACCGGGGCATTGATGTCAGCGTAGTCACACCTTCCTAATCAAGTTAAGAACTCCAAGCTGCGGGAATGCACAAAAGCACGCCAGAAGCTTAAGAAAAGCTTAGAAGTGGAAGGATAAAAGCTTATTTTGTGCCACCAATATAAAAGTAGTAAGATTGATCGGTGATTCCAACCAATGACCAACATAATGGCGGATTTGAAGTGGTACAAGTAGTTCGTTCAAATGAGGGGTTTCTGGGGGAAAAGTCTTTTGCTGTGCGATCACTTGATGAAATTCACAAGCCAACATTGCAAAGACTGTTTAGATACAGCCGCTACATACAGCCGCTTAGCTGACTTGCTCGGGCTTACTTATTCAACGAGCACCGAGTCGGCCAATGGAATCTCTGATAGCCAGCCATTGACGATGTTCAAACCCGCCAGGCATTGAATATATTGCCATAATCATACCAAGAATGATGATATTGGCTAATCTTATGGATATATCAAGATAGGCCGCGCCGCTACTTAGGTAAGGAGCCGCAAAATCACCATCGCTTCATATCTCACCACCAGCATACTCGTAGATAGCGAGATATCGATGGCTGCATAGAGACTGAGGAATGTATGGAATTTGAATACTAGCAACTACTCCCGATTCTAGACCGAAGCTGGATGTTTAATGGGTGGCCTGGTCTAGCAATCACATCTGCTCCCAATGCCAATCCGACTTGATCTCTGTTCCTTTAAGAATATGTGTTATCCCTGGGTCCAAGATATTACAGATTTGTGAGAATTCATGCTTCTCGAGCAATAACCTCGTTATCCGTGCTTGGATCGTAGAATGAGAGTCTGACTACAGAATGCGACCGTGGGATATAGGTTCGTTGCGAGTCGAGCTTGGAGATGACTTAGATGAAAAGTATATGTCTAGCATTGTAGCTTTCAATTAATATGAGTATAAGTCGCATCTAATAGCAAACTAGTATACGTTGAAACGCAAATAAACGGTACGAGTCTTGTTCTCTACCGTAAATAAGAGATGTCGTTGTAGTTTTATCAACCTTAACTTAAAAATTCAGGCTTGGCAGGGCTGAGATAAATAAGCTTTGGCCTGTACTTCGTAGGAACCACCCCGTCCGTGCGATGATGCAAACAAAAAGAAAAATAATCTCTAATTCACGACAAAATATCGTTCTGAGTATTTGGGATTGCAATTTTTGCGTTGCGCTGAAATGGATACCTGACCGAGTAATGTTCTCTGTTTACTAATTGATCAGTATCTCCGCAACCATATATGAACTGCTGATTTAATGTTCAGGGTCAATGTCAGCATTCGCGTCGTCATGAGCGTCTTCGCCTCAAGGACGAGATGGCTAAAATACCTAATCGATGGAAGGATATCATAGACACGAAACTCACTTGGTCTCTATCGAAAGTTATATGTACCATATGCCGTTCTGCCATTAATCACGGAAGGCCTACGCAACGAGATTCTGCGATCAACTCGTCAGCACGACTTGAAAGACCACGATAAAGCCCAATAACGTCTTGCAGACCACATCATCTTGTATAACACAAATTGGTTGCATGAAAATACGTATAATGGGGGCTGTTTCCAAGGCTAAAGATTCATCGGGGATGTTTCAAAGATACCTCTCAGATTGAACTTACCTACCTCCATTGCCCTCGACGGAAACCACTCCAAACTATGACCGCTCTAAACAATATTGAACTTCGCGCTCTTTCTTATCCTTGTCAAGTGTATCAACCTCCTTTGCAGCCCAAGGGAATAAAATCTAGGCATAACATAGTTTCTGGGACTTTCCTAATAATGAAGATTGAATGTATATGATGTCCCGTGGGACGCGATATACAGGAGACAAAGCCAATGCCGGTATAGGTTAATGGATTAGTGGAGAGTTCTCCGCAGTCTTGAATTGTATGCTTTGGTCGATGTGCAATTTCTCTGGTATTTGTTGTATACAAGGTTCTAGTTACCCGCTTGCTTGCAAGTGCCCTATGCGTCCCTTCATCATGTCAATGCTGATATTTTTACTATTAATTTCAATCTACGGGGCTCGCGGGGCTCGCGGGGTAAAACAAAAAAGACTCTTCGTGGTAAATCGTTCTCGTGGTAAATCGTTCAATTACCCCGAGCAACATCTAATGAGGTGGATTGTAGAGAGCCTCGTATCTGATTCAGTTCATTTTCAACCTTGAGGAGGATAAAATTCAGACGAGCTGTTAGATCAACGAAGGAGATTCCCACGCAACAATTAATCCCATGCTTCAGCCCCAGTTGTATGAAGTGCGTTGCCCCTAATAACCACTTTCGCTTCCCATAGTTGGTAAGCGAATTTGGGCGGTCCTAGTGCCCGTGAACCCGTTATGTCCGCCACCGCATGACATCCAATCTATTGTTTGTTTACTTATGACATTGCTTTGATTGGATGGATGAATGAGTGAATGGGTGAATGCTTTTGGCATCCATGCTATCAATGTACCCAATAGATAGGAATGGAGTGACTTGTAAGGTTTGAAAGCCCTGTTATTTCGATTCAGGTTCTTGATACCAGTAGCTCTATCCAGCTACTATTGGAGATAAAGAAAATACGGCTACTATAAAGTGGTCTCTGTTATGGAATATAATCTGGCTACTGCCCTTCTGCGAATGACTCCCATCAGACTTGGCATGGATATGCTAGAGCGCTGGGTGCTCAAAATGGTCATTTTGAAATACTTTGAGAGAAACATGACATTTTCCTTTTTTGTAGCGACTTATCTGAGACCACTATAAAATTCCCACATGGAACTTATTATATTAGTGCGAATTTTCTACTGCACTTTTTGTTTCTATTTATAGAATCTTAGATTGTCTATTTTCCGAGGAGAGTTATCATCAAAAGATAGACCATACAAAGCACATTCTACTCTTATGTTCTCATAAATACAACTTCTCAAGGCACAAGAGATATGAGTTCCTTGGTATAGTCACCAATTTTAGATTTTGAAGAGAGTCCATATAGGTTATGGACCTTCTGGCGAGGCAATCTTACAAGTAACCTAAGATGATAATGTCGAAAAGAGGGTCGCCTCAACAGATCCAAATTGTAACAACGTAGCAATCCGAGCTGACTGGCTCAACATCCGAATTTTGCCTCATGGCCTCTAGTACTGTGAAAATTGTAGGTCGAGTATACATACGTCCCAATAGCATAAATGGGAGGAAGATAAGAAGATACAACATGATGGTATACAGAAAGTGTACTTTATAGCACAAGATGCATTTAGATTGGATCTTTCATCGTTATGAAGGAGCTTACTAATCAATAATGAGATTTTCTCCATCCTCTACTTCAAACAATTTCTAGACAATTTTGTTCTCTAGCTTATATCATTTATTTGAGTGGTCCCTCGGAAACTGTGTTCTTTCAATATTTCAGAACAAAGAGTGAGGATAGTTTAATTGTTAACGAAGGCTTATAATGTCAACGTCCGACCAACAATCCTCAATATGTTTATTTAACATTTTTGTTTCAATAACCTGGTCGAAGTTGCGCATCGACAGTAATCTCAATATTATAGCCGTCTGTATACAATTGCACTATGTGTCTTAAAACACTCTGTACTTACACTTTATGTGGTCAATGTCCACACTCTTGGATTGTACATCCTTGTGTCTCTAAAGGACTCTGCCAAGTGGTGGCGGAGCATCCTTTTACCCTCAGAGATTACTGCCCTGACTGTTATATGGTGGAAGATCCTAGGAAGGATCTTTCGACAGATGTTTATAAGGGAACACTTTGGGAGTTCACACTGTCTCACTTCGAAAAATACAATACACGTGGTATGATTGATGCTATATATGACAGAGCACAGGCCTTTGTAGATGATTAAATTGACCCGGCTGATAGGGACAACCTTTACGTCTTTTGCTCCTCAGAGAGATTCAATGTGGATGTTTATCAACATATCATGAGGCTAGTATATGACCAACTTTTACCTCATTTTTGGTTGACTGTCCAGGAAGGTCGAGGAAACGAAATTACAAGAGAACGCAGGATATTGATGTTGCAATTGCGACAGGCATTTTTACTAGACTTTGCTTTCAATCTGTTAGCAACGAAGGCTAAAGAAGCAGACAACGAGGTTGCATGGAGAAAAGCAATGGGAATGCATTCTCGGTGGCTCACGTCAATTGTCGACAATCCGCCGGACGATCGATGTGCCGTTGACCTTGACTCGCTAGCCAACGAAGAAGCTGTATTAAGCCTTCCATGCGGGCATATGTTTCATGAATACTGTCTTGAGTCATATAACGTAGGCGATAGATGCCCGATGTGCCGAAGGGAGTCCCGTGGTCCACTTCCTGATATATCAGTGGCTAATTATGGCCCAATTCCTCGATGGATAGAAGCAATTGCTCCTTTTCAGCGCCCTCGAATCGATCAAGAGCTTCGCTCCCTACCTCCGCCTACAGATGATGACATTGCTAGATTGCAGCACAAACGCTCGAAGCAATGGAAAGGAGAATGCACCAGGCTACGGCATCATTGGAGACAATTTATCTAGATTGCTTACCAAATGATATTGAATATATACTCGATCTTCGCGAAGATAGAAAGGGTAAAGGTGGGGAGGAAACTTTAGAGAAAATATTGCGTTTGGTTTTACACCTCTGGAGGCTGGCTATTATTACACGGGATAAAGCAATAGAAGACCTAGACTTTGCCTTATACCACAAGTCTCTGTTTGAAGATCCGAAATAGGTTAATTAGCGTAGCTCAAGACCTCGGAGATGGGTTCTATTAATCTGAAAAAGAATCTTTTGCTATAAATTTATAAATGCTAAGTCTGGAAAGGTGGATACATGTGATGGCTTTAGTGCTTGTTTCCTCTCTGTCCAATTTGCTATATCACCGGCGCAAGACTGCGAGGACCGGGCCCAACTCAATAATCGCATTGTTGTTGCTACTTGTCAGACTAAATCATGCGTGGTATCTAGTACTATGGTTGGTAACCCTCTATCTTATCCACACTTTATAATGATTCTGCAAGATATTTTAGGTAAAATTTATATAAAAAAGGCACCCTCGGAGAAGATGAACGGAGTTGGTTGCAGAATACACGGCGGGGTTTTCTTTTTTCTGCTGGAGACATTGGTAGGATCGCAATTATTCTCAGGAATCGTCCCTATCAGGTATTTATACAGGTAATTTGAATGAGCGTTTGCATCGTAATAATAATTAGAAATTTGAGTTGTTAATGGAGCGTATGAGCTATAGGCCTGTAAACAGCAGCATTCTAATCTCCGAGCTCAATAAGAATCATCCAAATGCCCCAGCCCCATAATGCACCCGATTGAAACCGCCACTCTTCCTCCACATTAAGTCTAATAAATCCAACCAGAACTATGGCCGACGGGAAGCAAAGCTACAAGAGAAGTATTACCCTAGGCTTTCTTAAATAACTCCTCGGATGGTTCTCTCTTTGCGAAACCATGACCGGCGGGAAATAATGAAATAAGGGAGGAGGCATCGGCTCTCATAACGTCTTCATCTGGCCCGCGTTACTTCCTGCTTTTATTGGTAGGATAGGGTAAATACCCTACAAGATTTTTCTGGATATGGGTATATCTTTGAATACGTGGATGGTATAGGGCTGTACACGATATATGATGTAATGATGTAGGGATATCGGGTAATATTAGTCCTCTTTAGCTTACCTTTAGCGAAACTACAGCAACTCCTCTCTCTTATTCGTGCCCACTTCAATCCTGGTGACATCATAATTGCTACTAGCAACTATCTTTCCTAATTCTTTTTGCCAGACACAACAGGCCAAATTTGCGAAAACCCTGCTTCATCAAACACGCGTTCCAGTCATCTTTCCCTATCGCCCACTCTATGATCTTAAAGTCTCCCCCGAAACGAGGAGGAAATATTCGAAAGATCTTCATGATCGTGATACTTCAAAATCCCAAAAGAAATATGCTCGCAAATATCCCCAGCACTTTGTCAAAAATAGAATCAACCTCTCGTTCTTCACAGGGATCACAGATTGAAAACTTGTTCAATCAATGTATCAAAGCGTATGATGGTCGTATCAATTTATGGGAGAAGAATTGAAGTAATCAAGAAAGAGTTAAGCGCTACCAGATATGTTTCAATCACTGGCCCGCAAAGGCAGAGTTTGAAAAGACTATTGAGGCAATGGAGAGAATTGAATGAGGGTGTTTGCAATTGGTAATGAATTTTTCTTTAAAAAGAAATATGGAGTTATTGGAAAATGATGATATCATTTAATTTGTGGGTAGATGGGTAGATGGGTAGATTGGTAGATGGAAAAATCATCAGATACTTTAATGTGCGCTTCTCTTCATATTAATAAAAAAAGTTGTAGCATTTTAGTTTGCTATTCAAAATATAAAATTCATGATGATGACCATTATGTACAAAAGTATCTAGTTGTAAATCCATAACAGACAGATATAAGAGTTCTGATTTTTACCCGTCGCACACCGTGACGTTTTCTAATCTTACATATCATTAGCTTTATAATAGCTCTTTTGGATAAAAAATTTATTCATTTTTGATAACTTTCATTGGTATTGATGTATATATATATTTGTTTTTTACTATTGAAAAGGTATTTTAATTTAAAGTGAAAATATTACAAGTATATACGCGTCATATATGCGGTGGTTGAAGCCCACACTCTTATGATTTTTGGTATAGATTGCTCTGCTGTAAGCTTCCGATAAGTTCGTGCACCCCCTTTTGCACTCTGGGTTTATGTAAAGGATTTGTGCCCTTGGAAAGAAGATCTGTGACATGATTGATCTAGTCGGACAGAGGACGGTGATGGCCTGGGACTCTACACAAAAATACCATATTCTCCGTCACGAATGCATAACTAAGACTCCTTTAGCTCGATCACATTCATGTGTTTATTTGGTCATTAACGGCAACTTCATTCGTAGTCTCTATCCTATTTTCCAGGATCCTTATCAGCAGATGATTGATGAGATGGATTGTTCCAAACATGGACAAGGTTCGCGAGCAAAGAAGGGAACATATCACACATACCAACTCGAAGGCCATCACACTGGCTGAGCGCGACGATATCATCCAGGAAGACTAAATCGGCTTTTTGCTCGGCAAGGAAGAAACCGATACTTCGAACATGTTCTTGATCGCACAAGTGCACCCTCTCATAGTTGATGGATCAGAAACTACGGCTGTTAACTTGGCGGCCGTAATTTCAATTTTAGTTCAATGTTCCGACAAAATGAAGATCATCATTTAAAATAGGCGTAGGGCGATTACAGATGCGTCTCAAATCAATGTGGAAGGTACATTATCACTCGATTACCTCTTCGACGTAATCGATAAAACACTATACAGTCTGCCTCCAGTGCCATTCAGTCTCCCTCACACGTGCCGAGCAGTTATCGATGTCATGGTGTTTCAGAATAAGCTATCGTTTCCGTGTCTCCATATACCGGATATAACAACGCAACGTACTGGCATCATCCGGAAGGTTGGCATCACGAGCGATCTCCATCAACGACTCTCTGTAAAATCCAGTATTCGAATAAGATACTGAAGAGGCAAACTGACCGTTCATCACTGAGTCACGAGTCTTTTTGGGTCTCCATTTGTCTTATATCAAGCTGAAAATGATGCTAGCGAGGCTTTTGTTTGAACTCGATATGGAATTGGTCAAGAAGCCTGCGGGTTAAAATGCGGAGTTGGACCTCTTCCAATACCGGAAGAAGGTCGTGATGAGATTAAAGTCTACGAGTTCTGATGTATGGGGAAACTTGAAACGAACTGTTGAGAAAATAGTTGATGTGTTTGGGAGAAGGATCCTAGTGGTGTCAAATGAAATTTCTGCTTGTAAAGTATGGTTTCCTGATTCGTTATGGCATCTCGCGACCTTTATAGTCAGCTGTGGTCGATTATTTGCGTATAGAAGCTGCAATGACGAACATCTCAATCTTATAATCAACCGGAGTAAAATAAACTATATCCCCTCAAAGTAGGTGATCTCATAAGAGCTCCTGGCTGCTAGCCATTGGTTCCAGATCTAACATGCAAAGTTCTCTATGCTGTGCCGGTCTTATTATTCGTCCTACCTACGCGATATTTCTACTGCGATGTGACTCTTTTCATATCTAAAAACGAAATTTGCTGGCGGTAGATAGAATCATGATGCTGCATATCGGCGCAGACGCCATAAACCAGTGACAACATTCTTGGCTCTTAGCATGGAGTAGAGGGCTTTGATATTTGCCCATCTGC
The DNA here is from genome assembly GCA_002162615.1 of Myriosclerotinia duriaeana. Classification (NCBI taxonomy): domain Eukaryota; kingdom Fungi; phylum Ascomycota; class Leotiomycetes; order Helotiales; family Sclerotiniaceae; genus Myriosclerotinia; species Myriosclerotinia duriaeana. The sequence goes on from NGKI01000019.1 coordinate 648,197, forward strand.
CCAGGGATTAAAGTTTCACGGCATAGCCTTTCGAATTTTGCAATTTGCACTTTTTTGTGACACCCGATAGGGAAAATGTACTTTTGAGCGTGACCATCATTGGTCCGCTTATCTGGACTGTGTGTGGCAGCCTCGTCAACATATTCTCAATGTTCTTCTCTTCACTTTTTTCTGTTCTTTTGCAAATGTCCCAGATTCACCATCATGGCTACAAATAACGATTGCCCTTCAGTCTTTGATTACAATTCCGACATTCGGTCCTCGGGCATGGTCAAGGCTAGAAATGACGCTAGATGGGAGTCCTTCCGGAAAGACATCAACCGCATATACGTGGAAGAGAAGAATACACTCGAGAAAACTATGGAAATTATCGAGACAAAGTATGGTTTCAAAACCAGGTATAGTAATCCGTTGCCACACCATACGAAATTCTAACTCATCTTCATAGTTTGAGGAAGTGGAAAGACAAATTAAAAGAATGGAACTACGATAAGTACATGAGCAAAGATGAGAGGAAATTCATCGTCTCAAAGCAAGAGAAAAGAACGGCCGAAGGAAAGGAGACAATATTCGTACATGGCACCGAAGAGGTTTCATGTGAAAGAATCGAGGGGTTTAAGCGACGAAGATTGATTAGAGAGGAGACCTTTGCTTCACCAAGCGCTGGTATGTCTGTTCAATCAATGAAATAGTATCATTCATTTGGGATGCTTATCATGAGGAGCAGCAATGCCAGCTAGTGTTACGTACCATATTCCTTCATCCCGTGGCTGTGATGAAGCGGAAATGAAAACTTCGAAAGGTGGCAACAGTGTGTCTCAAGAGTTAGGAGAAAACGCTCTTTTGCTGGGGTTGCAAAGAGAGATGAACCCACAAGCCTTGAGTAATCTTTCTCATTATCTTCTTCAAAATATGCCAGAACTTCTCCTGGATAATCCCGCACCACTTATAAAGTCAGATAGTCCATACACTAACTTTGTTGATCACAGCTTGATCGAGGATAACACTTTGGCTGAGAATACAGCTTTGGTCGAGAATCCAAACCCAATCAAGAATCAAAGTGTAGTCGAGCATCTTACCACTGATGTGGACTGCATAATAAGCGCAGAAAATACTACAAATATTCAAATCGACCCAGAGAACGAGACTTTAGCGACAGAAAGACGCGTTTTCAGTATTGCCATAAGTCCACTGCGTCTGAAACACTCTCGCGGTCACTATCTTTCTCCTGATCTAGTGATTTTGTCTTCACGACTTGCTTCCGGATATTTCACTTCTGCGTGTAGACCACTTCTATACGAGGACGATCTCGATAAGTCGAAGATGGATGAATCTACACTAGTAGATTTTTATACTCACTCAATGTCGAGACAATGTCAACTTACAAGAGTATTTACGCATGGAAACGGAGTAAAATCGATATTTCGTCAGACTATTACGTATTTCAACTCCAAGCCAGATATAAACCACCGAGTTCAAGCCCTTCTATGTCAATATTATCTGGATGCCATGTTCAAAGAGCATGACCAATCTCAAACACCACGAAATGCTCTTGAAATGTTTCCACTCGCAATTACACTTGGGGGTGATGATAACTTTAGACCTACATACACAGAATCTCAAGACGTCTAATCAACGGTGCCACCGCAACTATCCGACAACTCTGCCTAGATACCATGCATTTCTTTGGGTCAGAAATTATTCGCTCTCTGACTCGAATCATGCAGGAAGTTGATGCAAACGAATTCAACGTTGAGGAGAAATTCTATCATTTATTTGCCTCGATTATGATCGATCTCGAGTATCTTCGGGTAGACCGTCTTGAGGACATTCGTATACACTCAACTCTGGGAATTTTCGACAACAGTCTTGCCACAATCTCAAGAACTGCCATTGGTTTAGAAGACTGTTTAAAGCTTCACCGACAAGCCGAGTTCCAGCTGAGCCGCGAAACTCTCCAAAGCCTTCGTATGTCGTTTTGCGTGCCATCTCTTGAGTTCCGCATCCCTAAGCAAGAAATGCTCAAGGTAATAAGACAAATAAAATCTGCCATTGAATTGCTCCAAAAGTTGATCGATGTTAAGGAAGCTTTTGATATTGTATCCAAGCTGAAGAAGAAGCTCCAAGACGCTCTAGTTAAGACAAGGAAAGAGTTCAACAGTATCAACAATGGAACAGTTGCCGTCGATTTGGCCACGCCAAAGGTTCTAGCTGTCACTCGTCTCAAGTCACGAAATGCCCAAAGTACCAAACAGGCGGAGCAGAGCTTGCTTCCAGACGACTTCGAAAATGAGAGCGAAGCGCCAAGTTACAAACATGGAGTCACTTACTCTACCAGTGAAATTACCGGAGTGAGCGATTCAGTATACATGGTTCGTTCACGAATTGTTGAGGAATGGTAAAAATCATGTTAAACACCATAAGGAAAATTGAGGTGAGAATGCTAATCGTTGAACTTGATTGGTATTACATTGATCAATCTTCAGGCCGCAGTAGGGAAGTACACATGTCACGCATGTCAAAGTTGCAATAACCTTATATCGATACAAATCGGATGTTTTCCATGGAGCAAAGGTATACCGGAAACGATTTTGGTGTTATCAAGGTGCTCTGATGCAACTATGCAACGCTTCACCTCGTATTGATGAGAAAAGACGTTCGTTCCCTGCTTTAGATGTCATACTGTGCACAGCAAAAGTGTTTTCATACGAGGTTACACTCACAGATGCGGGGTAATCCAGCAGCCAGGCGGGCTTATCCGCCTTATCCGCCTTATCCTCTCCCCTGTACCATAAGCATGTTATACACCCAAAGGAATTTCAGTGTCTAAAACCCATTCTACGACACACCATCACGCCTCGTACGATTGTCACGTATTGCGAATGTACAAATAAGATGTTTTTCTGACATCAACGCTCATTGTCACTCATAAATAAGATAAGATATTAGTTCGTGCTGATCATGTAGTCATTTCTAGGTTGGATCTCCCGAACAACGGTGAATACGAGATCCTTCCTTGGCATCATCATCCCACCTTTGCGCCTTCCCGATTATTTTTGTCTCTATTGAGAGACATACTACGTAAAAGAAGTGCTTTCCGCAATCCAAAATCTTCATTGATATCTTCAACTTCTCCATTCACGATAACGAGAATCAATTCCTACAAACAACAATCGCTACTATTATTAATTCATACGATTCATAAATCAAGGCCACAATCTCAAATATCAAAATCGAAGATGCGTGCCTCTTTCTTCACCGCGAGTCTTCTTGCAGCTGCAGCAACTCAAGTTACGGCACAATACACAAATCAATCCGATCCATTTGCCCTTGTACTTCTCTCCTCAAATGATACCCTGAATGGCACCACTCTCTCACCTTGTCATGAAGGGGCTGCCATCGAAGGACTCTGTCTCGGCCCTTCAATCACTAATACACAAGCCACCCTCTCCTCGTATAATTTCAACACTTCCTCGTTTGACAGCGGCTTCAATACAACCGTCGGACAAACGGGTATCCTAACATGGCTCCTTCGAGGTGGAAATTTCAATCTCTCTTCACCTTTTGGTCTTAGCTACAGCGCCACCAGCAATGTTGCGATACCATTGTTTACTCCTGGCACCACTTCAACAACCACGGTAGCGTTCGACGAGGACGATTTGTTAAACATTCAAGGTTACGTGGATGATACAACGTCGCCAATAAGCTTTGGGACTCAAGCTTATTACAGATGGGTCATCTGTGAGACGTATTGGGGATATCACTACACCACTCTGGCCTGGGTTGTTGGTGAGGGCGATCCACAGAATCCAAGTTGTGTGGATGTTGATGTGCAGAGGGTTTTCTTCAGCCAAGCAGGCGACAGGTATTGAGTGGATGATAGAACTTGGGTGGTTGAAATGAGTTTGGGGATGGTTGTGTGCGCGTTTGCATGTGATTCAGGAAAGGGAGGAAACAAGGACAGAAGTTAAATTGATAATGAGACTGTAATGTCTAATGAAAGACACTTCGAGTATTTCACGAGAGAACAACTTCTCTCTATTTCGTGAGTTTTGCCAGAGGTATAATTCTCTCGGCTTTGTTACAGTGGCACTAGTTCTTTTGTTTCCTCCTCTCAACACCTATGTACGAAAAGTCTTGGTAACTACTGTGTCTTTTCTTTAGCTAAGGCAAAATTTCGCTACTACCTGTCTTCAGTCTTTTCAAGATGATCATGTTCGGGAAGTTCTTGACATAAATCATGTTTGAAATTCGGCTCACAGCACTGGCCGTTTGATGATAAAGAGTGACAATTACACGATATTAAGGATATTTTTTACATTTGTCAATTCAGCCAATACTCTTAAAATATTCTCAGAAATCACCCCTTTGATTGTTGTCCAGCAGTAGACAAAGAATGGTCCGGAAACAAAACCCTGATAACTAGTCCTTTCACGATCTCAAGCTTCCAAACCTTTGTTAGAACGGACCCAAAATTTAAAATCGAAATTTAAAAGTCAATGTGCTTCTTCAATTTCTTGGGGATTCGAGATAGAAATGAATCTTCTAGTATGTCATCATCAACGCTCCCTCAATCCCAATATTCGCCAGTACCTCCAGAACCACCTCAAGGACCTCAAGAACATGACAACTCAATCACTGAATATGCTCGCAAATTCGGCCCTTTATCTTCAGGACATCGTAAAAGTTGGTTGACACCTCTAGATCCATTATTCCCGGTCAATTGGGACAAAGTCAACTCGGATGATCGAAAGCTGCTGGGGAATTATCAAAGGAATGAGTTGAATGGTTTTACAACGAGGGAATTGAAAGATTTGGATGCGCTGTGTGATAGATCGGTGAAAGAGAGTACGTTGACAGGGGGAATCATACCTCTTTTGAGGAGGGATAGATGGGAGGATAAACCAAGTACGGCGTGGTTAAGGACAGAAAGTTTACCGATTGTGAGTTGACTTGGTTTTCTTCATATTAGATCTAATGAGAGTTGACGGATTTAGTTGGTCATGGGAGGGTACTTTTGAGGTTTTTATCACTGACTTTTTTTTTTCGATTTAGAAAAATGACCCCTATGGTGGAAGATGGCAATCGAGCAACGACAGAGTTTGGAATGTCCTCAAACCGATAGTCACGCTGGCTTCACAATATATAATGTCTTCTCAATGCTTACCATGGGTATGATCTAACCTTTTGCGTCACCCTTTCTTTACCCATGACTAACTGAAAATTCCCTCTCGGCAGTTTGATGCGCTTCTCCTCGGGCCCCGCCGTTTCGTGGCAGAGAATCGATGGCCCCCAGGCTCAAAGATCCAAAAGGAATTCCACACCTTTCACCCCCGAGAAGGACCATGGACCGCAGAACGCGAAAGAGAAATTGCCGCGGCCAGAGATGGAATCTTTGATGGCTTGATGCAGCAGACGGATTATAAATTTACATATTTTTATAGTTATGAAAACCCGAGGAATTCGGATCCGCCAGACCCAACTTTTCCGGTCAGGAGTTTTGGGAGCTCCTTGGGGGTTACGTGCGTTAATGCTTGGGAAGTGGTTGTTAAGAAAGCACCTGATGCTCATGTATGTGGTATTTTTCATCTTGTTTCCATGTCGAAAACCCCTTCATATGCGTGTCTAGGGGATGAACTAAGATTAATCCTCCCAGTGGCGAATCCAAACATGGATCAATGTTGGCGCTTTGGAACCTATCTATTTTCAGAATGACGACTTGTCGGATTCTGAAAGGGCTGCAATGACCTTTCGTACTGCTACTACGGTGAGTCCATGTTGTGGCGGACTCGTGTTTACACGCCATAAACTAATGCCTTGGTAGATTGCGCATGAAATTATGCATGCCATAGGCTATTATCAAGGACTTCAACGCCTGGGTCATCGTCTGTTTACAAACTGCCGGGAAGGATATTATCAAGATGAACAGCTGGCGGAGCTAGGCTGGAGTTGGCAATGGGCGGTAAGTCGACTGATCATCTAATACCCTACTCGATCCTATCCTATCAAATCAATGCTCAAGGTACTGACACCAATCTCTTGCTCATATAGATACACGGAGGAATCGACATCAAAAAACCCACGAATCATCGATCTCGTCGTATCCTAGCGAGCTTCGCCGAAAGGAACTTTCCATCTTTCACCAGTCAATCCTATGCGGCCACCAACCACCCAGTCCTCATCAATCCCGCCGTCTCAAAACACAGCGATTTCTATCCCATCGGGGTACATTTCTACGAAGACGTGCAGAATCAAGATTTTTGGGATCTAATGGTTCGAGGGTTCGGGGGCCGCATTTTTCAATACCGAACCGTGAAAGAAGGAACAAGGATGACGTATTCCAAAGGGGGGCCTGATAGTCCTCTTGTGGTTGTGAGTAGAGATCGCTTGGATCCAACCTCGCATGATCCGTATACGAGTGAGGATGCGTTTTTTGCGAGTAACGTCTTGGATATCAAAACGCAGATGATGCACACGCCGTCGGAGAAGAGACTCATGGCATTTGTGGCGAGATTGGCTGAGAGTGCGAAGTCCGGGAAGGCTTTTTGGGAGAGGATGGGGATGCAAAATCGGAATGCGAGGGAGATTATCGAGGTGTTGATTCGGAGTAAGCAGAATGATATGAGCGGGGCCGATAGGGATTGGGGCTTGATGGCTACGGCCGTGAGAGAGGTGGTGGAGTTGTTGGTCGTGGCTGCCGCGAACCACGAGAAGGTGGTGTGTCTCTTGTTGGAGAGACAGAGACAACAGGAAGACGCCAATGCGGGGGGGGTGGAAGGTTCGGGTGATGATGTAGCTGCTAAGCGAGCGTTGCTGGCATGGAATAGGGGAACTAGGGGATTTAATCGAGAGGTCCTGGAAAAATTTGGGAATCGCTTCAAATACGGGGAACTGGGGAGGAAATTGAACGTTTCATATAATCTGCTTGAGAAATGCCAAGCTTTGCTTTTTGCGCCGAAAGCAAACGATCAGGAAATATCGAAATATCCGACGGAACAGAAGGAATTTGATATGTTGAATGAGGCGTATAAAGCCATTCATTCGAAGGGCGATCATGTAAAGGGGCGACAGATATGCTCTGTGTTGGTTTCAGATCGATATACAGGGTCGTTTGTAAAGAGTGCGGCGAACTTGTTGGTGGCTAATTTTGAAATAGAGAAAGCTGGTTGTGTGCAAAGAATGACAACGCCAGCCCGGTACAAAAGCTGTTTGTTAGCTGAGAAGGGCATAGAAAGACTGGTGTGGCTACATGGAGAGATCCGGCAGGTTTCCCACGGGTGGGAAGACATATTCGAGCACTATCTTTCGTGGGGGAGAAGATTAGTTGCGCAGTTGAAACTCGAGGCGCGGGATGTTTTACCGGATGATAATGATCAGGTGATGGGGGGGATGGAATCGCCGCAGCGATCTCAGGGGGGCTTGACGAGGGCGGAGAGTAGGAAACGGACGAGGGAGGAAGTTGAGGAGTTGGTGGCCGTGGAGATGGAAGATGTGGTGTTTACGGATCCTCGGGAGTCGGAGGGAGCGGCGCGGCTGCGACAGTTTAAGAGGATGAAAAAGGGGTTGGAGGGTCCGGGTGATAGGGCGCCAGAGTGAGGCGAAAGATGGGAGAGAGAATATTGGAATCGGAGGTGGGGATGGTATAATTTTGTTTCATGCTAGCTTTACCGCCACCTAGGGTTTTGGGAAGTGGCTTACAAGTCCGAATTGCTAGAGCCTGATTGTGCATTTATAGTTTGTGCACTGGCAAACTTGTACATAGTATTTCTGTGTGCGTATTTATTAGAAATGGCCGATGATATCCATGCTAAATTCATTCCGATTCCTCTTCAAA